>CM033390.1:55224368-55824368 GCA_019426215.1 Buddleja alternifolia | reverse complement strand
GTGTAAACATAATATGTATATATATATATATATATATTAGTGAAAAGCAAGTACCGCGCGTTGCGCGGTGAATAATGCCCAGACTTATATTTAAAAAATGAGTAAAAAAATTATATGCAAATGGGCAATATATAATTTTCAATGAGAATATAAAAAGTGATTGAATATTAGTACTTTAGAAAAAAAAATACTCACAACTATGATCTTGACATCATACTTTTATATAAAAAGTTTGGTTGATATCCCATTGAAACCCGAATAGATTATTTTACTTCATGCACGTGATATCAATAATCTTTCATAATAAAAAGAGTAAAAGTTAACAAAATTAGTAATCTGAAAATGGCATACATAAATTAAGTTTGAATTAGCAAATGTGCAACTGGAGTCTCAGTTTGCAATACACAAACAAAACTTTTAAACTATCCAAGCAAAAATGAATATTGTAGCATCATAAAATTACCATAAATATTAGGCGAAGTGAGGGTGATTGAACTTTAATTGAATTTAATATTAGTCGAGTTTTGATTGCTTGATTTGATTTCTCCATGCACATTTGTTTATGTTTTAGGTAGTTGAGTTTGTGTCGAACTTCAAACTATCAAATATGAAAAATGTTCAATCCTGATTTATTAAGCTAGATTAACAAAGCTCAAACCACATAAGCGTGGAATCAAGTATATGATAGAATATATTATATGCATAAATTTGTGTCAAGTAAATATATAGATGAAAATAATTTGTTCCCTATGAGTGGTGATAGGCAACATAATACTTTGTTGCGTACAAGTTTTTCTTTACGCTACGGTATCAACTTGTAAAATGTTATGAGATGACAATGAAATAATTCGACTCCTATAAGGGATGAAAGACAACAAAATATTTTGTTTCGTATGAGTAATTCTTTACGCTACAACAATAACTCGTCGCACAATCTTATAATGTGGCAACGAAAAAGTTCATCCCCCATAAATCGTGAAAGACAACAAAATACTTGTAGCGTAAAAGTAATTTTTTACCCTATAACATCAACTCGTTGCAAAACCTTATAATATGGCAACAAAATAATTTGTCCCCCATAAGTGGTGAAAGACAACAAAAACGAGTACTTCTTTACCCAATGACAATAACACATTGCAAAATATTATAAATTTGGGCTACGAAACATTTCATCCCCTATAAGTGGTGGAAGGCAACAAAATATTTTGTTGTGTACAAGGATTCTTTAGGTAACGAGAACTAAATTAAAATATTTAATTAAGTGCAATCAAGAAATTAATATATTAAGAAGTTTAACAATAAGAAGTAAGAGTTATTTATGTCAATTTTAGAAAAAAAAATTAACAATAAGAAGTAAGAGTTATTTATAATTCATTTTTTTAATTTATTTGGCTAATAATAAAAAGAAAAGACAAAAAAAATATATAATATAACGGTTAAGGGGCATCTTTGATTTATTAACGTTTGTGCTATATTAGTCAAATTTTCATATACTACTTACAGAAAACCAATCATCAAATTATCTTCTTGATATATTTTTATATATTTTACAGTAGGATATAAGAAAATGAATAAAAGTTGGATGAATGCAAGAAAATTTTCTCTTGAGTATATACGTGGAGTTGATTCGTTTATGAATTTCGTTATGGAACATCTTCGCAAAGAATGTGAAATTAAGTGGCCTTGTGCAAATTGCTTGAACTCGTACATTCATAGTCAAATTAAGTACATTGTTGGATCAAATTGGTGCTTCGAACCACTGTAAAATTCTTGTGCAATTTTCATTCTCCTCTTATTATGGATAAGCCCCTTTTATGAAACGAATTTGCACATTGATTGATGCGGTAGTTTCATACGCTCTAATTGATGCCCTCTTATACACACCAATTGGATCATCAAAAAATTGATTAACACAGTAGATATTTAGTGTACCCAACTTAGTTGCTTGCGACAACACGTACAGAATGTAGCTTAGCTCGCAATCAGAACCCGAGAAGTTGAAGATCGTGACCTCATTCAATGCCTCCAATCCCATTGCTTGCAACTTCCAGTCCTTTACGTAGTTGGATACACTAATGTCCGCGCTTTCCCATGGTGCACCCTACACATGTTAAGTGAATTACAATTTTATTTTAGAAACTCAAACAAAGAACGTGTTTAATAAACCATGTAATAACTAATAAGCGACAAACCATAAAACTTAAAATATTACCATCAAATCGACTTTAAGCTCATTCAAGCCTGTACATCTACTGATGAGCACCAATGTGACAGCAAGATTGTCAAGCAGCTTCGAACACCTGATCTCTAGACGGTGCATATTAACAAAAAAATACCTCGCCATAATGCGATGTAGAGACTCCACATGTGCCAACCTCTAAACAAACAATCCAAAAAAAAGGAAATCAAAACAACTTTTTAAAAGCATTTGCACTTATTTAAACAATGGTAGATAGATATACCCTAACAAAATCAACCGGGACACGTGCTCATTCGCTGGACAGCAATTCTTTCGTCATTTTTACAACCTCTCGAAGTAGTCGGTATGTCGAGCAAGTTGATCCGATGTAGTGTCGATGACGGTGTACTATCCACTATAAAGAATGAGATAACGACCCCAATACTTGTAAATGCCCCGAACCCTGTTCGTCTTGTTTCAATAAAATAACAAGAACATCTACATTAGGGAAGTGTACTTTTATATTCACATTTTCTTGGGCCCAATTGAATGTCATCTTGAATATTTTTACAGAAGGCAAATATGCCTCAAATTCTGTTAGTCCTCTAAAATGACAGTTGAATAACTGCAAATCATTCAACTCGGGACACCATTTTCCAAGGCGGGAAGAAAATATTTTATCATACAGCACAATGTTTTTTAATATGAGTCTTTTTAAATTTCGTAAATTATATCTATCTTCCCACCTAACAATGTAGTTCGGTAGATATAATTTTAACTGAACAAGAGTTTGTGACAAAAACAGGCCGTTAGGGAGTGAAGTGGACAACCGACCGACTAATTTCAATATACGCACAGAATGATCTATTCCAAACGCGACCCACTCTTGCCTTATCCAATGCAATGCCTCGGCCCCCATTGGTAACTCAAAGCTCAAGGTTTCAACCACACTTTCATTATGTTCAAGTATAGTGCGATTAACAAATGAATAAAATCTAAACCATGATAACCCCTTTGTTCGAAACGGTTAATATCGAATAAAAGAGTAGGGATGGAATACCAACAATGTTGCAAATATTTTGATAAAAGACCCAATTGAGCTGCCTCCACAATGCATGCATCCCTTGATAACCTTCCCATAACATGAAAAATTATATCTTCACAAAGGAAACTAAGTCCATTATCAGAAATTGTACCTCGTTCCATGGTTGTTTATATGAACTATCCCCTGTTTATACTCTGTTTCTACTCGTGCAAGATGATCCTCTATCTCCCCTGTTTATACTCTGTTTCTACTTGTGTAAGATAATCTCCTGTCTCCCCTGTTTCTATCTCCCCTTTTTCGTGAAAGATGATCCTCACAAATATCCCCTATTTGTACTCTAAATTTTTTTTGTAGGGTTTAGTGGAGGAAGAGATTGTTCAATTTTGATCCTCACTAAGTTTAATTAACCTTAATTATACTTTGATCCTCACTAACTTTAGTTATACTAACTTTAATTAACCTTTATCGAGGATATAGAATTTGAAGATCTGCCTAAGATCTTTCATCGAGATAAGGAAACAACTTTAGGGTACAAAGAATTATTATTAAACATAAGCACATTATTAGACATTATTTAATGATAGATATATCTTTTTAAAGTTAAAAAGACACACGATTCTTAGAATTTCTAAATTTAATTTTTAAAATTATAAATTGAATATTTTTTATATAATAGGACAAACTTGCATCAAAATTTATTTTCTATGTTTAAAAAATATATAAGCATGTATGCTAGATGAATAGTATTTTTGGTCATAAAAAATGTTTCTATTTATTTTTATTTCAATATAAATATATACACACCACTAAGTCACTAACACACCACTACCACACCACTTATATAATTAGGTAATATATATATATTTAAATTTAAAAAATATATAAGCATGTATGCTAGATGAATAGTATTTTTGGTCGTCAAAAATGTTTCTATTTATTTTTATTTCAATATAAATATATACACACCACTACTACACCACTTATATAATTAGGTAATAGTATATATATATATATATATATATATATATATATATGGACTACTCGATTTGTCTATCAAAAGAGGAAGGATGGATGCTTAGTTGGGTGAGAAAAGGGTAGATAATGCTCCACTAAATAAAGTTATGCCCATCAAAAGAGGAAGGATTCTTGGTTGGGTGAGAAAAGGGCAGATTTATACTAACTTTAATTAACCTTTATCGAGGATATGAAATTTCAAGATCTACCCAAGACCTTTCATCAAGATAAGGAAACAACTTTAGGGTACAAATAATTATTATTAAACATAAACACATTATTAGATATTATTTAATGATAGATATATCTTTTTAAAGCTAAAAAGACACACGACTCTTGATATTAAAAGACACGGCGCCTCTTGACATTAAATGACACAAAGTCTCTTGACATTAAAGTGAGCACAGTCACACGACTCTTGACATTAAAGGAGAAAGCGGCTGAGTAAAAAATGTCTGCTGAGTAAAACAAGAAATGTCTTCTCTTCCATATATATATATAGATATATGTAATCCCATTTTTTACCACCATTGACCATCCCTATTGGAAAATCAAAAATTATTTTCATTTTTATCATCAAACTACGATGCAAACTGGGCAAAACAGGAGATTATTATCTGATTATAGTAGTTATTGGAATTTCCAACCTGAATTTTCCATTTGTGAAACTGTATCTGATGTTGTTCCTTTGACGGAAATGATAGTGCATGACCTTTTTTATTCATCTTCCAGTCCGCCACATAACCCTACTTTTAACATTCCAGGTAATTAAATCTGAACTTTTTTAAAAATATTATTATTTTCAATATATACAATATATAGTTCCATTTTTATTTTCTTTTTGTGTTTAATTTCAAAACTATTGTGGGGCAATTCTGAGAATGAAGTGAGAACAGGATTTGAAGATCAACTAAACCAGCAGCAAGTTGCTATTTGATATCTCTACCAATAACGCGACAATGGTGATATTTGATGAGAATTTGATATTTGATGAGAATTTACATGTGGATGAAAAGAAGAAAATAGTTAAAAGATCAAGGGAAGTAATGAAAACGTTGTCGAGGAAAACGATTTCGCAGTATTTTTACATGCCAATAATACAAGCAGCAAAAGAATTGAATGTAGGGTTAACCCTTTTGAAGGAAAGATGCAAGGAATTGGGAATTAGGAGATGGTCTCATAGAAAACTCATGAGCCTTCAAACCCTAATCAGGAATGTTCAGGAATTGGGAGAAGAGGAAGGGGATGAGAAGTTGAGAGAGTTGAAGAAAGTGGAACAAGAGATGAAATTAATGGAAAAGATTCCAGATATGCAATTGGAGGAAAAAACAAAGAGGCTAAGGATGAAATTTTTTCCAACTTAATTACAAGAAAAGAAAGCTTGGGAAGAACTTTAACACCCACATCAAATAAAAATTATAGAAAAATCAATAATGATTACCCATCATTGGTCATTGATTAACTTTAAGACCAACCAAGCAATGTTGATACGGTATTTATAGGGATGTAAATGAGTCGAGTGGAGTCGAACAAGTTCTTATTCAAGCTTATTTATGTGAACCATTATCGAACTATAAAATTTGTGTTTGATTTTGATTTGATTGTTAATCGAGCCGATTTCAATTATCGAATAGCTTGATTTATATTTCAGCCTTATCCATTTATATTAATAGTACTAAATAATATATATTTATTTCTAGTCAGTAACACAAGGTTCACGCTCGAACCATGAACTCGAACGGTTACTGAAAATCACCCAAACTCGTAAAGTGTTATTAGTTGATTGTATATCATAATAGTTATTAAAAAATTTAAAAGTTTAATTTATTAGTTATTGTGCTTATGGATAAATATAATTTGATATGAATAGTGTAATGTAGTCGACTCACTTAAAGAAAAATAGTTAGCTACATATGGCGGGAAGATAATGAAAAAAAAACCCCACTCATTGTGAATGTGTGGTGTAAAATGGATCGAGAGCAACAATCCCGGTCCACCTTAAAAATTTTCTTAAGAAATCAGACTATAATTTTGGTAGAAAGAGCATTAAAATATTTTTAAATTTAGTTATTGTTTGTTAATTATGACTTTAATGAGATGGTATAGAAGACGTACATAATTTCTTTCACTATATATAATATGATATCAGTCATATTGACATTGATCATTAGATTTAAGTTTCATTTTTATAGCTAATTATCAAATAACAAGTATATTATATGATTATAAATAAAATTATTCATAAATGGCTACCTAGGCCCTAAACCCTAAACCCTTAATTAATTACTACCCGATGTCTCGACTGTAATAATCGTATGACTAATTGACGATAAATATTTAATTTCAATTTGGATGCAAATTTCGGATGATATATAATATTTATAAAAAAATTTGTAAAGCAAAATGACTAAAATATTTTACTTAGCTATCAAATTATTTTCGTTGATGAAACTCATTCAATAACAGAGTTACTATCCAAAAGGAGAAATGACTAAAATATTTTACTTAGATATTATTTTCGTTAATATCTATATATGTATATTACCTATAGTGTCATAATTATAATGTCGCTAATGTATATATGTAAATTAACTCGCTAATGTGTTCGAGTTCGTGGTTAGCGAGTTAATTTGTTTAATTAATATATCTTTATATAATTAATTACGACAAAAATAAAAACTACGACAAAATTAAAAACTCCTCTCTAAACTCTAGCCTTATTTTTTTTCTATTTTTCTCTGCCGGTGATGATTTGGTGAAACAGTTGTCTTCTTCACCACTATTACAACCACCATCGTCGGCGGGTTGGGTTGGAGCACCCTCCTTCAACTTGAAGGAATAACAAGCAAAAGCCAAGAAATACATGAGATTCCACTTGGAAGCCCATCTCTATCTGTGCGTGTGTGAGTTTCAAGAGAGAGAGAGAGAGTTGAAAAAATAAAAAATAAAAAATAAAAAAAGCAGGCACAAGTCGGTCAATGATAACGGCTGCCCAAACGGTGTTAATTCTAGCAAAGCAAATTGGCTAACGGGGAGCCCCAAAAAGAAGCGGAAAAACGACCAAATTAACAGTGGTACATGCTTATGAATATAAGGTAAATATATATATATACTAGTCGTGTGGGCACACTCGATGCGTGTGTTGAGTAAATAAAAAACTTAATGAAAAATTCATTACTATATCAGCATTTTATGTGAGGTTTTGTAAATAAATAGAAATGAGTTGAACAAACTATTAAAAATATTGGGTGAAAAAAAATATGACATAGGAGAGAGAGTAGGTGAGAGAGAGAATGTAGGAGAAGTTGAGGATACGTGATATAAGAGAGAGAATATTGGAAAAAAATTATCTAAAAAATACGTTTTAAATGGAGGGTAATTTAGTCATTACACTCCAAAATACACCAAACGTAGTTATTCTAGGGTGTTGGTGCTTTATAAAAGAGTATAAACGTAGTTATTTTAGGGTGTTGGTGCTTTATAAAAGAGTATAGATATAATATAATGCATAGTTTGGTTGCGTAAAGTCTGATAGAGCTCCAAATAATTAATGCCCCTTGATATTGAATAATCTGATTTATTTCTTTTAAAAAAATAATAAAATTAATATATATAACATCTTGATTTATTTCTTTTCAAAAAATAATAAAATTAATATATATATTTAACACCTAGCCCTAATCTCTTCATCTCTCCCAGATCCGCCGCTGCTATCTTCTTTCTCTACTTAAACTTTCCTCTCGGCCTCACGGGTTGCCCAAGGCTCTATCTTCCCCTTTTATTTTCCTCATTTCTCTCCTTCCCCCATCAACAGTTATTATAGTTTGGTGAAAATCATTTCTTCTCAAGTATTACTCTTCCACCTCTGCAAACCTTGCGCCGCCACTCCTTACATAATCTCCATCACCTTCACGTTAAGACTTTTCCATGAAGCTGCGAACTAAGAAATATTAGAGCGCGATTTACCCAAACTTAAAGCGCCTTAGAGCGGCGCTCCCTCTTCGAAGCCGCCTGAGCGCGCCCCGATCGCCGGAGTGCCGGTAATTATGTGACTTAGAGTAAAACCCTTCTCGGCAAACGACCCCTCGAAACAACCCCCCACAAGTCCTATCGCTCCTAGAAGAGAAAATGCCGTTGGGAGAGAGATATGGCGGAGACAAGAGCGAGTCTCGGTACTGCGGTGTAGAGACGGAGTTCGATGATGACATGCCCAATCTCCTCTCCTTCAACACCCATGGCGGCTTCGATTTCGTCCTCGCTACTCTGGTCAGTTACCTCACTTCTATCCGCCTTTTTTTGTTAAATACGCCGCGCTTTTGTGGTTCTGTCATCGTGCGTTATACACTCTGCATTACTTGTTGCACATTCTACCGGTCTGTATTGTGTATGCTCGATTTGTCTTCATTTCACTTGGATTGTATTTGGAAACGCCATTCCGGTTAGAATCTTGGTTCTTAGAAGTAATTTACAGAAGTATTGTTGGAGTTTTGAACTTTAACTTAATAGAAATTTGTACTTGCTATCTGCTGCTAATTCACAGTTATCATATTCTGCTAATGAACAACATCTTTGTTTGCTAATGAAAGAATGAACCCTGGGGACAAACATGAAGTTTTTTAGACAAATGGAAAAGGACCTACATCTAATTTGTAGGCAACGCTTATCTTATTTTTAAACAGATAGGTTTATGGGGGTTTATAATTAAGATATTCAGTAGTGTGATGTAAATATAATTGAAAAGACTATACTTAAATCACAAAGTTCTCCGTCACTTGCAATAGTGTTAGCGCGTCACTTGCTAATGGCTACAGGATCATGTCATTTCGTACATTGTAAATTGAGTTGTTATTGGGCATTCAACACTATATATTGCTTATGTCTGTATACAATCTTCATACTTAGTCAATTAGTAAATTGCCTATAGCCTCACGTGCTTAATGGCCTTGGATGACATGGTTTTGGTGTGTGGGAGCTCAAATGCATGATCTTTCAGTTTTATCTTGTAGGCTGTTAGCCCTAGATTTCTTTATGGCATTTAGATGCACTTGCACATGAATGCATGATTGAGTTTGTATTAGAACTGCAACTCATATTAAGGAGTCATAGACGAGCCGTTTATCAGTTTAACACTTAAATAATTATTTTTCTCTTCATATTTGGCATTGCTATTGCCGAAGGTTTGTTCATTTTCAGTATGTTTCGGGAATAATTAGCATTTTCTCAAATGTAATGGATTCTGACTGATATAAGTTTAGTATTACATGGTCGGACTTGTGTTAGAAAGGAAAAAGTGAAAGAAATAATGAAGAGCATCTTTATTTGATAATAATAAAGAATGAACCCTGGTCACAAACATGAAAAGTTTGAAAGAAATGGAAAAGGAGCTGAAAGTCCATTATTTTGAGTAAATCCGAAAATTTGATTTTGAGCTCTTGTGAATGTTATGTTGTTTGATTTCTTCAACAGGCAACCTCTACTCGTTCATTAAAGTTTTTTTTTGCTTATGGTGGCTAATTAGCCAGTCATACATCAGCTAGTGGTTGTCGATCTCTGTGAATGGATAAAAAGGAAAAAGTCAAAGAAATAATGAATAACATCTTTGTTTGCTAACGAAAGAATGAACCCGGGGCACAAACATGAAAAAAATTGACAGAAATGGAAAAGGAACTGAATGGCCATTATTTTGAGGAAATGCAACAATTTGATTTTGAGCTCATGAGAACTTTATAGTTGTTTGATTTCTTCAACAAAATGGCAACCACCACTCGTTCATTAAAGTTTTTTTTCTGCTTATGGTGGCTAATTAGCCGGTCATACATCAGCTAGTGGCTGTCGATCTGTGTGAATGGTCAGTAAGCTCACCTAAATCATATTGTTGATGGCCTTCCTATTCGAGAGACTGAAGTTTCTTGTTGAGGTCATTACCTACATCTAATTTGTAGGCACTGCAAGCGCTTGGTTTACTTATCTTATTTTTAAACAGATAGGTTTATAGTGGATTATAATTAAGATATTTAATAATTTGATATAAATATTATAGAAAAGACTTGTGTTAAATCCCAGAGTTCCCCGTCAAGCTAAAAAGGAAAAAGTCAAAGAAATAATGAACAACATCTTTGTTTGCTAACGAAAGAATGAACCCGGGGCACAAACATGAAAAAAATTGACAGAAATGGAAAAGGAACTGAATGGCCATTATTTTGAGGAAATGCAACAATTTGATTTTGAGCTCATGAGAACTTTATAGTTGTTTGATTTCTTCAACCAAATGGCAACCACCACTCGTTCATTAAAGTTTTTTTTCTGCTTATGGTGGCTAATTAGCCAGTCATACATCAGCTAGTGGCTGTCGATCTGTGTGAATGGTCAGTAAGCTCACCTAAATCATATTGTTGATGACCTTCCTATTCGAGAGACTGAAGTTTCTTGCTGAGGCCATTACCTACATCTAATTTGTAGGCACTGCAAGCGCTTGGTTTACTTATCTTATTTTTAAACAGATAGGTATATAGTGGATTATAATTAAGATATTTAATAATTTGATATAAATATTATAGAAAAGACTTGTGTTAAATCCCAGAGTTCCCCGTCAAGCTAAAAAGGAAAAAGTCAAAGAAATAATGAACAACATCTTTGTTTGCTAACGAAAGAATGAACCCGGGGCACAAACATGAAAAAAATTGACAGAAATGGAAAAGGAACTGAATGGCCATTATTTTGAGGAAATGCAACAATTTGATTTTGAGCTCATGAGAACTTTATAGTTGTTTGATTTCTTCAACCAAATGGCAACCACCACTCGTTCATTAAAGTTTTTTTTCTGCTTATGGTGGCTAATTAGCCAGTCATACATCAGCTAGTGGCTGTCGATCTGTGTGAATGGTCAGTAAGCTCACCTAAATCATATTGTTGATGACCTTCCTATTCGAGAGACTGAAGTTTCTTGCTGAGGTCATTACCTACATCTAATTTGTAGGCACTGCAAGCGCTTGGTTTACTTATCTTATTTTTAAACAGATAGGTTTATAGTGGATTATAATTAAGATATTCAATAGTTTGATATAAATATTATTGAAAAGATTAATGAAGGTCACTATCTTCATCTTCTTCTTCTTCTTCTTCAGTATGTATTGTAACTTTGGACCTTAACAAAGTGTACAAAAAGGAATAGAATGAGATATCTATCAAACAACGACCAATGGAAAAATTCTCATTTGAATTCTTTGTATTGTCCTGTTAATTGCGTGTTGTATGTTGTTATCAATGTCTAATTTACCATGGAGCAGGTTTTTTGCGTGGTAATGAAAAGAATGAAATTGTAAACAGTTGTGATCTAAAGTAACCTGTGAATTTGTGAATTCCATGATGCAGATGGATCCCGATTATAGGCCTAGTTTAGTGGACGATCACACTAGCAGATCACGTGCTTTGCCTTTTGCTGGATCAGACTTGGTTCTAAGCCTTTCACAATGGAGCAGTCACGTAGTTGGTTTGCACCTCTTCCCTCGCTGCTATTGTTCTTCATCCTGTTTCAAATTCTAAGTCTTCCTATGATTTTTGTCTTGTTGCATGAATTTTTAGTGTTCTTTCAGATCCGACTTGGTAAATGGGCCCATGTGTAATACTTTTTTTGCTTCCATGTGATAATCATATTTAGTAGGGTTTACTTATTACTGCAAACGACTAGAAGTTTCTACTTTCCCCACCAGGTCTCTTGGTAAACGGTATTCAAATTACAATTCAACACAATTTGTTTAATTCCTCAATGAAAAATTCATTGGGAAATTGGTTTTCTCGCCATTCACAAGTTAATTTGTTTATATAAACTTCATTGACTAACTCGACTTGTTATCTAGGCAAAATTAGCTCTTGGATTGACTTGGATTCCGACGATGAGACACTCCGTAAGGATTCTGAAATTGCGTTAAGACAAGAAATAGCTTGGGCTTCTCATTTATCTTTGCAGGTGAATGCCATATAATATTGGAACTTCTGTTATCCTGTTCTGTGAACATAATTGCCCACCTTATAGTTGCAAAATGTTAGTAATATTGATCACAAGCATGCTCATATGTTTCAGTATTCTCCCTTTCTTTGCTACTTGTGGTCAATCACTATCATCTTAGTTGCTTAAGAAGTTACGGTTTTCGTTTGCAGGCTTGTCTTTTACCTACACCTAAAGGAACTACTTGTGCTAACTATGCAAAATGCGTGAATCAGATTTTACAGAGCTTAAGTGGCATGCAGGTACATTATGAACCAAATTTCAATTTTTCACTTATTAACAACAATATTCATTATTAATCTACGCGATTGGTAAATAATTGCAAGTATCTTGTGTGCATGCACTTTCCTTTTGTTCTTATTATTTACTTCCGTATTAAAGTTGTGGCTTAGGATTCCACTGGAGAAGTCTGAGGATGACATAGAGGCCAAGAACCCAGATCTTATGGTGAGTAATGCTCATTTAACACCAATAGTTGCTTGGGAAAGTAGAATAACAGCGCTTACGAGTCTCTGTCATCTAATAATTAACCTGTTATATTTCATATGCCGATAATTGCTTATATTGCTTTAGACTTAGTGTGTGATCATTTTCCATGTAACTTTTCAATTTGTACTTTAGTCTGATGTTGCCTTACTTTTCTCTAAGGTTGATGGGCAGATTGATTCTTGGGAATTGTGGAATTCCTTTCGGCTTCTTAATGAACATCATACCCAGCTCTCAGTTGCACTTGATATTTTGTGAGTTGACTTGATTATGATTGGCGATATTTTCTCAACCTAATATTTATATTCCGTTTGCTGCTGATAACTTTATTTTCTTTATGTTGATCAGGTCCTCATTACCTTCGGCTTCTTCAGTTGGTCGATGGTTTGGAGAGCCTGTTAGGGCAGCCATAATAAATACAAATGTATGTTTGTAGTTAAGGTTGCGGTGCTACGTTTGTGGTTGGGTTTGTTTATAGTAGGGCTGTTGCAATAGCATAACTGCCACTTTTAGGGGACACGAAAGCTTCTGAGACCTCATTAAAGTGTGGGACATCCAAAAAAGAGCGGGTGCTGAAAAATAAAACAAGAAAAGGAGAAATTTGCCATTTTACTACACAAGTCCCATCCTATAAGTGAAAAGCTACCTATATATGTAGGATATCCCTTACATTGTTGTTCAATTTTCCTTAGAGACTGAGAGTCCGAACTTTTTTGAGAGTACAACATCCCTCATGTCTGTTGAGGAATTCCCTGTACTTAGGTCATCGGCTTCGTTTTTCTTAGTTTGCATATCCTCAAGCAAACATGAGAAAGACACTGAACCCAAAAACTCCCTACATTTGTGGTTTATATTTCACCGAATACTTGTTGACGTCTTTTAAAGCCTGGTTGAAGAAGCTTTTCTGAATTTTGAGAAATATGAGGAAGTGAAGTGAAAATGAAGTTGAAGAAGTATTTTGCATTATAGCTGTTGTCTTATGTTTCCAAAGTCATCATGATATTCTTCATTTTCTATGAATTCTTATAAGCTTTGTGTGTAAATAAACACTACTTATGACTTATAATCTGTACACGTTTTGTTTCCTCTTCAGCGTGTAATTTTTCATCTATTTTATATTGATCTGAATTGTTGTTTCTCCAGTCTTTTCTTACCAATGCACGGGGCTATCCTTGTTTATCAAAACGCCACCAGAGATTAGCAACTGCATTTTTCAATCACTCAATTCAGGTAGCTATATGACACATTACTCTGAGATCCTTATTATCAACCCTTCTAAGATGCTAACTTGATCTGGAGTTATTGAACCACGAAAATTCTCTTATTACAGGTGCATTATCTATCTGTAGTATAGTAAATGCCATTTATCTGAAGTTGCAATGCTGTAACATCTTTACTGATGAAATTTGATAACTTTTGTGAACCTTATGGATAGAATCCGTTTCTCTGTTATTCATTTGTGTGCGTTCCTCATTAATATAACACCTTTTTCTATTCCAGTTTTCACCGGTAGCCTAAAAAACTATGGGTTTTCTTGACGATGCTGTCCTCAGCAGCAGGCATTGTATCATTCTGAATGATTTGTTCAACATGAAAGTGTGGAGTATGTTAAGACTTTTCATTAGAACTTTTCAATCTATTTATTTGTTTCATGTGGGTATTGTTCAGCTAGTGATTTCTGGCCAACCAATGCACAATGTACCCATGGGTGCTTCAGAATTGAATGCGGATACTCAAGTTGAGGGTAAGACTTCGTGGGCAAAGTTAAATCATATTGCTTTCATGGAGTATCGAGGGCAAAATTATTGGGTTTTGCTTTAATTTGAATTTAGTTTTGTCAGCCAACTCATCGTGATACTTAAGATGTTTCCTGTTCCTGATCTTGGTTGATATTTTGCTTCATTTATAATGATTTTCTTTTGTTTAGGTGGTTGGAGACACCCCTTAAAGTCATACTTGGATTATGTCGCTTACCTCTATCAAAGCATGGATCCCCTTCCTGAACAGGAGCGCTTTGAGGTAGAGACTCCGACCACTTCATATTGAGTGACCTAGTATTTGCATTCAATTATCATTTTTAACATCCTAATTGCGATCTTCCAGCTTGGATATAGAGATTACCTACAGTCACCCTTGCAGGTGAGTTTTGTGACAGCAAATTTTGCTCTTCTTGTAGTAACGATTCCTCCATCTTACCTATAATTTTCATATTGCGAACTTTGCAGCCTCTCATGGATAATTTGGAGGCCCAAACATACGAAATATTTGAGAAGGACACGGTTAAATATAGCCAGGTATGTCAATAATTGTTTCCACAAATTTCAAGAACCGTTACACGGTGGTGTTGCTAGTCATATTATTAGTAATAGTCCAATACTCCAATATGCCACAAAGTGAATAAATAGTCAATAAAGCAAGAAAGTCTTCCCTTCATTTAGACATCCATATACGACAAGCAAGGTAATGTGAAAGTTAGACATTTTCGCAAAAATGGCCACCTTGTTTGAGCGTTATTTCGGATCTGTCTAATGATACTTAGGCTTTGTTTGGAAGTGTTTTCATTTCGTTTTCAACCGTCATTTTCTAACATGTATGGGGGAATGAGTTTTTTGATTTTTGTGTGAGAAAAGTGAAAAAAGTAGGTGTGTTTGGTTGTATTTTAAAAAAAATGGTTGAAATTGGTGATTGTGATGTATCAACTGATTGAAAAGTAATGATTAGATGAATAGGTTGGATTTAAAAATTTAAAGGAGAGGAGAGGTAAAGGTTTAAAAAATTAAAAGGAGATGAGAGAGAAAACTGATAAAAAGAAATTGTGAGATGAGTGATGTGAAATGTAATTTTAAAGAAATGATTGAAATTTATAGGGAACCTAAAAACAAGAATGAAATATTTTCAGTTAAAAACAGTATAAAGTGTGTATTTTCATTTTCAAAGAAAATGAAAATGGAAAAAATGATTCGAAAACACAAACAAACAGGCCTTATCTTTTCCTCTCTACCGGCAATATAGTGAACATCTGATCTTCATTTTACCCCCCTCTAAATGATGCATTTCATGGGCATGTTTTAAGTTTAGTGCCTAAGGGTTATGGATTTTTTGTTTTGTGTTAATATCTGAATCATATCATGACAGTATCAAAGAGCAGTGGCTAAAGCTTTGATAGACAGGGTTCCTGACGAAAATGCTTCTACAGTGACAACCGTAAGCTGTTGTATTATTGTGTTTAAGTTCAGATAACTGTCAGTAACGTGAGTTGGACTAGCTGTAGACCTTTTTCTGATGTTCTCCTTTACCCTGTTCTAGGTATTGATGGTTGTGGGTGCTGGACGAGGGCCTCTTGTCAGAGCATCATTGCAGGTCTATAATATACAAAAACTAGAAAAAGAAAGTGGGTTTGAACTTTGAACCCACTATTTATTTGCTTGTCATTTCTGACTCTTACTTGTTTGACAGGCTGCTGAAGAAACTGAACGCAAATTAAAAATATATGCTGTAGAAAAAAATCCAAATGCAGTGGTAACACTCCATGTAAGTAGTGTAATTTCTCATCTGTTTCTTCTTGCTATTGCATCACTCTCCTTTTCCACAATTTGCTTATGAATGATGCTATGTGTTGGGCTATCAGAATTGGTTTTCCTCAACTCTTTTTGCACTACAGATATTGAACACCACAAACATTGTATACGTCTTTCTATTTAGCGAGTTTTGAAGGAATTTTTTGTTTTAGAATATGCACTTAGAATTTCCATATAATTTCTTGTCATTATTGAGTGCAAGTAACTAATTGGTTGAGTATTTCAATTATGCTATTATCATTTGCCTCTTCATTGCTTAATGCTTTACTAATGTTTTGAGTATGACTTAGCAGTATGGATGCCATTTAATATGTTGATTGTTGCCATTGTATCATATGAAAACATATTTTAGTAAATAGCTGAAATAAGTGGCAATTTTGATAGATGTTTGTAATGTTCTGCAAACCAGAAGTTTACTTGATGATGTGTCGCGATTGGATGATGAAATGTTGTACATGCTAGTGAAATCTTTAAGTCTAGAAGGGTTATGAGCTAAGATGAAATGCTTGTCAATTATGGTTGTAAAATTTTCGTCTTTGATCTCACACCTTTTGCTTTTCTCCTAGGAATACACTGAGTTAAGTATACATTCTCACCACAAATTGATGATCTTGAATTAAACTTTTAATGTTATTGCAAAATAGATATTGTTTCCAATGAAAATTTTCCAAAGCTATTAAGTTTAAGACATATTTGTTTTGGTATAATTGTGCTATCTGTAAATGTACTAATGCAAGTACAATTTCATTTCTTTGAAACAGAGTTTGGTGAAGCTTGAGGGCTGGGAAGAAGTTGTTACCATTATTTCCAGTGATATGCGTAATTGGGATGCTCCTGAGAAAGCTGATATATTGGTATGGTATTGATTGTGTTCTTAATTCTAAAGAAGCGAGTATTCTTTCTTATACAAGAGTATGAAGTTATATTCTTATGGAGATTCTATCTACTAAGATTCTCTAATTTCGAACTTAATATAGGTCAGTGAGTTGCTGGGATCTTTTGGTGATAATGAACTGTCACCTGAGTGTCTTGATGGAGCCCAAAGATTCCTAAAGGAAGACGGAATCTCCATCCCATCATCGTAAGTATAGTCTCCTTTTCCCTCCCCCCTATTTCTGAAGTGAAATCAGCTGTTGGAAGAAAGGGTCCAGTGATGTTATGCCTTATGATGCTAAAAATGCATGTTGCACTCTAGTCATGTTAATTGATGGCAGTATAAAGTAAACTGCAGCTCCATTGGATGTAACAAACATTGTTTGTAATTGCTCTACGGGGTTAACATTGCAGCACCTTTTTGTTTTTTTTACCTGTTTTCTAGATAAAATCTTTTCATATAGATCGAATTTGATTAACTTAGTTGCTTTAATTTTATGGATTTAAGGGTAATTTATTGAGCAACGCTATGTCAAATTTTGGGTGGTTTTGTATTTGTCTGGTCATTCATTCACTGAAACATCCAAGAACCAAATTCTTGGGATATCTGTGTCTGAAACTTCTGCAAAAGCTTGTCAAAAATACTTTGCAACGTGAATTTAACTTCTTGTCTTCGAGGTTGACCCTAATTGGTTGAAATTAACCGAAATTATATCTAAGGCCCAGCAATTATCATATCAGATTCCTCTTTGATGTTGCTTTGGCAGGTATACGAGCTTCATTCAACCTGTGACTGCCTGCAAACTTTACAACGAGGTAAATTCCTCTGCTGACTCCATGTTCCATTATTTTGCTTTATTTTGTTTAGCTTTTTCTATGTTTTTTCGATCTCTTATTCTCTATGTTTATTTTGGAAATGGTCCAGATCAAGTCACATAAAGATCTTGTGCACTTTGAAACTGCTTATGTTGTAAAGCTGCATCGCGTGGCAAGACTTGCACATACTCAATCAGTTAGTTGTTCTTCTGAATGCATATTAATTTTTCTTCGAAGGAAAGTTATTTATCTAGTATTTAATAGACTTTTTCTAGCATCTCACTTGTACAATTTGCTTGAATAGGTCTTCACATTTAATCATCCAGAGTACTCAACTAAGGCAAGCAATCAGCGATATAAAAAGCTTCGTTTTGATATTCCGAGCGACACTGGCTCATCCTTGGTTCATGGTATGTGGTTCTGAAGCCTTATTACTTTTCATTGCTCAAGATGCTAATGTGCACTTGCAAGGCAATGATATTTCATCTTATTGCCAACTTCTGCAACTCGGATTTCATTTTTTTTAGGTGAAAGTAAATCTTTATAACCCAACAAACCCAGTGTTGAACACAAACTAACGTCACAAAGGTTGCTATCTACAGTATACCTTTTGCCCGGCAACTATACATCTATTCATGTACAATCAAGCATAAGAATAGCAAAAATGATTAAAATAAAATTATCTCCAGGTACTCTTTATGTCTGTGTCAACCTTCCATTCTGATACCCATTGAAACGCATTTGAAGCTCCCTTTTTAGACCACAAAACGCTGCCTCTACCGTGCTTGCCACTTGTGTAAATATTCTTTGATTCCTTTCCTGCCAGATTTTATACATAGCCCCTGCCACACCAGCAACTCGGATTTGATTGATGACAGATAAATGATATAAAGTTGCTTTATAAAATTATTAATACATAAATCACTTGAAGAAATAGTTATATGTTGCTGATTACAACTTTGAGTTCAAACTTACTAGTTATTTGTATGAATGGTGTGGAAACAAATATGAAAACGGAGCAGACTCTTATTTCAAAATGTTGATTGACTGCTATTTTTGCTTCATCAACAGGATTTGCAGGTTATTTTGATGCAACACTTTACAAAGATGTACATCTTGGTATCGAACCGTCAACAGCTACCCCAAACATGTTTAGCTGGTAAGGTCCTTACAAAGATCTTCATGCATGACTGGCTCATATATACTGAAATATTCATAGAGTTTAAAAAGCCTTGCCCAAAACATGGACGGCAAAGCAAACTGATGTTCATTCATCAATAACAAGCATCACTTCACCAAGGAACAGTCATATTACCTCTGTCCCAAAACGATGTTCCCTGGCTTTTTGTAGGAAATAATAAAAGTCAAAATTTTAACCCCCCAAATTTCACTTCTCTTACGGGAAAAAAGGAATACTAATGCTTAAATTTTATAACCAACCCTACTTTATAAATAATATCACTGTCTATTAATTAATAAAGATTTAAAGGAATCTGTAGTTGACTCCTAAGCTAAAGCACATGTATATAGAAGTACAGTTTTAATTTCTTGCCAAGGTAATATTATTGAGTATAACCAAAAAAGCATTCGTCCAACAGAAAGTATAAATTGAAGGGCTATGCACTTAAACATAAATACCTTCTTTCTCAAGTATGAGAATCATTTTGGGACAAACAAAAATGAAAACGGAATGGAGTTAGTGCTATTTAGTATCCTCCTCTCCCCCTATTGAAAAAGGAAATAAAAGAACCCTTGGAAATAAAAAAGCGTCTTGAGTTAAGCTACAGGAGTGGTTTCATTTCTGTTTCTATTTCATCCTTGAATTTTGGATATGATTCCTTTCTCTGGTATATAAACAGGTTCTCAATATTTTTCCCATTGAGGACACCGGTTTGTGTTCCACCTGGTACTCCTTTAGACGTGCATTTCTGGCGTTGTTGTGGTTCTACCAAGGTATCTTATTCTTCTCATTTGTGCCTATTTGAACATATATCTTGATTTCATAGTTTATTGTATCAATACTACCTTAAAGATATTGGAGAGGTTTTTTTTTAATGTATATCGCTTTAAGTTTGCCACAAGAAAACTATTAATTATCTAGACTTAAATTATTCGCCACCAAATGTGATCACAAGTCACATCAACTGCGTGTGACGTGGGATAGTTCTATTGTATTATCGTTATATGCAACTACAAGCAAGACTTGTTCGGTTCCCTATATCTTGCTGATACAAAAGTGCCAGTAGAAAACATACTTTTTAGAATGAACATTAGACATATTCCGGAAACCATTTTGAAAAAAGCATAGTAGTGTCTATGCTTATCTAGATATCAGATTGAGAGATTATTCATGGAACTCTAGCAGCAATCTATTAATAACTCTCAAAATTGAAAATCATTGTCTTTTAGGATGTTACTAGTAAAAATACCAATCTTTTTATAATATTATGACATAAAAATGATTTGTGCACCTTCTTTCTCCATTAAGAATAGAAATAGTAGGTAATGCAGATCTTTGTGTTGAATGCTTTCTTATACCTTTGCTTTGTCTTGAAATGATAATAGGTGTGGTACGAGTGGTGTGTAGCATCTCCATCTCCTTCACCCATACACAACACCAACGGTCGTTCCTACTGGGTCGGGTTATAAGCCCTTCTTTTTTTTTTTTTTTTGAGTTTCAGAATGTACACTGAGAATATGTCATGAATCAAATTTCGAAAGATTGAGTTGACACAAGGATGCCATATGCCGGTTGTTGTTGAAGATATTGAGAGTCATTAGTATTAAGTATTTGATATTATATTGATTGTTATTTCCTTTTATTGTAGAGTCTTAGTATGGTAAGGAGCCTTATTAATAGTATTAGTATTAGCTGTTAATTTGTTAGCAAGTTATTTCCTTTCTTTTATTTTCTTTCCCAGCAAGTTTAGGAGTCTTAAGTTAGTATAAAATAGGGTCTGCTCTTGTATTGAAAATGCATTCAGAATTTTATTGTGGAATCGAGCTTTAAGCTTGGGACAAACTTCGGTTTGTAGGGACAAGAATTTATTTTTGTAGGACTTTCAATTTATCGGAATTATTTTTCTTTTATTGTTTTTTGTTTCCATCAGAATATGCTTCAATTCAAATGCAAGTTAGTGCTGAACGGCATTGTTATGTACTTGTTGATTCAGCTGAGTATTAGCTTATCTATTGTACCCCGAGGTTCCCTAATACATATAAACGAGATTGTTATTTGGGAATCTGCTGCTTGTACAATTAGATATGAATGGTTCCTCTTCTGGGTATATATGATGCCATTTCAATTTTGTAAATCTTGTTGATTATCTGATGACTGAATTTGTAAATGTGTTGTATCGAGATTTGAAGTTTTAGTCTTGCACCCATTGCTGAAGCCCCACGTTAATCATGTCAATTTTTCTGAAATTATATTTCAGTTTATTATTCGTAAAAACCATTCCTACTGCTTCTTTTCTATGAATGTTTTACTTATACTTTCATTATAAAGATAAGATATTCAATTCAGCAGTACATTTTTAAATTAATAGAATAGGCATATGAGATGTTTAGTACTAAAGTGGGGTTACGGATCTTTATGTTACAATGATGTTATGTAATTTCTTAAAGTGGAAGCATTTTCTTTTAATAAAAATTACCTGAAAGTTTTAACTTATGGTGCAACAAAATTTTTCGGAAATTGAAATGAACGAAATGATTTATGAAATTCTACTCACCAAGATAGCACTAAAGCGAAATTGCGAGCCGTCAATTTTTATCGTGGGAATCTGCAACTCATTTTAGAAATGCATTTTCATTCGTTCAATATCTTCATAGTTTTTACAGCTCTTGATTTGAAAACTTTTGACTCGTTAAATTTATCCACGTGAATAGATAAGAATATCGACTTACTAAAGTTACGAGAAGTGAAAAAGCAAAAAGAAAGAAGCGACAGTTTAACCGCGAGACAAACCGCCCGGTTCTTTTATTTTTTTATTACAAATGATGTTTCATCAATTATTTCATTTATATATATATATATATATATGTATATATTGTTGAGAAAAATTCTAACGCGTAATGCGCGGTGTTTATGAAGATGCTGCAAAATGATAATGATATGTCGAGACAAGGATTATCCTATTTCCTTAAGACAATTAATATTGCCCCGCACTTGGTGGTCACGGAATACGGCAATTGTCTCCCAAGATACAACGACAAACGTCTCGAAAATAGTATCACTACAAATTTTCGAGCCTAGCAAACAAAATACTTGCTCCAAACTCTCTCGATGGACACGGATGAATTAAATGCACATCTAAACATTTAATATGCAAAATATTCTTACAATATTAAAATAATATTTAAGAATATTTAAAGTACTCAAATTAGTACTAAATAATTCTTAAAATAATATTTAAGAATTTCAAGAATATTTTAAATGCTTAATTTAGTATTTAATATTCGACACTATTCTTAAAATGTTAAAATTAATATTTAAAAAATAAAAGAATATTCAAAGTACTCAAATTCGTACTAAGAATAAAAGAGAGAAGAGAATATGATGGTGGTGTTATTAATTCCAAACTATGGGGGCTATTTATAGAGATGAAAGGTTTTGGGTCAAAAAATACAACTTTTCGGGTTTCTGCAAAAAGGCCCAAAAGTTGTTTCTTTTGGACAAAACGCCCCCTGATTGCACCTTTTCGGACTTTTCAAATTAGCCCCAAAAGTTGCACCTGTTCAAAACACTCACGAAGCTAAAAGACAAAAGGCGCCTGACATAGCTATGATCCGGTGTGGCGGGTGCACCATGCACCCTCCTCTCAGCCAATAAGTGCCACTTGTCCGGGCAATGATTAGGTGCGGCCAGTTGCACCATCCGGCTGTGCAATTCAGCCCCTATGTTTCCATAAACTTTAATTTTGACCCCAAAACTTTGAATCTTGATTATTAAGTCCTTTCAAATTGGTCCCTCAAATTTTCAATTTGAACATTTTAGGCCCCGAACCAAATGAACCATTTTCCATACTGTCACGGCCGTCAACCGTATGATTTTGATCATTTAATCGCCTTTGTTCTTTAGATCGTTTTAATGGTCATGCACGTTAGACCTCATGGGGTCATAATACTCTTTGATCTTTCTTTAGATCTTTTTAGTGGTCATGCACGTTAGACCTCATGGGGTCATAACATGTTAGACTCTTTGATCTTTCTTTAGATCGTTTTAGTAGTCATGCACGTTAGACCTTATGGGGTCATAACGTGTTAGACTCTTTGATCTTATCCAATTACGAACCACATTTTAAGTGACATACTTTGTTAATTAATTTCTTATTCACCTTAAATCGGAATTGAATAATTAAATACTCGAAATTTATCTACTCGAAACATAGGTTAATTTGAGCCAAAGACATTCCACTTTTGACAAATGGAACTTTCTTAGTTTTCTTGTCACAATTGTGCTAAATCACAACTAACTCAATCAAGATTTTCCAACATATCTTTTTCTTAGATATACAAGTGTTGTTAACTTTATACATTTAATATGCCATATATAGCTTCACACGTAATGACACTTTTATAGGAAATTCTAGTTTGCTCCCTATTCGGCCGTGCTCAAGTGTATTTCACAAAATCACTGACCAATCATATAGCAAGTGTAATTCACGCACCTTGTGAAATACATTTGGGTGTGGTCGAACCAAGAGCAGATTAAAATTTTCCCACTTTTATATATACGAACCAATGCCACAACCACCCCAACTATGTCTTAATCTTTGGAGAAAATATCGTTAAGAGAGTAGGAAGTTTTCAAATTAATAAAGACACAATAACTTCTAATTAATTAGGGAGAATGGATTGCTACACTTTGCAAATTAGTAGAAGGCTAATTGTACTGCAAAATCTCCATGTCATTCCTTCCATTTTTTTCTTTTCTAACAAATGACAAATTTTCCTTTTATTAAATTATTTTATAGCTAATTTCTTAACAAATTTACCTATCACATTGAATAAAAAAATTAATATTAGTTGGGAAAATTGTACAACGCCTCTAAAACTTTTAAATAATTGAAAACAACATTATATCATTTTTGTTTTTACAAATAAGGATTTTATAATTGTGGAACAAGCCGCGAAACCATTTTTGACAATTGTATCATTTTTGGCCTTGCAATTTAAGGCCTTTAATTGTATCTGTTGAACCCTTTTAATTAAAATTCTCAACCTTGATTTGAATAGTATTTTTTTTATTAACAAATTTGATTTGAATAATTTTGTCACCCAAGAAAAAAGATAATGACAACCGTGAACGTACAAATGATAATTTAAGATAATTGTTATAGGAAGCTGTGTGAATTTCTGCATTATGCATAAAGAAAATTGTTTAGAAAATATTCTCTTTTTCTTCTTCTTTGGCTTTTTAATCCCACTATCTAAAACATACTCCTGCAGATGGTTCATTCAATTAAGATACTATAGAAAGAAGGGAATAAACAATTACTTACGATGATGGGATGAATCATAGGGTTAATTGCTTTAATTATTTTGTCCCATAATTAATATGAAGCTAAGTATCATATGGTATATCAAGCATTCTTTGCCAAATTAATTTAAAATGTACTTCATTGAAATATTTAATATATTATTTATTCTTAATCTCTTATTTCTAGATACGTGACTGCAAATTGATTTGAAGTCGTTATTGTAAAAAATAATTAAAAAATTTATTCAATGTAATTTTCAGTGATCTTAAATATTTTTAAATATTAAAAACTTGTTTCAATATATATAGTAAAATATGACTCGCATATTTTCATCAATCTAATGTGCAACTTTGAACAAAATATAAGAATAAACGTCAACTACTAATGAACGAAACATTAATGGTGGATAAAAAATATTTTTTACAAGAAAAAATAGAAAATTATGGAATAGGTAATACAAATATCATTTTGCATTGAATTTGACATTTTAGTAATTCCTAAAATTTAGGAGTCCATAATCCCTAATTGGCTAAAAGTTATTATGTGTTTATTAAATGGAATAAAAGCAGACTCTCCCTAACCTACATGGGTTGTGCACTTTGGCCCCCACCATATCAAATGTGCACCCGATACCCTAATCTTTGGTGAATATTATTGCAGTTAACCCTATGTTGATTGGATCTGGCGGAATCTAAGGGAATATTCGATGGAGATTTGTAGATACTTTGAGGTATATGCACTTTGCCCCCTAGCTTTTGAAAAATGTGCATTTGACCTCCTATCATACACGTTACAATTAAAATCTTGATTGAATGAAATGGAACCAATATTTTGACATGTGGCATCCAATTTATGTTATGTATGAAGATTTCAATCAATTTGGGTATTTTTGTAATTATAAACTACACAGTTATCATACATTTATGTATGTTAGATAGTTAATTTAATTTTATATTTATTCCCCAACAAATGTTATGATATACATATATAAATCTATGCATAAGTAAAAGATTGATTATGTAAAATTTAACACTTCAATATAATAAATTGAAGAGGTGATGATTAATTTCAAAATTCACTACTTTTTGCTGTCAAAATTCACCCGAAAACATGGTCTCTCTTGTTCTCAGTGTAACCCAAGCAACCCAGATTATTCACCAAACAAGAATAATGATTCAAGGGTTACAATAAAAATATTTTAATTATCAAATTAACATGAATTTAAAAAAACACAACTATAAAAATAATTTATAATAACAAGATAATTTAAATTATCGAAATGACATATAAATCAAGAAGTTCGTACATAATAGTATTTTGGCGAATAATATTCCATTTTATTCAATCTAGATAAGGATTTGATGGTAAAATATACTATAAATGGCTAATTGCACATTTTTTAAAGACCAGAGGCCAAAATGCACATATATCAAAGTATCAAAGAGTCTCCGATAGAATATTTCTTTAGATTCCACCGAAGATAGCCAAAAGGGATTAAGTGCAATACTTATCAAAGACGAGGATGTCCGATGCATATTTTCATAAATTGGGGGCGAAGTGCTCAATACACCGTCGGGGTGTATGCCCTTATATCCCTTATTAAATTGAAATTTTCCTATTGTATATGATCAACTTGTACTGAGCGTAAGCCCTAATTGATGTTTGATGCTATTAATACATTGTTCTTATCTGCTTATTCATACATAAATTGATACAACCTTTTCTATTTTTATTTTTTTTTCCTGTCTTTTTTCTAATTTTCTTTCTTTTATATATTTGCGGGAAAAAAATAAATACAAAACAGGTACAAAAGTGGAAAATGAAGCAACAACTTTAAATGTGGAAGAAAAATGTAATACAAGACAGAGGCAAAAGTGTAACAGGGAAGAGCAATTGTATCAGCAATTTTCTTCCTTTTTTGCAGCAGAATTTGTTAGGGTTGTTTTTTGGATTTGATCCCCTCAGCTTGTACGGGTATAAAAACTCCAAAAATAGCAATGAAATGTCATGAAGACACTCGAAAGCGCATAATCAAATAAAATCGCAAACACGTTTACACTTAGAGTATCAGCATACAAACGATGACGTTCAACCACATTAAAAACGGTGCCTTCGCCAGCTGTTAGTTTTGTTAGCTCAACTCGATTGTACTGAGTATAAATTCCCAAATTCATTCTGTAAAATGCTAGCTGAATATTCATAATCAAAATCTGATTTTTTTTGTCTATCTTTCTTCTTCTTCTCCCTCTCTCTCTCTCTCTTCTAAGCCTTTCGAACCCTAGGTATTAGGTGAATTGATCCACGATTCTCAATTGCAGGTTTATGATCTAGTTAGATCATAACAATTGGCCTCAGAGCTTGGATCCTGCTGCATGAAAGACTCTGATCTATACCCAGGAAATACATAAAGATGGATTTACAATCAGAAGCAAGGATGAATGCACTTGAACAACAAATGAATGATCTTACGGAAGGACATCACTCAATCTTTGATGGACAGCAGGAACTCAAGAAGCAAGTTGAAGAGATGTCTAATCGAATCCAAGAATCAATGAATCGGCGGTTTGAGGAATTGTTGAGGAATATTACGAATGCAAAGGGAAAGGAAACTGCGAGTGTCACACACACACCACCACCGCCATTCAACAAGAGTAAGGGTGATTCGAGCTTCATTATGCCCTCACCTGGAGTTAAAAACACTGAAAATTGTTTTTGCCAACACAAGAGCTATTAGACTGGAATTTTTGAAATTCAGTGGGGACGATCCGAGGAAATGGATTAGGAAATGTCACAAGTATTTTGCGTTTAATTCTATGAGTGATATGGAGAAAATTATGACTGGAGTAATTCATATGGAAGATAGGGTAGACAATTGGTATTTGGATTATGTAGAAGGAAGGGAAGCTATGGGATGGGATAAGTTTGTTGAACTGGTGATAGAGAGGTTTGCTGCTCCTGGTGGAGTGAATTTAATAGGACAATTTAACAAACTCAGACAAACTAACACTGTTGGTGAGTACATAGAACAATTTGAAGAACTTAAAGCTTTCATGACTAGCATGAATAGAACCTTATCAGAGGATTACTTTGTCAAAAGTTTTGTGAGTGGAATCAAAGAGGAGATTAGTCAGATGGTGGAGATGCTAAACCCTCACAACTTAACTCAGGCTATGCACTTAGCCAGAAAACAAGAAAGCCTATTAGAGGTCATGAATAAAGGGGGAAAAACCACTCGCAGACCACACTTTAACAATAATTGTAGAGTAGGATGGAAGAGTAATACCACAGAGGTGAACCAAAATCAAACCAAGAGAGTGGACTCACAAATGGCAGAGAAATATCCAACTATTAAGCGGTTGACACCTGATGATTTAATGCTAGGAGGAAAAAAGGACTATGCTTTAATTGTGATGAAGTCTACGATATAGGGCATGGGTGTAGAAGGTTATTTGTGATCATTGGGGAGGAACTAGAGGTAGAATCCAGTGATGAAATCGAGATAAATGAAATTGAACAAGATAGTGACTTACATATTTCTGTGCATGCCCTAGCTGGACAACTTACACCTGATACAATTAAATTTCTGGGAAAAGTAGGGAATAACTCACTCTCCATTTTAGTGGACACCGGTAGTACTTATAGTTTCCTGGACCCTGAGACAACCAAAAGAGTGGGATGTGAGTTGGAGCACACCAACCCCTTACTAGTTACAGTAGCAGATGGTGGAAGGATTGAGTGTAACTCAAAGTGTAAGGAATTCCAGTGGGAAATGGGAGGGTTCAAATTTAGTGCTGGAGTCAGAATCCTAAGACTTGGGGGTGACATGGTTATTGGGGTAGATATGCTCACAAAATTAGGACCAATTACATTTGATTTTGAAGGACAAAAGATACATTTTGACCAAAAGGGAAGAAAAATCACTCTACAAGGGATCCAGTCTGAAGTCTCATTGAAGATGATTTCTGGTAAAGCTCTCCAGAAAATAATTAAGAAAGGAAAAGGGGCTCTCTTTGGATGTTTGTGTATGGTTTCTGTTGTAGCAAAAGATGAACCCAACAAAATTATCCAGTGCAAAAGTGATGCAGAATTACAACCCTTATTAGGAGAATTTCGGGATATATTTGCTGATCCAAAGGGCTTACCACCACTTAGGACTCATGACCACAAGATTCCATTAAAACTTGGAGTAGAACCATTTAAATTACACCCTTACAGATACCCTTACATTCAGAGAATGGAAATTGAGAAATTGGTTAAGGAAATGTTGGATAATGGAGTGATACAACCAAGTAATAGTCCTTACTCTTCCCCTGTCTTACTTGTTAAAAAGAAGGATGGCTCTTGGAGATTTTGTATAGACTATCGGAAGCTTAACTCGTTAATTATTAAGGACAGTTACCCTATACCATTGATAGAGGGCTTGTTAGATGAATTGGGGGGTGCCAAAGTGTTCTCAAAGGTAGACTTACGGCTGGTTATCACCAGATTAGGATGTGTCATCAAGATATCCAGAAGACAGCTTCTGCTACTGTGTCAGGCTTATATGAATTCAAGGTTATGTCGTTTGGCTTGACCAATGCACCGACAACCTTTCAGTCATTAATGAATGATGTGTTCAGAAATGAGTTAAGAGATTTTGTTTTGGTTTTCTTCGATGACATTCTCATCTACAGTTCTACTCTCCATGACCATAAGATCCATCTAAGGACTGTATTTGGAAAGTTACAACAACACCAGCTCTTTGCTAAGGCCTCAAAGTGTGCTTTTGGACAAAAGAGCATAGATTACTTGGGTCACATTATTAGTAGCAACTGATCCGAAAAAAATCCAGGGGATACAAGCTTGGCCCGTTCCAAAGAATATTAAAGCACTACGGGGTTTCCTTGGCATGACAGGTTACTATAGGAAATTCATCCGACATTATGGCATAATTGCCAAGCCACTCACAGATTTAACTAGAAAGGGCCAATTGAAATGGTCTGATGAAGCAACTCAAGCCTTTAACCATCCGAAATCAGCTATGTGTTCAACTCCTGTACTCCAACTTCGTGACTTTACTAAGCGATTTATTGTTGAGACAGACGCTAGTTACTCTGGCCTTGGGGTAGTTTTAATGCAAGACAAACACCCCATCGCATTCATCAGTAAAGCCCTGGGTCCCAAGAACTTAGGACTTTCAGTTTATGAAAAGGAATTCATGGCGATTATATTGGCAGTTGTTAAATGGAGACCATACTTGATCCAAGGTGAATTCAGTATTCGGACTGACCAACAGTCTTAAGTATCTGTTGGAGCAGAAGATTTCCACTTCTCTTCAACATAAATACATGAGTAAACTATTAGGGTATACCTACACCATTGAATACAAAAAGGGGACGGAGAATACGGTTGCCGATGCCCTTTCTCGATGGGACACCTCGGAGGTTAGTTGTCCTGCTATCACTGTTGTGCAACCATTATGGGTGCAAGAGATCAAGGACAACTATGTAGGGGAAACCCAAACACAAGAAGCTATCACAAACTGCATTTTACACCCTTTTGATGTCTCTTTTTTCTCACTAACAGGGGACATTCTACGTTACAAGGGTAAGATTTACATCGGTTCTACTACTGAATTAAGGCACACTGTTGTCCATTATATGCACTCATCACATTGTGGGGGTCACTTCGGAGTACAAGGGACTTTCCAGCGCATATATTCTACTTTCTGGTGGCCTCAGTTAAAAGATTTGGTTAAAACTTTAGTTTCACAATGTCCAGTTTGCCAGTTATGCAAACATGAACACAACAAACAGTCTGGCCTTTTGCAACCCTTGCCTATCCCCGATCGTGCCTAGCAGCATATATCAGTGGATTTCATAGAGCAACTTCCAAATTCTAAGGGCAAAACTGTCATTTGGGTTATCGTGGATAGATTCACCAAATACTCCCACTTCCTCTCACTTTCTCACCTTTTTACTGCTTCCAGTCTTGCTTTTGTTTTTTTGGAACAGGTTTACAAGCTGCACGGATTACCCGTTACCATCATCACTGATCGTGACAAAATCTTTGTGACCCATTTTTGGAAGGAACTCTTCAAAGCCTTAGGTGTCCAACAGCACTTCAGTACCGCATATCACCCACAAACGGATGGCCAAACGGAGCGTGTCAATCAATGTTTGGAAAGCTATCTTCGCTGCATGTGTGGCGCATCTCCTAAGCATTGGGTTCGTTGGTTAGCAATGGCCGAGTGGTGGTATAATACCAACTATCACATTGTCATTACTATGACCCCTTTTGAAGCACTCTACGGCTACAAACCCTCTCACATCACTTTGGGTCCTGATCTCCAAGGCAATGTCATTGGCGTCGAGCAGTTACTTTAAGAAAGGAGGATGATTCAAGACCAACTCAAGATTCTCTTACAGTAGCTCAACATCGCATAAAGCAATTTTATGATCGTCATCGTTCTGAAAGATAACTCCAGGTTGGGGATTGGGTTTACTTAAAACTCAAACTCTATTGTCAACATTCCATTTGTCAGAGCAAGCTTTGGAAACTTAGTCCTATGTTTGCTGGTCCTTTTCAAGTCATTCAACGCATTGGCGAGGTTGCTTACAAACTTCAGTTGCCACCTTCGTCTCGCATCCATTCTGTATTCCACATTTTTTTACTCAAACTCCACATTAGTCCTACTGATCGTCACAGTTCTACACTCCCCACTTTTGATGAGGAAGGCAGGGTTTTACTCTAACCTCTTAAAGTCCTTACCCGTCACATCGTCAAATGCAACAACTCCATCGCTACTCAGCTAATTATTCACTGGTCCCACTTACTTGAACTGGAAGCCACCTGGGAGGATTTCTATACCATCACCTCTCAATTCCCACAACTTCAGTCTTGAGGACACGACTGATCTTAAGGAGGGCGCAATGTCATGAAGACACTCGAAAGCACATAATAAAATAAAATTGCAAACACGTTTACACTTAAAGCATCAACATACAAACAACGACGTTTAACCACATCAAAAATGGTGTCGTCGCCAGTTGTTAGTTTTGTTAGCTCAGCTCGATTGTACTGAGTATAAATTCCCAAATTCATTCTGTAAAATGCAAGCTGAATATTCATAATCAAAATCTGATTTTCTTTGTTTATCTTTCTTTCTCTCTCTCTCTCTCTTTTCTAAGCCTTTCGAACCCTAGGTATTAGGTGAATTGATCCACGATTCTCAATGGCAGGTTTATGATCTAGTTAGATCATAACAGAAAAGGTTCACGCAAGCCAAGTATTGTTTTATTTCTTCTTCTTCTATGAAATCAACTCCATTGTAGAGTGAGTTGAAGTTATTTTCAGGGTTATTTCTTGAGTATAATCCTCTGGATAATTCATTGCAATCTCCCGAAGGATTTGATCATATCATAAATATAGGAATTGATTTCACATACTGGTTACATTGAGCAGAGATTCGACGCTAGGTTTTGGGGATTCCACCCCATTCATTCAAATCAGATTAGGGTTTAAAATTGTTTTTACGTTTGCATGAAATCTCAAAACCTAATCATCATGTACAACGGTTTAATAGGGTCGCAGATCGCTAGTGCCTCCGGTGGTGGTGTTAGTGGCTACATCCAATCAAACATGAACAAATCCGTTTGTATAGATTACTCGCAGATCACTACGGCCTCCGGTCATGCCACTAGTGTCTTCATCCAAGTCAGGTATAATGGTGTAGGGTAGCAGACCGTTTGGGGCTCCGGTGTCAATTGCTTCATCCAATCAAACACGTTCTTTGAGAGGCCGAACACGAACACAAACATAAACACGAACAAAGCCGTTGGTATAGAGTCGCAGATAGCTACGGCCTCCGGTGGTGGTGTCAGTGGCTACATCCAATTGAACACGTTCTTTGGGAGGCCAAACACGAACAAAGCCTTCACCTTCGAATCTGGTCAATAAGGAACCGCCTGTGTGAGTCTCTTTCATTATCACTTTTTTACCTTTCCTTAATTTGGAACTTTTGATTTAATAGCACTTTGTAGAATAGATTTCCTAGTTAATTCTAGAAGTATGTACTTTAGATATTTTCCCTAGTTAAATCTAGAGAACGCTTGCACTTGTATATTTCTAGAAAAATCTAGATAAGTATAAATATCTAGATATATATGTAGAGACATCTAGACTATATCTATGTGAAAATATCTAGAGACTTCAAGTCTCTCTAGAAGGTGGTGTCTATACCTATAAATATAAGGATGTTATACTATATGATGTAACTAGAAATCTTTCAATACAAAATCTTCTTCCAACTATTCTCTCTACAACATCAAATTATTTATACTACTCCAACTATTCCAATATCCAACTACTTACAAACTTGTTCACTAATCTTCATCTCTAAAATAATTTCACTTCTCACAACACCCACAACTACTAAATAACTCTTCTTCACAAATATACATTCACTCACTATTCAATCACACTAACAGTGGTATCAGAGCTACGTTCGATCAAATACTGGGGGTGATATTTTAATACATGGCTACACTAACAACTATTAACTTTTCATCAGTGCCTGTACCAGTATTCACTGGTGAAAATTATGACTTTTGGAGACAAAAGCTAAGGACATATTTTGTCTCCCAAAGTTTATGGGATATTGTCCAAAATGGAGTTGATATCCCCGAAGATACTTCCACTTTGTCCAAGCAACAACTAAAAGAATTGAAGGAGAAGCGACAAAGAGATGCACAAGTGCTATTCGTCATCCAACAAGCTGTAGGAGATACAATCTTCACAAGAATCTTAGACGTTCAAAGCGCAAAGAAAGCGTGGGATATGTTGGAGGAGGAGTTCCGCAGCAGCGAAAATGTACGGTCTATAAAACTACAATATTTAAGAAGAGACTTTGAAACTTTAAAAATGAAGGATTCTTAGGCCATAGGAGAATATTATGCAAGAATAAGAGAAATAATTAATCAAATGAGATTATACGGGGAAAATATAACTGATAAGAGAGTGGTAGAGAAAATACTTATCACTCTCACCGAAAAATATGATCCCGTTGGAGCATGTGAAAGATCTATCAACTCTATCCGTCAGTGAGTTGATAGGTGCTCTCAAAGCCTATGAGAAAAGAAGTAGTAGGCACACTGAAGAGTCCTTAGAAAGTGCTTTCAAAACTCAATTCAATATAAGGCATCAGAAATTCAAAAATGATGGAAGAAAATTTAATCAAGAAAAGTTAAGAACTAAAGACAATACAAAATCAAGTTATCCTCCATGTGGAATTTGAGGAAAAAAGAGTCATCTAGAAAAAGATTGTTGGCACCGAGGAAAACCGCAATGCAATAAGTGCAAGAGATTTGGTCACATGGAGAAGGACTGTCGGGCTAAAGAGTGAAAACTTATTCTTCACAAGTGGAAGCTCTATAGAGAAGCCTCTTTACACATGGCTTCTAGATAGTGGTTGCCATAACCACATGACACAGTACAAGGACATTTTCTCCGAACTAGACATCAGTTTTCAATCCAAGGTGAGACTAGGAAAATATGATTTTCTAGAGGTAAAGGGCAAAGGAACTGTTGCCATGGAAACAAGGAAAGGTACGCTGTACATTAACATTATCCTACTTGTACCTAACTTGGCACAGAATCTCCTCAGTGTCAGACAAATGATGGAATGCGGTTACGTACTACACTTTGAAAAAGATACATGCACTATATATGACAATACAGACAAAAATCTTGTCATAGCTCGAGTACAAATGCGAGATTGTCGAGATTTTCCAATACGTTGGAATTATAATAAGGCACTGAAGGTCCAAACAGATGATTTATGGTTATGGCATAGAAGATTTAGACACTTCAACTATCGGGGTCTCAATATTCTTCATCAGAAGAATATGATGAGAGACCTTCCTAACATCAAAGAAGTTGAGGCAGTATGTGAAGGATGCATGCTCGGGAAACAACACCGACAATCGTTTCTATCTGGAAAGTCCTGGAGAGCCAAGAAAGCATTAGAGCTAATTCACACAGATATATGTGGGCTAATGAGGACTCCATCTCATCACCAAAACATGTACTTTATTCTCTTCATCGACGACATTACAAGAATGACTTGGGTATACTTTATGAAAGAAAAATCGAAAGTTCCCAAGATATTCCAAAAATTTAAGCAACTAGTAGAAAATCAAAGCAATCAATGAATCAAGATAATAAGAAGTGATCGAGGCAAAGAGTACACTTCTAAAGAATTCAACAAATTTTGTGAAGAGGAAGGCATAGAACATCAACTGACTGCTGGATACGCACCGGAGCAAAATGGGGTCTCAAAAAGAAAGAATAGAACCGCAATGGAGATGGCTCGGTCAATGCTAAAAGAAAAAGGACTTCCGAATACATTCTGGGTAGAAGCGGTATACACTGCAGTCTATCTACTCAATAGGTTTCCTACCAAGGCAGTACAAGACAAAACGCCGGTAGAAGCTTGGAGTGGAAGAAAACCATCTGCAAAGCATCTCAGAGTTTTCGGATGCATATGCTACGTCCATATTTCAGACCAAAAATGAAGTAAACTAGATGAAAAAAGCGAACAAGGTATATTATTAGGATATAACACTGAATCCAAAGGCTACCGAGTCTTCAATCTAAATACAAAGAAACTTATCAGCAGTCGTGATGTGGAGTTAGACGAAAATGCATCATGGAACAGGGAAGAAGAAAAAATAGTAAAGAGGAACATATACATGCCTACGACTATACCAAGTGAAGAATGCAATAGTGGAGAAAACACTGAGACACTAAGTCCTCCGGCTACTCCACAACCTATTCCGCTGCAGGAAAATTCACCCAAATCAACACCAAGAAAAGTAAGACTTTTAAGAAAAATATATGAGAGATGCAACTACGTAAACATGGAGCCTGAAAGCTTTGAAGTAGCTGCCAAGCAAGAAGTTTGGATCAAAGCTATGGAAGAAGAAATAAAGATGATAGAGAAAAACGATACACGGGTGTTGGTCGAAAAACTAAAAGTCAAAGATAAAGAGGTCATAGGAGTAAAGTGGGTCTACAAGATAGAACTCAATCCTGATGGCTCAATACAAAAACATAAGGCAAGACTTGTAGCGAAAGGGTACTCGCAGGTACCTGGAATTGACTACAATGAGACGTTTGCTCCTGTGGCATGACTTGATACCATTAGAGCACTAATTGCTCTGACTGCACAAAAGAAATGGAGACTCTATCAACTAGATGTAAAATCAGCCTTCTTGAATGGATTCCTTGAAGAACAAATATATGTGGAGCAACCACATGGGTTCGTGGTAGAAGGATCGGAAGACAAAGTACTAAAATTGAAAAAGACACTTTATGGACTAAAACAAACACCACACGCTTGGTACAGTCGAATCGACAAGTACTTTATGGATCAAGGATTCAGGAGGAGTAAAAGTGAGCCAATACCCTACATCAAGAATCAAGGTAACACTGATACTCTCATAGTTTCTTTATATGTAGATGATCTCATATACACTGGAAATAATGAGAGATTGATTAAAGGATTCAAAGAAGATATGATGAAGACATTCGAGATGACCGATTTGGGCTTGATGCACTATTTTCTCGACATCGAGATAAGTCAAGATGATGAAGGGATTTTCATCTCTGAAAAGAAATACACGGAGAAGAAATACAAGATGAGTACCTGCAAGTCAGTTGCTACTCCCTTGGTGAACAATGAAAAATTACAAAAAGAACATGGGACTGGTAAAGCGGATCCACAATATAGAAGTCTAATTGGAAGCCTGCTATATTTAATAGCTACAAGACTTGACATTCTATATGCAACAAGTCTTCTATCAAGATTTATGCTGTCTCCGAGTCAAAAACATTATGGAACAACAAAGATGATTTTACGATACTTACAAGGAACAAAAGACTTGGTGATCCAGTATAAGGCCACCGAAGATGCAAGATTGTTTGGATATATAGACAGTGACTGGGCCGAATCAATTGATGATATGAAGAGTACTTCAGGGTATACATTCACACTCGGATCTGGAGTATTCTCATGGGCATCAAAGAAGCAAAAAATAGTTGCTCAGTCATCTGCAGAAACAGAGTATGTAGCAGCATCTAATACAACTAGTCAGGCGATATGACTAAGAAGAATATTTGAAGACATGGGAGAGCAACAAGATGGGCCGACTAAAATCTATTGTGATAGTAAGTCAGCAATTGCTATCGCAAATAATCCAATCTATCACAGTCGAACTAAGCATATCTCCAAAAAATATCACTTTATAAGAGAAACAATATCTAACAAGAAGATAAAGCTAGGTTTCTGCATAACAGAGGAACAACTGGCCGACATCTTCACTAAAGCCTTACCGAGACAGAGGTTTAAGTTCCTCCGAGAAATGTTTGGAATCACAGAAAAATGCACTTAGGAGGAGTGTTAAAATAAGTGCACTTTCTAGAATAGATTTTCTAGTTAATTCTAGAAGTATGTACATTAAATATATATTTTCCCTAGTAAAATCTAGAGAATGCTTGGACAATCAAAAAGCCTGCTTGCTTTGATGATATGGTGGCTTGTGCATCTGTAATTGCCACTGATGATGTTCCTACAACTTATATTGAATCAGTAAAAGGACCAGAGAAAGATAAGTGGAGGATTGCCATGAGTAAAGAAATGCAGTCCCTTCATAAGAATCAAACATGGGAACTGGCCAGTCTCCCGAAGGGAAAGAAGGCAATTGGATGCAAATGGGTATTTGCAAAGAAAGAAGGATTTCCTTGCCAAGGTGATGTTATACAAAGCCAGATTGGTGGCCAAAGGTTACGCTTAGAAGGAGGGCATTGATTATACTGTGGTGTTTTCTCCAGTTGTAAAACACTCATCCATTAGAATTTTGTTGGCTTTGGTAGACAATTAGATTTTGAATTAGTTCAGTTGGATGTAAAAACTGCATTTTTACATGGAGACTTGGAAGAGAAAATCTATATGACTTAGCCAGAGGGATTCAAAGTTGCTGAAAATAAAAATTTGGTTTGTAAACTTCAAAAATCGTTGTACAGATTGAAGCAATCTCCGAGGCAATGGTACAAGCAATTTGACAAGTTTATGATGGGAATTGGGTACACAAGAAGCAAATACGATCATTGTGTGTATTTGCACCAGCTACAAAATGGATCCTTCATATATCTTCTTTCATATGTTGAAGATATGTTGATTGCCTCCCCGAGTCTAGTAGGAATTGAGAAGTTGAAGATTCATTTGAAAAGGGAGTTCGAGATGAAGGATTTAGGTGAGGCGAAGAAGATTCTCGGCATGGAGATTATCAGATATAGAAAATTGAGGAGCTTTGTTTGACTCAGAAACAATATCTGGGTAGGATGTTGAGGCGTTTTGACATTGAGGAAAAGTCAAAACCAGTTAGTACTCCGCTTGCTCCTCATTTTAAGCTTAGCGCTATTTTGTCACCCAAGTCTAATGCAGAACGGGAATACATGTCAAAAGTACCGTATGCAAATGTTGTTGGTAGCTTGATGTATGCTATGGTGTGTATGAGGGCTGATATTTCCCAAGTAGTGGGGGTTGTGAGCAGGTATATGCATGATCCTGGAAAGGAACATTAGCAAGCTGTGAAATGGATTTTGAGATACATCCATGACACAGCTGATGTTGGTTTGGTTTGAGAGGAAGCATAGTCAGTGTGTAATTGGATATTGCGATTCAGACTATGCTGGTGATTTAGATAAGCGTAGATCAACTACATGCTATGTATTTACTCTTGCTAAAGCACCAGTCAGTTGGAAGTCTACCTTACAGGCAACGGTTGCTCTATCTACTACGGGAGCAGAGTATATGGCAATTTCAGAGGCTGTAAAGGAAGCAACTTGGCTTCAAGGGTTGCTTGGTGAATTGAGGATTAGACAAAAGTTTGTTAAAATACATTGTGATAGTCAAAGTGCTATCCATTTAGCAAAGAACCAAGTTTATCATGCAAGGACGAAGCACATTGATGTTCAGTATCATTTCATAAGAGAGATACTTGAAGAGGGTAGAGTCAGAATCGAGAAGATCCATACTATTGAGAATCCTGCTGATATGTTGACAAAAGTTGTGACTGCAATCAAGTTCAAATTTTGTTTGGACTTGATCAACATTGTCAAAGTTTGAAGATTGATTTTGGTGGCCCCGTTTGACGAGGAGATTAAAGATTTGAAATTCGCCAAGGTGGAGATTTGTTGAAGATAGCTCTTTCAAAGGAAGAGCAATTGTCCCACATTGAAAACCTACTGTAAAGGGTAGTCTCTTTATCCTGTAAAAGAGGACCACCTCTTTAGTTTAGAAACTATCCCATTGCCCAATTAGGAAATTTTGCTTCTCTCCTCTATATTTTGAAATATTTTCACTTTAGTCCTTTAGTGAAATATTTTGGTGAGGTCCGAGGACGTAGGCTAAATTAGCCGAACCTCATTATATTTGGTGTTCTTTATTTTGTGTTATTCTTCAAGTAGTCATTGTTAGTTATAGTTGTAGTGTTATATTGTGCTATTAAATTTGTCTAGTTAATTCTGTCGAGGAGATTGAGTTTTAAGTGCGACCGTTGTGACGCCTCCAATCTTTCCTGGGAATTAAATCTAGTGTAATTTTCTAGTACAATATTTCTCTTGCTATTTCTATATTTGGTGGAATATGACTCTGAGTTCCACAACATATTCTTCATTTGACGTCTAGTAGGGAGGATACTGTTCGAGCTTTTGTTGCCTATGTATAGATAGTGAATCACGGCCGATGTGCTGCAATATTTCCTCTACTCCATTGTGATCCATGCCCGTGCCCCTAAAATTTCACGACAGTTGCTTTGGTCAAACCATTAGCAATATTTTTTTTTTCCAATTTCCGCTATTGCTTCAGCGACCATTATTGTGCAAGAAGGCGATATTTGCTATGATCAAAACAATGAGATACAAGCACAAATGACAAAATTGAGAATACAAATTTTAAGATGCAGCAAGAAGGGGAGGGGATGGTGATGGTTAGAAAATAAATTTTGTACCTTCCTTTTGCCTTCGTTATGAAGTATGTTAGAGTAAACAATGAAGATGCATTCCCGAATACAGTAAAAAGTGAAGATGCATTCCCGAGTGCTTGAGGGGTTTAATGCAGTTTTTTGGTAAATGTTTCAATTTTTAAAATTTGAAAAGATAATTTCCATGAGATCACGTAATCTAAGTGGTTGATAGTGGGAAGTTGATATGGTAAGGGAAGTTAATTGTGAGATCACGTAATGTGAGGAAGTTGATATTGTGAGGGCAGTTAACAATAAAATTAATTCAAAATTACCAGAAATTAGGATTTGAGTTTTTAGTTGGTCAAAATCGGTCAAACACTTTCTTCCTATATTAATATTATAAGAATAGATAATAGATACTAGAGGCGTGGGCACACTCGTTGCGTGTGCAAATAAAATAATTTTACATGCAAATAAAACAATTTAATAAAATTGTAATGTGATAGACAGTACCAAATGACATGTTAGTCAATAAAATGTCACTTTTTCTCCAATAAATTACATAATTACATACTCATAAAATTCTTTCAAAAATCACACACAATTTTTGTTTAATGAAATAATAAATTAATCCTCCTCTAGACAATAATGTGTGACTGGATATTTTAATTCTATTCATTATAAGATCTAATAAATCAAAGGATGTTATGATCATGCTTGCACTTCTTTATAAAAAATTTGCAGCCAAAAGAAAATAAAAACAATATGTTTAAAATATTAAAATTGTGTGAACCTTCCTCTGCTTCATTTGTATTTTCTTTCCTCTGCATTCTTCACATTCTGCCAACATCATTTCAGTTCCTTTCTTGGTTGTGGTTTGTCAACGACATTTTGTCACAAAATAGACGTAACAATGCAAATCAGTCAGTTGCTCATTAAAAGAGACGAACAAATAGATTTGTAGTTGATAAAAAAAAAAGTGAGAGATTTGTAGTGGAATGATGAGAAAATGGGTAGTTTTCAAAGTGGTGGTCACATCTCAGCAAAAAAAAAAAAAAAATTTGATTCTAGCATAAAACATAGGGTAAGAGGGATAATTTAGGAAATCTATATTTGGTTTCCAAAGTTAGTTACTCTAAGCCCCTCCCACTTACTAAATAAACTAGTAAATACCGCACACTCATTGCGTGTGTAAAATAGAAAAAATTTAAAATAATTTATTTTAGTTAAAGTCAATTTGATAATTATTTTTTGTACCAAAATTAAATAAATAAAAAAGATAGTGGGAAAAAAAAGGCATGGGAGAGAAAAGAAAATAAACGTGATATAAAAAGATAATGTGAGAGAAAATAGGAGAGAGAATAAAGTTTAGAGAGGAAATAAAAGTTATTCGGGACACTTGTCAAATTTTGAGTGGATGAAGGGTTCACCAAAATTTGACAGCCAAAGTAGTTAGGTCTCTCTCCTTTATATAATAGTATAAATATAGAAATATAGATATAGATATATGATCCCCTTGTACTGTGCACAAGCCCCTGATCGCTGCTATTAATACGTTGTTCTTATCTAGTTATTCATATCATAATTATATGAATTAGACGCTAGGTTTTGGGGATTCAAATTGCATTCAAATCAGATTAGGGTTCATAATTGTATCTACATCCGTATAAAACTCTCTCAAACCCTAATAATGTACTGCTCGCAGACCATTGGGGGCTCTGGTAACAATGGCATCATCCAATAGAGCACGTTCGTTTGTGACGCCGGAGACAAACAAAAACATCACCAACTGGAATATGGGCTTCGAATCGGGTCAAGTAACCGCCGGTGTGAGTGACTATATCATTTTTTTTTTCACCTTTCCTTAAAATAGAAACTTTTGATTTGTTGTATATATATATATATATATCCACATGAGTAATTGAAATTAGTCTCTATGTGTGCAAAAATATAGAAATCGATATAGAGGTCTTGAGGTTTGGGGATTCCAGGTCTCAAAATTGTTTCTATATTCGTATAAAATTCTCTCAAACCCTAAACATGTACAACTGGAGAGGGTTACGGACGGCTCGTGGTTCCGGTGTCATTGGCTGCATCGAATCAAACAAGTTCTTTGTGGGGCCGAAGAAGATCAAAGTCGTCGTCACCAACTCGATTATGGGATCCGTCGGTGACTCGGAGGACAAATAAGGAGATCAATCAACTCAAGCTTCAACTTCAATTCTACGGGGTTCGATCAGTATAAGTTAATTTCTAACGATTTAATAATATATTACTGAAGATATAACATGTATATTCGTATTATTTACATGAGTCATATATTATCCGTTGGCGTAGGCATCCCATTCGTGATATGAAGTTTTCAGAGCTCCGTCTAAACACCCGTCATTTCATGGCAATACGTAATGTGATAAATAATTTAGTTGATGGTTTGATTTCTAATACTGTAACTTCATCGTGTGTTATCAAGTATATACATTCCAATCCACATTCGGGGCTATTAAGCCAAATTGTGGCTGAAATTGAGGAGACAAACTCCAAAGATGAAAAGCATGTTTCCCTCGAAGCGAAAGGCGATGCTGGCATTAATCCAAATAATTGATCGTATGTCTCATTTTTTTTTTTAATTCAAGAGGGAGGGAGATAGATACCCTACATATCTAGCCCGACAAACCCGGGTTGATAGTTGTAATCTTGAGCCATAAATACTATATCTACCTCCATAAAGGAAGGAGATACCCTACATATTCTAAAATTTGTACTTTTATTATCCTTGTATTGTATTTAAGTATTGCATATGAGATTGTTGCGTATTCGTTGTGTAATTGCTCATTAGTTATTATTAAATGGGTTGTATTCGTATTATTAAAATCGTTTTTTTTTTTGTACTAAAAATCATTAAACTATTTAAATTGTAATTTTTGCATTCAATCGATATAACGTTAGATGGTTTGTAAGCCGATGTAGTTCCTCCGTATTTGCCGACACAGTACCTGATAGTAACAGTGTCTTTTTATTAGATTTTTATATTGAATTTCTTATTGTCTTTGGCGTTTAATTTCTTAAAAAAAAAATCTTTGAAATAATCAATACATTTGGCTTTTATTTAAGATTTATTATACTAATACCACTGTTATAATAGATAAAAACAAATGTACAATTTTAAAAAGTGAAATTATAATTTGTTAACGCATTACAATTCAAAACTACATTAGCTCGGTTAATATGCCTTTTAGTAGAGATAATATTATTACTATTTTTCAAATTATTAAAATTACATTTATAATGGGTTTTAAAATTACATTTACTCCTATGTCTGTACCTTTTCTACAAGCCCCTATTACTTTTGAAATTACCAATACCTATTCGGCTAATTATAAAATTATATATGTGGTTAAATTGTAAGAATTTTTTAATTCATCGGGAGTGATTGTAAGCACTGCATTATGACATGAAAGGTTGTTTACTTTAAAAAATAAGAATAAATCTTATTATAATTTTCATAAATGATATTTGGACAGATGCATATCCTGTGGGAAAATGAAATTTTAATTGTATTGGGTTATGTATGTGTAATTTAATCATGTAATAATTTCACCAATAATGTATTTGAAATTAGATCTTTTGGTGTTGGTGTAATTTCGGAAAAAATTGCAAATTTAGTCCTGTAATTTTAGGGAGCGGTCACGTAACTTTCAAAAAATTGTGATTTAATTAATGACACTTTTCAATTGAAACCCCATTTTCGACGGAAATTTGTTCTCCTCTCTAAGTAACATCTGATTTAGCATTGTATGTGCAAAAAAAAGACCAATCATACTCTATGCGTGCCAGTCATGCCGACAATATTATTATTGCGTCTAATTCATATTAGAAAATATTAAAAAAAACCTATTTAGATTTCACAAGTTACACAAAAAATCATCAATAATGCATAAAATTATTCAGCATTACTTTCAGTTTCATTAATTCTCATATCATGTTGCTCATGGCTACAATAATCTTATGAAGACAACTCAAGAAAGCACAACTTAAAACAGCTATTTCCAACACAAACACGGTCATTTGCACGATATTTGAAAGATATGGGATCGAAACAATATTTAATACTTCACAGTCGCTATTATCTCTTAAACTCGATTAAATTTCATTTTTTCTCCAAAATAAATATGTAACCAAGTGAAACTAACATCATTGGATATGCATATGAGTATGCTTCAGAGCAGCCTCAATACACCACTTCCATTTCCAAATATGAGTAATATAGAAATAAATATTATATGGTAATCAATCTTGAACATTATGTTAATGCTCTTTTTACAATTTAATCAATGCTGCTTATATAATTTCACGTATTAATTGAAAATCTTCAGGACCATAATTAACCAGTCCGGAACTTCTATTGCAAACAATGTTGCAATCTCCCATTACACTTCATATGTGAATGACATGTGTATAAAATATTTCCTTGAATATAAATTTAATATGAATTATATACATTTGTCGGGCATGTATGATATGCAACACTATTTTGCAATAGAAGATCTTGTGTGATAATTAACAGTACTGGATGGTTGATATACAGCCTTAATCATGGAGGAGGCAAATTCGATATAACAGAGAACACGCATATAATGCTAGATGTTCCAATACATGAAAAGCATGTAATAGGAACCATGCCATACAAACAAAACATAACAAACCATGTACTAGCTAGGATCCATGCCATACAAAAGTTTAATCTTGGCCTATCTTCTGCCTGTCTACTCTTGACAAAAAAACCTTTGCAGTACGATTCATGCGGTTATGGCCTGTGGGTTAACGGGATCGTCAAGAATCGATATTGTTATCTTATGTGTATGTAGATTCCAATTCATAGTCACCCATTGGATTCTGATACATGTGCCTAGTGAATCCTACTGATCGAAAGCAGTCGTGGTATGCCACTTCTTCAACACCCGGCACGTCCGGATCAACCTGATTCACTATGAATCTGAAATTCATAAGGAAGTACGAACGATTGGCAGCGGAGCACGTGAACACAACCGGACTGATCAATGAGGTGCTCCCAATTTTGGATCTTTTCATCACTTGGGTATGCAATTTGCTTGTGCTAAGGCTGTTGGACGGCATGATCTTGATGGTTGCAGCTTGAATGTATTGCCAGCAATGATCAATCGAATTTCTCAGGGTCAAACTCGTGCTTCATTCCATCGCCATTCATGTAACCATGCACGGTATATATAGTTCTACGCAAGACAGTTCTGTGTCCAAGTATCCATAAGAATGTTAGATACGACAACATCATTAATGTATGATTATGACTTAAAAATATATATGCAATGATAATATACATGTATGTATATATCAAACCATGGAGTACAAATTATATATATAAAAAATAACCATGTGGTAAAAATAATTAATAATTTTTATTGAAATATTAGACAGATAACAATATCACTTGAAATGGAACAAGATATATAAACGGAGGACAAATTATAAACATAAAAAATAACCATGCGGTAGAAATAATAATTTTTATTTGAAATATTAGACAAATAACAATATTAGTTAAAATGGAACAGGATATATAAATGGAATCTACATCGTTTAGATTATGACGGTGTTTAGTTTTTTTAATCCGTTTTTCTATCAAGATTAGTATGCTATGGATAAATATATGGGTATATGTTGGAAAATCTTGATTGAGTAAGTTGTGATTTAGCACGATTTTGACAAGAAAATTAAATGAGTTCCATTTGTCAAAAGTGGAATGTCTTTGGCTCAAATTAATCTACGTTTCGAGTAGATAAATTTCGAGTACTTAATTACTCAATTCCGATTTAGGGTGAATGAGAAATTAATTAACAAAGTATGTCACTTAAAATGTGATTTCTAATTGGAATCAATAAATCGATATGAACGTACATGATTAAATGATCAAATTCATATGATCAACGGTCGTGATAGTATGGAAAACGGTTCATTTAGTTCGAGAACTAAAATGTTCAAATCGAAATATTGAGGGACCAATTTGAAAGGACCTAATTAATCAAGATTAAAAGTTGTGGGGTCAATTTGTAAGGTTTGGAAAGTTAGAGGCTGAATTGCATAGAAATGGGTGCAACCGCCCACACCGGATAATCGCCCTAATGACAGCACCTTTTATTGGCTGTGGAGTGGGTGCACAGTACACCTGCCCACACTTGATCATAGCTCGTGCCAGGGGGCTTTTCACTAAAGGTGCAACTGTTGGGGCTAAAATGAAAAGCTGCTTCAGTGGACTTTTCGTCCAAAAGTCACACCTTTTGGGACCTTCTGCAATGTACGAAAAGTTGCAACTGTTGGGCTAAAATGAAAAGCTGCTTCAGTGGGCTTTTCGTCCAAAAGTCACACCTTTTGGGCCCTTCTGCAATGTACGAAAAATTGCAACTTTTGATCCAAAACTCTACATTCTCTATAAATAGACCCCCATATTTTGAGATTAAACATCCTATAATCATATTCTCTTCTCCCTTCTTCTCCTAAATACTATTTTGAGTATTTTTGAGAATTCTTTTGTTTCTTAAATATTATTTTAATATTGTAAGAATAGTTGTGCATATTAAATGTATAGATAAGCATTTAATCATTTATGTCCATCGAGAGAGTTTGAAACAAGTATTTTGTTCACTAGATTTGAGAATTTGTAGTGGTACTATTCTTGTCTCGCGTCGTTGTATTTTGGGAGATAAATTGCTATATTCCGTAACCACCGAGATCGGGGCAATATTGTCTTAAGGAAAGCGAGTAATTAAAAACTCGTGCCTCGACGTACCATTTTGCATCTTTATAAACACCGCCCGTTATCACGCTAGATATTTTTCCCTACAGTATATATCATACCGCATGCAATGTGTTTTTATCTTTCATACTATGGATATCATGCAATCATGCTCTATATATACTATATATATATAGACTACTATATTATATATATATATATATATATATGTTATATATGAGAATTGATATTAACACTTCATGTAATCACACTCCATTCTTCTTTTAGTATTAACTAATTGATTAAAGGGGATTGATATTAACACTCTTTTTTTTTAATAATCACTCTACATTCTTCTTTTGATATTAAGTAAATGACCAAAATGCTTATTTAATTTTAAAACACATTACATGCTATATTTGGCCCTTTGGGAGACAAATATACCCTTCATATATAAATCACCTTTTTTAGTTCAAAACTCATTTTTTCTCCAACCGTTTCCATCACTAAGAATGCAACTAACCAAACTATTCGAAATATAACACAGATAGTTATGTTATATGAATCAAAAAGCTAACATATAGCATCACAAACTCAGTTTCGTTCTTTGTTCTTTTTCTGAAGCAATTGAATCAAAATCTCTGTGCCTTGCATAAAGTGGATGGAAACAAAAATAGGAAGAATATCTCTACAGTTAGTTCCATCTACCATGATATTAAAAGTAATATTAAGTAGTAATATCTACTGTAGTACAGTCAGCTCAAATTCTAATCCAACCAGACAAACTATGAAAAGTATTATTAAGTAAATATTACTAATAACAAGGAAGCTTTTAAGGAGAAATTTACTGGTTAATTTAGTCTTCTTTTGTTGAAAATGCATACACAAAAATAACATACAGATCAGAAATCATATACCACTCCTTAGTAACTAAACCACAAATTATGCAAATAAACAAGTAAATTTGGAAGTTAATGATTTTCTTGTCTCATTTTTTTTGGTAAGTAAATGGTTTACTTGTGGACTTACCTCCGAATGAGGCTGAATATAGAACGTAAAAATAAAAATAGTATATTACTTTATTTTAAAATTAGATTATTATTATTTTTAATTACTACCAAGGATTGGAATTGGAGAAAATTTGAGCTTTGAACTTTGTATATGAGGGTATATTCGTCTCGCAAATATAGTGTATAATGCATTTTAAAATCAAATGGGCAGTCAATTGCTTAATACTAAAAGAAGAATGGAGTGTGATTATTAGGGATGGCAATGGGGCAAGTATGAAGTGGGTTTAGCAAAACTCGCTACCCATCCCATTTAACTTTATTGATACCACAACCCGCCCCGGCCCGCCCCGCCCCGCCAAGTACCCGGTGGATTCGGGGTTTTACCCGTTATACCCAAATAAGTCATGAAAATTTATTAATTAATCAAACTTGCAATCGTCCAACCCAAATCCGAATAATCCAACAACTAATAAACTTACAACATGGACAAACATCATGAAAATTCAAATAAATAATAATCAAATCAAATTCATTAGTCCAAATTTAAAATCATATCAATACGATACTACACCAAATAATATCCATAGTCATGTATTTCAATTCTACTACATCAAATTAAAAATAATTCATAAAACAAAATATTCCAAATTCTTCATCAACTCAACTATAAAATAAAATGAACTACATCATCTTCACTAATCAATTTTGTCTCTTTATGAGACTTTTCAACTTCACATTTTCGCTAATTTGGTTAACAAATAAAATTTAATAAAAAGAAAGTTAAGTTATGCAAACTTTAAGTTATGTTGAATATATTAAATAAAAATTAAAAGTCTATTTATTAAAATAATATTAGCGGAGCAGATTATGGGGCGAGTTGAACTATACCCACTACCCGCCCCATACCCTATGTGGTCATAAATCTAATATTCATAATCTGCCCCATAACCCATTTGTTGGACCCAAACCCTCCCCACCGAGACGGGTTTGGAGCTAATACCCATTTAACCTTGCCCCATTGCCATCCTAGTGATTATCAAAAGAGGGAGCATTAATATCAATTCCCATGACTAAAATGCCCATTTGACAATGGGCATTAGTTTCAACTTTAAAAACTCATATAGGTCAAGAGTTTAAGGTATCTCCTAATCTGAAACAAGTTGTCATCTTACAAGAAAGGGGGTGAAATGAAAGTTATAAAACAAGGGCTAGGTTGCACGGATACGGACACGGGGACACGGACACGGCGACACGGATTTTCAAAAATTTTAGGATACGACACGGCAAGGATACGACTATGTATAATAATTAATAATATATATTATAATGCATATATTATTATATAATACATACATAAACATTTAAATATTAATAATGCACCAAGTGAAACAAAATAATAACTTAAATTTTTTTAAAAGTTCCACAAATACAAGCTTCAGACACACCTTCAATTTTTAAACAAAATTTAAACAACATAATAATTAAACGCTCAATATCCTAATTCAAGTTTCTAAATTCAAGTTCTTTAAATACAACATAATAAATTAATACATGCCTAATTGCCTACTTTATCTAAATTAAATGGGACATCATCATCATTACAATTTCTTATGAGCATCATCTTTCTACCTTTACCTTTCTTTTTGCCTTTCTAAATGGCATCATCATCTGCCCCTTTTGTTTGAATTAGGAAGAATTTACAATTTCAGCCCCTCAATGATTTGGAAATGTTAAAAAGGACACCGCCGTGTCCTAAACGTGTCGGACACGGGTATAGCCGTGTCCGACACCCGTGTCCCTTTATTTTTCGAATTTAATTGCCGGACACGCCATGTGGCGTGTCGGACACGTATCTGAGCCGTGTCCGATGCGTATCCGTGTCCCCCAAGTGTCCGACACTGTATTTCGTGAATTTTAGGAGTATCCGTGCATCATAGAACAAGGGTATATCTTTTTCTCAAATTGTGGGAGAAAAATTGAAGACTTTTTTTTTTCTTTTTCTCTTTTTGGAACTGTTTGCACATTTCGTTTAACTTCATCAAATACATCAATAAAGCCAGGCATACCTAACCCTCACAACTTCTCAAATTTACATGTAACTATTGCCCAAATACTATTGACTAACTCGTTAACATTTTGTCTATCTATACAAAACATTTTCTTATTTCTTTCTATCCAAATGTAGTAAATTATAGCCTCACACATTGCTCTCTTCCAGCATTGATCTTCAAGCACCAATGTAAATACTCTGGCCAATTTTGCTTGTTACATCGAATATGTAGTTTGCCCCAGCACAGCTGCATGACTTCTTTTGCAAAATCACAGTTGGAGAACAGGTGATCTCTACTCTCCTATGCTCCCCCACACAACACACATCTGTTATCCTCTATATCCTTCCAAACACTTATCCTATCCCTTGTTTTCCGCCTATTCAGTACTGTCAACCAAAGACTTTTTTTTGAAAAAAAAAAAATTCACTTAAAAATGTCATGCATAAGCATTTTTATCAGAATATTTTCACAACATATATTTTTCACATATGAACATGCCTTTCAATTGAAACTTCACCCATCCACACTCTAGAAATAATTATTGTTAAATGATGCTTTTCTCTTTCCTTATAATTGCTTTGACAAATCTATGAAAGTTGTGTGAAAATTCTTATAATTTACGTTTAAGCTAACGGGAACCCTTTTTGATATTTTCTTCGCTATGGTATTCATAGAGAAGAAGAATGAATCAATAATTATTTATTTAGAGCTCTGAAATTATTAAGCTCGACTTGAGTTTTTTAATTTTGACTTTATGAATGCACATACAAATTTTGAATTTTGGTACTTTAGCATACTTAAAACTTTATAATAGTTAAAAAAAATGAAATTTTTTGTAAGCATTTGTTTTGAATCAAAGCATTACTCACTACAACACACTTTAATTGAGTGACTTGTGACCATACAACATGTAATATGGCGCACACACGCTATAATTTAGACTATACACAATTATGTTACTATTGCCGAATACATTTAATTTAAGGTTATTAAAATTCAGAATCGAATCATACTTAGTCAAACTCCATTGCATTATTAGAATCAGTAACCAAATTGCATCAAGTCTTTATATCAAGTCTTTTTATGTAGTAAGTATATGGTTGCACTAAGATTATGATTACATTATTCGTATTCTTCCTCAGATTTGAAACTTCATGTTACTATAGTTTAAGTGAATCAATAACAGAATAAGTCGGAGTAAAAACTAGTTCGAAAAGATCTTACGCGTAAGTTCATTTTTTTGACTCGATCATTCATTGAATGAGCATTTAAATGTTATATTTATCTTCACATTAATTTATCTCTGGACATTCCAATTACATGTCTATACACTTATCTAGTTATCATACATATATATATATATATATATATATTATAGAAAATGTTACGCACAACAAAAGAAAAAGATATTGTGTACCAAATAATGAAGTTCAAGTAATTTAGCAAAAGCTACTTTTGACTAGCAATTGGCCCTCCTAGTCCTATTTTCTGACCTCCTAGTCCTATTTTCTGTCCCAATACCTATGTGGTTTGGGCTGGCCCATCCTCAATTAATTTCTGTTTTTTTTCTTTCCAAAAGTGGGAGTTTTACAATGCAACGACAACTCACCAACCAAATATTATCAACCAATTAAGGAAGCGTTTAGCCCAACTATGGAAGAGCTAAAATCTGCGTTTGGTGATTGTTTTTGTTTCACCTCTTTTTTTATAATTTATTTTGGACATTTTTATATTATAAAATCATGTTATGAAAAAGCTTGAAATCCTAATTTTGCTGTAATCAATTTTGTAAGAATTAATTATTTTATAATCATTTATGCAAAAGTTGGGCTTTAAAAGCCCCATGTACTTAGAAGGGCCTTTTCGTCATTGCAAAGCAACCCCATTACACGCCACGTCAGCCGGACTATCGACACCTGATTTCATACAGCGGCCGCACGTACACCGTTAAAAGTAGTCCGAAATGACGTTTTTACCCCCATAAACTTCATAAATTCCATCACCGCTTTTAATCAATATCAAAACAATACCAATTTTTCTCTCTCTTCTTTCTCTCTCATAATTTGTTGTGTTCAGTGCTTCTGTGTGAGTGTGTGTGTGTGATTTTTCATATTTTCTTCTCAATTATTTTCACACAGATTAATTGGGGGGAAAAAAAGGCGAAAAAATAAAGAGGCATATATATATATATAATATATAAATTACGTTCGTTGTAAATTGAGTGTTAAAAGCAATTTCAATTCATTGCAGGCCCCAGGGTTTTTGTGAGTTGGAATTTTCGTTTGTTTATCGAATCGGGGGTTTTAATTTTTTAATTTCGTGTGTATATAAAAAAAAATTGCACTTTCTTTTGTACATGCAGATTTTGTAGCGTGTTAGGGTTTTAATTATGAAATTTTTGTGGCGGTTTTAAATAAAATTGATGATTCTAGGGTTTTGAGGTGGGGGTGGGGGGTTTGTAATGGGGAGCACAGGCGAAGCTGATAGGAAACGACGTCACTTTAGTTCCTTATCGCCCACTGCCGCCGCGGCGGTCAAGAAGCAGCCTCTTGTGCCCTTATCTGAGGAAAAAAAGGTGAAAGATTTAGGCTTTTTTTGACAATTTTACAACAAATTGTAAGCTAGGGTTTATTATGGAATTATGTGGAATTATATTCTCTAGAAATTACAGGCAATTTTGTGGTTATGTGAAGCATTCAAGACAACAGTGGTATTAGGATGAGCTTTTTATGTCATTTTTTTTTCTTGTTTGTAATGTGTTCATATTAGGATCTACCTTGCATGTAGGTGCTGACTACTATACAAGTTTCCGTGATCTGAAGCTTTGGAGCAATTGGGAGATTTAAATTATGTTTTTAAATACTGTGTTATGTGTGGAGGAATTTTGATTTCATGCGTGTCTGTAAGGTTTAGCTTCTTGTGAACTTTTGGTGGACTAGCATAATTTATCAGGATTTGTGCGATAAATCTGTGACGATTATTGTGGATGCATGATAACTTTTTTATTTTTCCGAGCTGTGATCTTAATGAAGTGGGTTTCCGTTGACTTTCTTTAATGCATCTGTTCTGTATTTAATGCTGTGAGAAAAAGGCTTTATTTGAATTGACGGATTGAACTCGGATACGAAGCATTTCTAAGAAAAATGCTGGGCACTTTTTTTGGTAGATGGATATTCTTTCTTTGGAATAATAGGCGTTGACGTTATCCAGAATTTTAATGAAGAAAACAATACAAAAGGAATTGTTCCTTTAAAGGATATTATACTTTTATTTGATTATTATATTTAAGCGACAAAAATGCTGAGGAAAGTGTTCTGCTTTGGCTTTGAGGTATGTTGCTTGACATATGGCTTTGTGGCTTTGGCTTCTTGATGATCCTACTTATTGCTTGGTTGTATGATAGCATTGGAACTCTTCCCCCAAATTCCGAGCAAGAATATTAATTTCTGAAGTCTTCTTACCTATGCATTAATTTTCATCTTTTGGAATTATGATGACAATGATGAGATTGATATTTAAGGTTTTAAAATGTAACCTCGAAGCCATTTACATTTATGTATGGGTTTTGGTTAGTTTGCAGGTTCTGTTTATTACACCGGTGTTTACTCCAGCTATACGCTTTACTTGAATATTGTCCGTGTCCTGTTATTTGTTGAATTATCTGTAATACATAGGTGGGGTTGCATAACGGTGAAAAAATACGTCTTGATATTCTTATTAAGAATTTTTTCTTTTGAATCTTGGTGTATATTTCGTTAGTTAATAAAACTTATAACAGCATGATTGCCACTATTGTTTTCTCAAATCTCAACCAGAAAAAGGATGATTGCAGTCATTGCATGTTATTAGAGGTACACTGTGTTTAATTATCAATTTTACGGGTTGAACTCCGCTTAACAAAGGGGAAATTTTGTGTAAACTTTGAATTGTTTGTGGAAGTTGAATTTGTCGTAGATTTCCTGTTAGCATATCATGTGGTAGTTTTTGTCACTCGATTGTATTCTTTGTGTTTGCTCATGGAATATGGTTAGACAAGCTATGGTTGCAAAAGTGCACATTTTCCTATGATGTTTGAGTCCTTTACTATGAAAATTTCTAATGGTGCAAGTTTTCCATGTCTGTAGCTCGATGCAGCAGTGCTTCAATTTCAAAATCAAAAACTCGTACAGAAGTTGGAAAATCAGAAGGTTGAGATTAACGCTCTTGGAGGCAGATTATCTCAGTTGAAAGATAAACAACAGCCGTACGAGAAAACCTTAAGTTTGGTCAATAATTCATGGGAAGAGGTATACTTTTTTGGTGCTTTAATTTATCTTGTTCTTACTCATTGTTATTCTATATTCCAATTTGGATTTTTCATTTTGCTGAGGCGTTTGGCTATCATTAGTTTTTATTTGCAATTTGAACTCAAGTGAGCGCATGAAATGTTAAAGTAGAAACTGGAAAGGAAAGACAACAATTTATTACTTCTCTTTTGCCTTGTTTCTGTTCACCTTGCTAACTGTTGATTCTGACACGAAGAGTGCTCTGTCCGCCATCCCCCACCCCATCATTGTGAAGCTTTGATAATGTACCACATCCCTCAGAAAACCAATTGTACTTTGACCTCTATTCAACCACCAACCATCAATATACCAGGGAAAAAAAATTAAAGGAAAGTGGTATAGAAGGCAAGGCTGTCATACTTGCAAGTGCTGCTATCGCTGCATTACTGCTTTGCCATAAAATCAGGCATGCGAAGATTTCAACAATAAAAAAGGAAAAAAGAAGCTGAGACTCCAAGACATAAACTTCCCGTCTCCGCTCACCAACTCAAATTTCGTCCAGACGCAGTCGTTTAGGTCTCCTAAAATCCAAACATTTGGAGATTCTTATGGGGTTTTGGTGGTCAGTGGCTTTTTCTCCTTTCCTTCAAAGTTCAGAATCCTCGTGGCCATGTGAGTTGATACTTCTTTCATGTAGTGAATATGAAATGGGTTTCTGGTTGGTGGTAGTGGCAGGATGCCCACGATGAAAACCAAAGTATTGTATTTGTCCTCTTTTTTCTTTTCTTTTGGGGTGGTGGTGTTGGGGTTAAAAAGCATCATTCTTGAATCCATTTTAGGTAGGTAACTAATGTAGCCAATCTTTGCAATAGAACGCCTCAGATATTTTCTGGCATATGCATAAAGTTTACCTACTGATGTGATTTTTGGCTCCAATTTCGTACCAGCTGGTTGATGATTTGGAATTACGTTCTACTCGCACACTTGAATTAGTTAAGCATGGGCGAGGTTTTGAAAGTCACCTAGTCAGAGATGGTAAGTGATCCCCATTTAAATATGTTTCTCTTTTATGTTTCTGTTAATTGTTGTGTACTCTCCTTTTGGAGATTGTGTGATAATGTTCAAGTATTATCTGTTATTGAAACTGTGTAATCTTTTAAGTAAGGACATCTTTCCATTTTGATGAGATACCTGCGATTGTTTAATAAAATCCTGTGTATTTGCCTAATGTGCTACGCTTAACGTGTATTTATCTGGTTGGCTGTTATTTGCTCGAATGACGTTTTCATTTGTTTTTGCTTTGACTGGTCAGCATCAAATATAAACTCATTTGAGTTTACAGGGCCTGTACTGTTTTGTATGAGCGTCTTCTATGTTGTTGGGGAATAAAAGTAATAATAATCTGTTTCCTCATGAGCAATTGTCTGCTTGCCTGTTTCTTTTCTTTTGAACTTAGTCTCCCAATTTGTGTGATACCTATATCTTGTCCTCAATTTATTTGTTTAACCATTTTGTTCTCTCACTATTTTCGCTGCCTTGTCCAGCATTTTTGTAGTCGTCAACTCTGATGATTGAACACGTAAGAAATTGGTTAGGGAAATAAATGGTTGGCCCTTTTTTTCTCTTGCTTATTGATGGCTCTTTGTATTGGTTGATGCAAATTTGTGGTTATCACTTATGACAATGTGCTGAAGATCTTGATGCTATATTCTAATAATAAATTTTTGTTTCTTCAGAATCCCTTAAATTGTTATTGGCGGGGTACATCCAGCCTGCCGCATCTTCATTTCACTTTTGTTTGGATTAATAAATAGGGTTCTCCAAGAATTTTCCGTTTTTTTTTTTTGGGGTATATTCTCATATGTGAACAATGTTTAGAATGTTACCTCTGGTTTCCAGGTACCGTGTAACTTTTCAAAGCTATGGCGGGTTTAGTTATTGCAGAAATTTGCTTTTCCAGCGAACCGGGAAATTTTCATCTTAGATCTTGTAGACGAATGGGAGGTCCTTGTATTTCTTTTTTCCCCTTTCCTTATAACCGAGACTTTCGTCTGGCATCTCAACTCTCAATTGAACTCCATGTGTATATCCACATATTCTTAATATATTACTCATTATCTTTACAATATCTATGTTATCAATGTGTAGATTTGAAATTTACCCAACAAAAGTGATGAATGATGTGCTTGTGCAGTTAAAGTTGAAATAGCTTTATAGAACATATCTGTGATAGCTATGAAAGAATTTATGTCAATGACAGATTAAATTCTTTTATCGCTACACCTATATGATTATTTCACAATTTTTGCTACTAGGTAATCATTTTGCTTTCCTATAGTGGTCTTCATTAGTTGTATGCTTGACATAAAGATTTGGGCTAGTCTGCTCAATGGCTAATGCCGCGTTAATTCTCCTACTAGATTCTAATAGCATTGATCAATGACTTGTGTCATGGAAATCCACATAAATCGAATTTAGTTTCTTATAAAACTGAAGCAATTTTTGTCAATCTGCCTTCATCCCCAGGCACACCCACTAAAGAAAAAAAGAAACAAATAGACCGGAGCATAGTTAAAAGAGAAACTACAGGTGTTTTCTTCTTAAACTATATTTCGTGGATTTATTTCTTTACTAATCCTATATTCTACCATAGATCCCTGACTGCCTATTTTTGCTCTATATACAGCCTTGCCTGCATTTTTTGGTGTAGTTCATGTTCGGTGATGTGTGAATAGTGGTTTCTTGAAAATTCATTTGCTAATAAGTTTCCTTTTTGCCTTTTTAGATGGTGATTTTCCTCCTGAAGATGCGTTATTAAGCCGGCTATTAGAAACAGGTGCAACTGAAAGTAGCTCAGCCAGTACAATCGCAAATCTAACTGAAGAAGATAAAAAGATGGATGGTGAAAAGACGACAAAAACTAAGAACATTCTCCGCACTATAGTGGCATCTTTTGATGATTTGAATGATTTGAAGAATAAGCTGTACACTGCATCTTTGAAGGCACTTTCATCTAAAGGTAAGACGATGTGTGCAGCATTCATACAGCGCTTAGTTCTTTAAAGTCGATCACTAGATTTATTATATAGTCCCACTGTATATTTACCAAGCTGTCTATCGTTCTATTTTTTTTTGTTCCTTCCTTCCCACTCACTGTAGGACAGAGCCAGAATGTGGTTTCCTCTAATCTACAGGCCGAAGTTAAGAATTTGAGAATAGCAGTCCTCAAGCTTCACATGAAACATAAATCTCTCGCTGGTGAACTGCAGAGCCATAGAGACACTGATGCAAAGAATAAAGCTGATCTGAAGCGTTTAAAAGGTGCTTTTATTTGTTTCTCCAACATCGTTTCTTCTTTGGTTATTAACAGTATAATCTAACTGCTTTATGTTGGTCTTCTCCTTTATTTATTGTTGTTTCTGTTACTAATCCAAGTTTTCTTCTGGTACTTGCACTTCCGGATATACATTCAGAAGCTTCTTAGTATAGCAACAGTTTGTTTGGTTGGCAAAATAAAATTCAATCTTATAATGAAATATCTATTTTGTATCAGATGTCTCATTTCCTGTATTGATATTGTGGAGTTTTTGCATACGACAACTATATTGAAGTATGGTCCTCTCACTGTTTTCGTAATTGTAGCAGAAGTTTATGGAAATTTTGATGGAGGGAATCAATATGTGTATCAACTTAACTTTTAGATGTTCGACAAGGGAATATTATAGTTGGTCCTTTGTGAGAAATTACTTCCCCCTAAGTTATGACAACTTTGAAGTGTTCGACAAGGGAATAATCCAGTTGATTCTTTGTGAAACTAGAGTTAGAATTCCCTAACTTGTCCTGGTGCTTTTCTTGCCCTCTAATTTCCGTTCTCATGTTTTCCTCCCATCCTTCTTTCTTAGTCTTCTATATTGTCCCTTTATTTTGTGTTCCCAAAAAGGTTTTGATCTCCCAGCCCCTAATTCTCTACTTGTTTATTTCATTTTTGACCCATTCCAGGAGTCATCTTGTTTAACATTTTATAAGTACTGCCAAGGTTTCAGTCTTCTAGTGGAATGTAAACATATACTTCTTGAAACTTCTTTTATTGATCATTATTGCTAACTAGTTCAAGTAATCATGACTTAGATTACCTAGTCACAACCTTGGTCATCAAGATTATTATTGTATGATTTACACATAAGCACTAAGTAATCCGTTTAGTCTCTAATATGATGGGTTGTATCTTACATTTTCAGCTGCGAAGTATAACTTGAAATGCAACGACTAAAATAAGCATAGAAGGGGTAAAATACTGGCTACATATGATCACCTTCGTTAAATTGTTCTGCCTAAGAAAAATTATTGTTGCCCTTATGTTGGAAGAAATAAAAAGGATAAAAGAAAAATTTACTCTGTTCGAACTTTCTAGTTACCACTTTGCCTCTTGTATTAACATTCTTTTGTTGTTTTCTGGAAAACCCACTGTGTTCGGAGGGTTTAGGAATGGATACTCCATCTTTCTGAGACATGGGGTGGGTGGGTGCAATCCTTCCCCCTTTCCTATGTCCTTAATGTTAGACTAGTTACAAAGATAATGTGATTGCTTGTTCCCAGTGATTCCTTGAATCCATTATGATGCTGTGAGAACTCTTATTTATTCTTTTTATGCCCAAAATTTGATGCTGATTGGTTTCGGATGTAGCTGCATACATTACTGACATTTTTCTGTTTCTTCATTTAAAGGAGAATTAGAGAGTACTATTGCTGAACTGGAGGAAAGTAACAGTAAATTGGCAATTCTAAGAGTAGAAAGAGATGTTGCAAAGAGGGCATTATTTCCTGTCCTGAATCGAACAAATAAGCAGGTAACTGGTGACAAAGCGAGGGACAAACAGAGGGATTTGCAAGACATGGAGTTGACACTGAAGGAGCTATTGGTAATTCCACGTGTAAATTTTCGTGTTATTTACTGTGATGACTTTCCAGTGTGTAAAGTTAACGAAATTTGTGAATTTTATACAGGACCAATCTGAATCTCGACTACATGAGCTCAAGCGTCTTCATGAAGATAGGCTAGAGATATTGAGACACTTATCAGATTTACAGGTTAATTTCTTTTACTTTTAGCTTCTTAATTGTTTTTTTTCTATTTTTCTTATTATGCATCCCCTCTTGCTTGTTTTACTAGCCTGTGAAATTATGCTTGACAGAGCACTTTAAAGAATGTTAAGTGTATTTGTTCATCCCAAGCGTATCTCTTGCTAAAGGATCAACTGGCAAAGGCTAAAGCAGATGTTGGTCAATATCAAGCTCTTTATGAGAAACTACAGGTTGTGCATGGGTTGGTTGTTCATTTTGTCTTCAATTTTTTGTAAAGAATTTTAGTAGCTGTGCTTATCCACCTGTTTAAACTCAGGTTGAGAAAGAGAGTCTTTTCTGGCGGGAAAAAGAATGTCACATGAAAAATGAGTTTGTTGATGTTCTTCATCGATCCTCAGCAGTTGCTGAATCCAGAATAAGTGACTTGGAAATAGAGATACAGAGATATATCAAAGCAAAAGTTCTAGTTGAGACCAAACTGGAAGAAGCATCTAAAGAACCAGGTAAGTTTACTTAGATTGTCATTGCTACTTCCCTCTGTTAATTTAATGCAGCTATACTGATTTCTTTAATTACAGGTAGGAAAGAAATTATTGCGGAGTTTAAAGCGTTAGTTTCATCATTTCCTGAGAAAATGGGGAGCATGCAAAATCAGTTGACTAAACACAAGGAGGCTGCTGCAGACATTCACTCATTGCGAGCTAATGTTCAATCCCTGACTCATATTCAAAGTCGCAAGGTGAGATTTGCTACATTTACATTTTTGTTTTCTGTTAATGCTTTGATCTATAGTTTATAACTCTTACCTTTTCCATAAATATGTACAGGTTAAGGAATTTGAGGCTTTGACTTCTACATCAGCTCAGCAAAATGCTGAAATCCAGAAACTGCAAGCTTTGGTATCAGTTGTGACTTTTATATTGTATAACGATTACGAGACACTTCTTCTTGCTTTAGCTCAACTTACAAGTGATCGTTCTCTTGAAATAAATTAACAAAATATTGTAGCCTAATTGCAACGTGGAAAATGGATATAAGATTAGTTAGACATGCAGGTCTCTTCAGAGCTTGGTTTTGCTTGAAGACCAGTAATTTCTGTAGACAGTTCCAGAAAAACAGAGGGAACTTTCAAAATCTTGGTTTATTGATGCAGGTCCAGGATTTAAACATAGCTGAAAAGGACTTGAAGCTTTTCTTGGAAATGTATGGACACCAATCAATTGACTCAAGGTTAGCATTCCTCTGTTGTGTTAAGCAACTTCTGTTGAATAGTGTTTATTTTTCCCAATTAGGATTTTGGCTGTTTTCGATACTTTCTTTGTGAAAGGACTTCTATTGCTATTGCGTGACTACTTGTACATCTTGTTGAATGCCCTAGAAAATTCATTCAATTCTTCAAGCAAGTTCTTGAAAGTGGGAAGTTACATCACTTTACTAAAATGATGGTTTTACTTGCAAGCCATCAGTTATAATTAAGATCTGAGATAGCCTTCCTGTATGTACTTGACTTAGTTTATATAAGAATCTCTTTGAATAATTATTTTATGCGTTTCTTCTGCTTTTTAACCATTGCATCTTGTATGCAGGGAAGCTAATGAAGCTAGAACTTCTGAGATCAAAGCATGGGCTCATGTTCAGAGCCTCAAATCTTCCCTTGACGAAAGCAAATTGGAGTTGTGCGTTAAAGTTGCGATTGAAGCTGAAGCAAAAGCCCAGCAAAGATTAGCTACTTCTGAAACTGAGATTGCTGATCTGAGACAGAAGTTAGAAGCCTCTAGAAGGTCTATAACTTGTTTTGCCAATGATTTATAAACAATGTTTCTGGATATTCTGACAGTTCTTCTCCATTTCTGTTGCAGGGAAAAATCAAGACTTTCTGATTTTCTAAAATACAAACATGAAGAAACTGAGGCCTATCTGTCGGAGATAGAGGTTTCCATTTTAGCATATTTTACAAAGATGGATACTTATGTTTTATATTCAAATTGGCCTTAAAGCTTGGCCTTTATTTGCAACAGACTATTGGGCAGGCATACGATGACATGCAGACTCAAAACCAACAGCTCTTACAGCAAATCACTGAGAGAGATGACTATAATGTGAAGGTAATAACTCACTAGACCCGTTAAATTCAGCTGGATTTCCTAAGACCCGACATTTTACATATTTTCATTTACTAGTTGATTCTAAATTTCAAAATGAGACGAGTATTGATCATTTTGCTTCAACTTTTGTGAGTATATGCGAGTATAAGAGGGAAGTCAGAGAATAGTTCAGAGAAGTTTCCAAGGAAGAAAATGTGTTGGGAATGGGATGCCCTGAAAGCCAAAACATAGTATTGACAGACATTAATCTGTTTGTAGAGGTCAATTGCTCCGAAGTCTCTTCAATTTCCACATTTTTAATGTTGGATATGCGTAAGATTTACCTGATCAGTGGGAGATCATCTAAGGCCTATTTTCTCTTCTTTTTCTCATTATCTTGGTTATACAATATACCTGCTCATATTCTGAATTTTTTCACGCGTGAGCTGAGAATGTTCTTTTTAGTGGATTGATTCTGGACGTGTCATTGAGTCGTTTGCGTTTCTTCTTCAGCTTGTTTTAGAGGGTGTGAGGGCAAGACAGACGGGAGATGCTCTGCTTATGGAAAAACGTATGTTGGAGAAGGCTGTGCAACAGATCAAGAAAACTGTTGATTTTTATGACTTCAAAGCTGGTAGAATTCAAGATCAGGTAATATGAGTTGCACATTCAATGCCAAACACTGTAACCGATTATACATACTAATGATCTTTCACCATTGCAGTTAAAATCCTACACAGATCACTTCAAGAGACTTGCTGAAGATAGAGCCCACAACACTGCTGCTGGAGAAAATACCCAGAAAAGACTCTTAGATGTTAGAAAGTCATCTCAACAACAGATGAGCACACTTGATGAAACACAATCCAAGGTTGAGAAGAGTCGAGTGTGTCTTGCTGGGCTGCAGATAGAACTAGAGAAAGAGAGGTGTTTTTTTTTTTTTTTCCATTTCTATCTCATATAAAGGCTCAGTTATTTACCTGGTTCTTGAACTATTTACCCCATCTAGATTTGAGAGGAAAAGAGTAGAAGAAGATATAGATACTCTGAGGAGGAAGGCTCAACAACTAAAATTACAAGCGGAGGGTTGCTCCATATCTAAAAACCTTAAACAGGAGCTCAGTGAATACAAGGAAATTCTGAAGTGCAGTGTCTGCCTTGATAGAAGGAAAGAGGTATGGTCTCATTCTGAGTTCTGAGAGCGCGTTATTTAGCATTTATCATTTGGTGCTGTACTTCTAAGGATATTGCATGTATCTTTCGGTTTGCTTTTCTTTCTTTCACTGACATGCGGAATGGAGGTAAATAGGTATTCTGTATTGTTGGTTTGGTAACCAAACTACTACTTCTAACTTTTACAACTTTTGGAAGACAGTACATAATAACTACATCAAAAAGATTATGAGAAGTCTAAGAGACTCTAAGTTGTAGTTTGGTTATTTATTATTCAGTTCTCTTCATTTTTTTTTCAGATGCTGAACATATTTGCAATTTTGTGTGCAAGTGAACTGTATTTGGGTTAGTTGTAAAAATGTTGATTTGTAGGCTTGACAATGATGTCTTTAAAGTTAGAAACTTAGAATGAATAATTTGTGGTTGCATTCCTTTCTTTTCTCTGTCATATTAGCCAAATAATTTTGAAATGAAAAATTATTATTTCATTTGATGTGATTCCTATTATTTTCTTTACGCCCCCATCAAATTATAGTGAATTGAGAAAATTATTGTTCAACTTATAGTGCGACTCATTTAGTGGAACGTTCATATAAAATAGTAATGATGTGGGTCCTACTTTGCAAAAATGACTAACTATTTACATGGAAACAAAAGCAAGCGGTATTCTTGTTGAAAATGAGTTCGACAAACATGTTTTTTTTGGTGGTTTAGATAGCAGATAGGACAATAACAGAGCTTAGAAATATAACTATTGTAATTGCTTAGAGAAAAGTGGCTGTTTTCATCAGTTATGAAATAATATGCAACCTCAAGTCCAATATGATTATGGTCAATAAATTATTCGAAATAGAGGTCCTATTGTTTATCTTTCGTTAAATAGCTTTTCAGCCTTTTCGCCTAATCAATGATATATTTATTTCCAAATCTTCTGCAAATTCCAGGTTCTACTTAGATATTATTGATATTCGGCTGCAAGATTACAGCAGATAGAGGAACTAATAAGTGTACTTGTTTTGCAGGTGGTCATCACGAAATGCTATCATCTGTTTTGCCATCCTTGTGTGCAAAGGATCATTGAATCACGTCACCGCAAGTGCCCTGTTTGTGCTGCAAGTTTTGGGGCAAACGACGTGAAGCCCGTATACATTTGATCAAGAATCATCCACGGGAGGGATGTTAACCAGCCATTGGTTCTAAGGCAATCTTTCGCATGTATTATGTACTCTTCGATCTGCTGAGATCCAAAAAAGAACCAAATCAGGAATTAAGAGGTTCCTTCTCAAAAACTACAATGGATTTGCATTTTCTGCTTTTGATAATTGGGTTCACATTTTTTTTTTATAAATCTTTCTTATTTATATGATTTATGCCCCCTCTTGATTTGACTTGCTGATTGGATATTAGTCTAGTTCTCCATTATGGAGATTTTGGGGGTGAACAAAATTATAGATGCACAGTTTCTGAGTGTGTTGAAGTTAAAAGTTCGTGTTTGAGACACTAGGCAACATGAGTATGAATTAGCCCGAATTAGGGAGCTTTTCTTAGATTTTGGTCTTCAGATTTTTCATGCTTTCTGTATAGTGTTTTTTTTTTTCTTTTTCTGTTAGTGTTGAATGTAAATTTTAGAGAACTATGAATATGTAGAAGTTAAATCGGTAACGTTGTCGAGATATCTGGTGTTGCTTTAAAAGATTTGACCGAATAATTGATCTTGCTTTTAATGTTGCCTATAGAAGTTTGATTTGAACATTCAGTTTCTTTCTAATTTATCTTTTCGTACTTGTGTGCGCGCGCACACACAGAACTGGAGGGGTCATTCTTAGAAGGTTCCAACACACCAGGTCACGTCAATCCTACAAGATGATCGCGATTGTCTTAAGACTTGGAATCTAGAGAATTAGGGACCAACTTTTCTTTTGTTCGATCGTGGTTATATTACGACATGGATTTTAGGAGCACCCCCAGAATCACTCGGTTCCTTTAATCAAGACACGTACGCGTGTTTGTGGGTGTGGATGTTTGTGTATGTGTTTGTCCATGATCTTACAACTAGATACGTTTATGTGATGATCGTATGTCTCGTCCTGTTAGGAGTCCCTAGATTTTGCTTTTTGGTACATCACAAATATCTGTATGTTGTGATACATGAATTGCTGCCTACCCACTCGTCGCTGTAGCTCGATCAAATGTAAGAATTAGTTAGCGATCCGTATGTGGCGATACATGAATTGCTCAATAGTGCTTCGTCACTACCGCGATATCTTGATGGAACTTGGAAAGCGTGACCGCATGATAGGGTGCATGTAATTACCTAGACATATCTTGTTGGAACTTGAAAGCGTGACCACATGATAGGGTGCATGTAATTACCTAGACATTAGGGGCTGGGATGGAGCAGGGGGGGTTGGAGGGTGCTACCTTGATTTTTTTATTTTCTAATTTTCAGGTAAATTTTTTGAAAAATTTGTATTTTCGCGCCCCCTCAAAAATAACAAAAAAGTAAAAGTAATTCATATTTCTAACCCACAAACTAGCCCAAATCAACATAGTAGAACAATTGATTCAGTTGAACATTCCAGTAGGCTATATAATCAAAGGTTTAAGTTAGAATTTTTGTTATAATTTTATATTTTTTCATTACCCATGATTTGTTCAAATTCAAATTCTATCAATCGCTTCTCGTCTCTTCTATATAATAAGTATCTTTTCATTTTTGTTTTATCCTTTTATAGTTGATTTTCACGAAATTGGATATTATTGATGAACTGTAACGATAATTGTCATTTTAATTTGAAATGTTAAAATTGATATTAGTCAAGTCATACTTCTTAGGCTTTTTATGTTTTGCTTTATTTAATATTAGGATTATTTTTCATTTTAGTTTTAAAATTATATTTTATTTGATTAGTTTTGAAAAATGTATGACGTGAGAGAATAAGAGAATTTCATTATTAACAAAAGAGGTACAAAGTACAAAGTATGTAAAAAATTCTTATTAAACCTAATTCCCAAATTTTCGCATACATATAAATAGAGTAAGTATCGTACTGCGGGCCCCCATGCAATTCTTAAGCTAACATGCAAACAAAACGATGTATATATCTTGCTTCTCTTCACCATAATTTCTGACTCCGTCCCTGATTAGGGGGCCACAAACAATTTGACTAAACATTAGGTGGTGTGTACATAATTAATTACTACACATTTGTAGCCGTGCAATTATGAAAACTTGGACCCCTTATCACCAACCCCTATAAATACGGTGTGAGAAATATTGTCCATCTTATGCTTGGATTTCGATGGAAACGATGACAATAGTACTAAGATTGAAAACAACTACTCCACAATTTAGGATAAAATTAAAATCAAGAGTTGTCAATTAATTTTGATAGTGTTGAACCTGCAAGAAGGGCTTCTTAATGAACTTATTGCGAAAGAAAGCCTAAACATCTTCATGAATTGTCCCTTTTGCCTCTTTAATTCGGGTGAGTTGTGAAAATGTAGGTTGCATCTCAAGAATATGGCAAAAAATGAAGCCACGACTGCCTCGTGTGTGTGTTGGGGGCTATGTAGTTTCCGGACAGTTCGTGGCCATCCCATTGAAGACAGTATAAATGATGATACGTCGTCGGTAGTGTGGCCTACATTTTACTGGTGTTACAATTGTGATCGTGTAATGTAAAACATGCAATACAAGAGTCGTAAGTACGACTATTGAAGACTTAAAAATTATGGATTTCATTCACAATAATATAAGTGATACTATGTTAATAATGTGGCTTATATTATGTTGACCTGACATAATCATCGCCATTACCATGAGATGTGAAAGAAGTACACAATGCATGAGATGTGAAAGATGTACACAATGTAGACAAGTGTTTTCTCCCACTCTCGTAAAATTTCTGGCAAAATGTGAGTTATAAAATAATGAGGCTCTTGAAACCTTGAACGAGTAATTACTTGAATTTTGGAATGATTATATATGGGGATAATTACAAAAAAATTCCTAACTTATGGGCTATGTACAACCACCTCCCTCATAAATGAGGGGGTTCAATGTTAGCTAACAGAAAATGGTGAAAAGTCCTTTTTTTGCCCTTAAATAAAACTTTAAAAAAAATTCATAAAAAAGCAAAAAAATTGGAATTTACAAAGGACACTTATACCCCTCGAGCAAAAAATCTGGAATATGTTCTACTGTTTATCGTCTTCCCCAAGACGATGAACAATATTAATTATTTTTTTTATATTTTTTTTATATATATTATATACTATATTTATATGATTTTTGTCAAAATATATATGCATATATATATATATACCATAAAAATAAAAAATTCAAAATTGCAGGGGCTTCGACACGAGTGGCGGGAGGGGATATGGGCGGCGAATTATACTCGTATGATACTCCCGAATAATTAATTTACATTCGTATTATACTCGTACGTCTACAAATCCGATTATTTCCCGTTGCCGCACTTTTTAGCCAATTTTTTCACCGTAACTTTCAATAAAATTTCATAATATACACGTACGTATTAAATGACGAACTTTTCCCGTTCCGTATTTTACTAACTATGCTCATGAATGTTTCAAAATCTGCTTCTTAAAATTGAAGGGGTTGTCCTAATGTCTAGCTTTAATGATAAGGTTAACACTCAAGATCTTCTATTATAAAATGGTGTTGCATCTCCTGTTGTATTTATTTTGATAAATGGTAAGTGTATAGATCTTTTCTTTAAATAGATGTCATGCAAATCTCTCACATGAAAGGATAGGCTCATCAGAAAAAATAGTCAATATTTACAACAGGTCAACCCCGTAGACAAAATTGGTATTTTGAAAAAATTAGCAACTGACGTCATTATTTTCTGTTAGAAAATTTGACGATAGATAGTAACAGGAGGGAGGTGGTTCGAATCTGTCTCGAACTATAATAATTAGTTGAGTTTAAATTGGTAACTAGATAACCAAATTGTGCCCTAGATTTTGGGATGTGCTTTTGTTTATGTTCTCTTGTACAATTATATATATACAACAATTCTGCTCCTCAATTGAGACAACATAAAACCATGCAAATAAGTTTTCAATCACATCATCGTATATGTATATTTAAAGGTGAGTTTGACACAACAGTTGCATGATTGATTATGAAAAAGTTAATTCCTGTAAAATTGATTATTTGTTTAACCAAAATTATACAAAAGGGAACCAATATACTTATCTAAATTGTGTTGGCAGTCCAAACACAAATTTCGATTTCTCAACTGCGAGAGCTAAACAAGTTCTAAAAATGAAATCAGAAATCAACAATCTTCCAAGCCAAGAACAAAAGCTAATATAAATAACTTCCAATATATAAATTATGCATTTTCTACAAAATATAGCTTTTGTAGGACCTTTTTCTTTTGGGATAATTAGATAGATGTTAATGGTCAGCATCAGAGAAAAAAGTTGGACAAAAAATAAAACAAGAAACGTCGACAATTCATAGGATTCTCCAATCCTATGGAAACATATTCCACGTGAACAACGTCAAAATGTGAGATATATATATATATATATATATATATATATATTCACATAATAATAGTCTAAAAACGTCTAATGTCATATACATAAGAAACTTTGCTATCATTGGTTGCTACTGTCTGGAATCTTAGCATGTTGGGAGCAATCTGGTTCAATGAAATAAAATATCTATGGGTGACATTGAAACATAACTATAGTTAACAAAAGTGGGTAGCATAACTATAGTTAACAAACAAAAAAGACTAGGTTGATTCACTACATACACGATGGTATAGTGACAGAGTTTTGTAGTGATGCAGTAGCAAAGCTCGAATATATTCTAGATTGACAGTGAACGACTTATACTATTTAATTTGATCCAATGATGATTATGATGTGTTGGCGAAAATTATGTTCATTTTGTTGGGATAGCCTTACACTACAAAACGGAAAATTCTTGTATAAACCGGGGTCGTCTTGGGTCCCATCTGTGGACCTTGTGGATATGATTAATCCACATCATTTGTTTTTTTAAGTAAAAAAAACAAAATAAGTGATGTGGATTAATCACAACCACAAGATGCACAGATGGGGTCCAAGACCCGGTGTATAGAAGTGTTTTCCCTACAAAAGAGTAATATATTGACGACGACGACGACGAGATGTCATCTGACAATGTTAAAATTGTCACTAATTAAGAGTTTTGGTGACAAGAATGTGTGTTTTGTTACAAAAGTAATTTTCAAATGTTTAATAATGGCAAATATTATATAGTAGTTGTCATTCATAACAGTTAGTGACAAGAAATTATTTTTTGTCATTATTGATAAAGAGTGACAATAAATATTAACACTAAAAAAAAAAAAGAATACATTAATGACAAAATGTCAAGTGACAATATAAAAGTCGTCATTAATTGTAAATTTTCAGTGACAAGATTTTTGTTTTGTCACAAGAATATGTTTTACATGTTTAATAGTGACAAAATTTACATAGAAGTTTTCATTTTTAATACTTAGTGACAAGGAATTTGTTGTCACTATTGACAATTAGAGTGATACACCTATAGTGATAACTTAGTGCCTATAATTATAGTTGTCACTCTATTTATGTTGTCACTATACATGTATCACTAATTATCAATAGTGACAACTTTAAAGAAACTCTTGTCACTAAAAATTCTTTTTGTGACAAATAAAAAATTATTGTCACTTATTATATATATTTAGTGACAATTTTAACATTGTCATTTCAAATTTTCAACATTACTTTTTGTTATAGTGTAATAAAACAAATATTTTCCTCATTTATTATATATATATATATCAAGTGACAATTTTGACATTGTCTATTCATAATTTGTTACTAATATTATGTTTTGTTTTAGTGATCACGTGTTTAATCTGACTAATTTTTGTAATTATTTATAATTGAAAGACTAGGAAACTTTTCCCTCAAGAATGACGCGAAATTTATAAACCCTAGAGAGAGAAAGTAGAGAGAGAGGCGAGATTTTTTCCTAACTTATTAACTTTTCTAAATTTGTTAACGTAAAAACAATCACGTAAATAAGTATATACACGTACTGTAAGCTGCCTATCAAAAAAAAAAAAAAAAAAAAGATGAATAGATCTACTACAGAGATAGGCAAGTAGGCAACCAAACGTGTTGCATGCATGCAGAATATGTTTCTTTTCTAATTTTGTTACTTTTTAACTTTTGTTTCTTTTTTAATTTTGTTTCTTATGGTTAAAAATAGTTCATTTTTACGAGCTATCAGACTCGGAGTTTACAGTATACAAATATTTATATGGTGAGTTTCATATGAAATTCAGCGAATGGGGTAAATATAACTAGCTATGTATATAGTAGAATTATGTGAAATCCACTAAACACAAATGATTGTGATTATTTCGAAATTCGAGGGTAAATATAACTATATATACCGAAATTTGCAAATGAGAGAATAGACTATTAATTTGAAAATCTGAAGTCAATCACATAGATGTTATTTTTCTAATTTTCTTTAGAGAAGTATATTCTATATCTATAGTAGTGTAATTAATATTAAACAAAACCAGCTGTATCAAATTAGCAAATGCAATTCGAATCAATTAGTGCAAGAAATATTTTGTCAATGTTTGTAGATCTTGAAATTTCCTTTATCAGATTCTAAATGTAAAAATATGCAAAATATATATGATCCACATCATATTTAGTGCCTTTGCTTTCACTATGTGTCCCCAAAAAGTTTATTAAAGGACCCCAAGAAAAGATTAAAAACTCACTAAAGATAACTTGCACAAAGAAGCATTCGACTATATGCCACATTATTTGTGGAAAAGCAAAATTGATACATTTCTTTCCAACTTAAAAGAGAAAGAGAACGCTGGGACTTTTATTTCTTTTTTCTTTTTAAATTAACATATATATCTTGTTATAAACACACGAGTTGAATGGAAAATTCTTGTCCATAACCGATCTGATAGAATCCAACTAATCACATGAAGTTGATAAGTGCAGCTATATGTACTTTTATTGTGATATCTATTTCTTTCACATATAAATTAATCGCATGATGGATGAATTTACTTGCCATATAATTATGTATCCAGTTCAATCGATGTCGGGTAGACGAGAAGAGTTTGGTAAAAAATGTGATATGTAGGAACTCAAGCAAAGTCGAAAAACAAGTTAGCAATGTCATATTTAAACGGAAAAAAAGGGACAATTCGTTACTTTTTGAGGGTAGGTAACGTTTACTTCTGGATTCATACTAAAATTCTACAATTGAAAATTTACATCAGTCGGGATAATTATAAATAAATCTAAGTATTCACACGAAAAGTGTCATAATATACCATCACATGATAATTTTAATTCTTTAATTGTTATGTCAATATAATTATATTAATGTATATATATCTACATATATACGTCAACATCTATTGTATCTTGATGCATGTCGTTTTGGTTCAAAATTATAACTCGTAATCTTGATTATATATTATGTAGAGATCGATGATGAAATAATAAGATTCTGATTTCAAGTCCTAGGAGTTAAAAATAAACATGTCATTAATAAATAATATATATTTCTCGAGCAATTAATGTATCTTAAGATAATCAATAATTAGGATCTCGAGCTAACTAATTAATTGCCACTAAGCTCTCACATGATGTTAGACTTGCTGCCGACCAATCAATGTAAAATATCTACTCCCTTGATTTTTCTTTAAACCTAAAAAGGTCTTGAATATTGGGATTATTCGTGTGATTTGATTGGTAAACAAGACAATCTCGGGATTTGGGAGTCACAGTAGACGCGCTCTAAATCTCACTATAATTACAAAAGTTCGGGAATTACAAACTTCGTGAAATTTTACAACATGGGTAATTATAACTATTTTAGTCCAAATTCGGTCGGGTCAAAAGAGTGAACTACACTTGTCATATGATTAGTCACAAATTAAGTGAATTATACTTGAGTTCGATCACACCGATTTTGGAGTAGAATTTCCCACAAAGTTGATATTGGGAGTGTTTGCAAACTCTAAATAAAAATGTTTTTCAACTTTTAGCAAAAAATAAATAATTTTGTAGTGTTTGCAAATTCAATTTTTGCTTCTGATTCTCTAAAATTAAGCTCCCAGAAGTCAAAAGTTTCAAACTGGGTAGGGGGTGCTTTTTGGTGTTTTTTAAATTCTTGCAATTAAAATTATTTTTTAGTGACAATTTTATCCTTGACAATATTTCCATATTCCTAAATTAACCCCATCAATTTTTTTTTAAAAAAACCTTGCAATTAAATTGCAGGGAGCAGAAACCTACAAGACACGTAAAATCCATCAATTTTCTCTATTGTTAATTATATTTTACTGGTTGAGATATTGCTAAAATCAAGAGATATATCAGTCAAAAGCCCTAAAAAACCTGAAAACTCCCAACCTAGACTATATATACAACAATATAGATCAATATCTCTCTTAATTGGCAGAGGAGGAAAAACAGAGAGATTAACAGAGAAGAAGATAAGAACTTTATTCCCAAGTTTGTATTATTATTTTTTGTTGTAATTTCTCTGTCATTCTTCTCAAATAGTTTCTTAATTGTTGTAATATTTGGACCAATATTCTGAATTGATATTTTTTTCATTGAATATGCCTAATCTTCTCAAAATACCTTGCTATTGCATTAAGTATCAATGTAGTATAAATAGTATTTTTGGTGTGCTACAATACACACCACATAAACATACGCTTTTAGGAGTATTTTGTTAAAAAGAAGATTAGGAACATAGATGTGAAAAAAAATATAATTTTTATATTATTTTAGGGGCAATTTTGTACTTTATGCAAAAAAATTAATTGATAATCACTTTTAATTGCAAACACTCCTTGCAGCTTTTTTTCACTTTCAGTTTTTGTTTGCAAATACTACCGACTTCTGCTTCTCAAGTGATTCTGCTTATTTTTCATTTAAATTTTTCACTTAAAATTACTTCTCTAGACGCAGTAAAGTTTGCAAACACTCTTAACTAAGTCATTATAACTAATCGGTATAGTGTTGGTAATTAATTAAATTAACTTTGTAATAAATTATGGTAGGTCAACTCCTTTCAGAATGTATTACATAATTTCTCAGAGAACCCTAGGAGAAATATTCATATAATATTCTAGGGATTTCTACTGAGAATTTATGAAGATGAGTCCTGAACCCATAGGAAATTTAATGTCATCAATAAATAAAAAATAAAATAAGAGTAGCTGAATAGCTGCTGACACCTGTATTTTTATTGAATTGTCTGTATTAAATTGAAAACTAATTCGATATAGTACTCTTAGAATTTAAAATATACTAGTTAATTTTCAATGGGGCTAAAATATACTAGTTAATTTCTAGAGTTATATTGAGCACTGTTTCTAAGTTTTTTTATAATAATTTTTTTTGGAATCATAAAATTTTCGCAGTTGGAGATTTGTAATTAGTACTTTCATGGTTTGCTTTCCATTATCTATTTTTTTAAGAGAAATATTGTGAAAATGGAAGCTCCAAATTAGAGTCTAATTAATATATGAATTAAAAATTTATTGCTATGTTAGGATTTAGATTTTTTTAGTGAAAAATGCAAAAAAGAAAAAGAAAAAATAGTAATGTGAAAAATTCAACTCGGTCAAAATTATTTTTTGGATGAAATAAATATTTAACAGTACTGTATTAGATACTTATTAAATGGGGTAAATTACACCCAACCCCCTGTGATATACGTTATTATCACTCCACCCCACTATGAAAAAAAAATTAACTAAAAACCCCCTTGTAATTTTTAAAATTTGTTCACTGCCTCCCTCCCATATTTTTGCTACAAATTTTATACAATGACTAAAGTACCCTTGTCCTTTTAAAATATTTACACAATCTTATTTTTTTCATTATTTCTTTAATTATTTTATTTTTTATTTTTTTCCATCTTCATCTTCTTTCCCAATTCCAACACTAACACCTAACACCATAGCCACCACCTCCACCACAACCGCCAAAGCTCACCGCCACCGCCACCACCACCACACCCCGTCCATTCCGCCACCACCACCACCACCACATCCTGTCCATTCCGCCACCACCACCACCACCACCACCACCACACCCTGTCCATTCCGCCACCACCACACGCCGTCAATTCCGCCATCGCCATCGCCGGGTTTGCAGAACTATTGATTAATAAATCAAATTATATTAAATTAGTTTAAATTAATTTAAATAAATTCAACAAATCTGAACATTTTCATATTTAGAGTTAGAAAATAGGTTGAAATCAAATTTTAAAATATTAAAAAAATTTAATAAATAAAAAACTTTAAAAAAGAAAAAGGAAAAGATATGGTCGTCTTCTCCGAATCCGCCGCCCAGCCCAGCCAACCCGAAACCGGCGCAATCCACCACCACAAAAAGCCACGCAGACCATTCCGGCGAAGTCCTCATCCCACTGGAGAATCGCGAATCGCAGGCGTCAAAAATTGCAAATCGTCGGCTCAAAAATCGGGAATCTCCGGCCAATAGTCCTGCAAATCCAGGCTTCAATCGGTCTCCAAATTACGATGGCGGCGTAGGAACGATGGTGGTGGGTTTGTATTTGCAAGTATATATATATATATATATATATATTCATACACACACTTATAAATATATAATATAATATTAACACGGTGGTGGCGGCTGCGAAGTACGGTGGCGACGGCGTAGGAACGATGGTGGTGGGTTTGTATTTGCAGATGTATGTATATATATATATATATACACACACACTTATATATATATATATATATAATATTAATATATATTTTTAAACAAATTTGATAATTTCAAAATATTAAAAATAGTAAAAAATGTAAATTTATATAAAAATTAAGTTATTTAATATGAACCGTTGATTTTAGTAGATTAGATCTGACGGTTGTAAGATTAGGGGCAAAATAGTCTTTTATTGACAAAAATCGGATAACCAGTCTCATGGCAGACGAGTGAGGCGCGTAGGGAGTCAACTTGCTTCTTTAATTGTTTCACAGGGGACTAATATGATAAAAAAAAATTCATAGGGGGTGGAGTGATAATAACGTATATCACATGGGGTCGGGTGTAATTTACCCACATGAAATGTGAATAAATATGATGAAACAGATGAAATACACGCATAAATCGATAAATACCTCTCACTATTATATAATTGTGCAAAATTGAAGCAATAGTTTTCTTAGAACTTTGTTTATCTTAATTACCTCTATGGATCCAATACCTACCCCTCTCTGTTTATTTATGTTGCTATGTCCATGGATGTGGGTCCTAATTATAATATATATATATGGTCCTAATTAATATATATATATATGGTCCTAATTAATATATATATATATGGTCCTAATTAATATATATATATATATATATTACAAGATCATATTGGGGCCAAAGTATCAAACCTTTGTCTCTCATATTTGCCACTGTGCCCAATGAATAATTAAAATGTGGTTAAATGATTGAAGAATGGACTATGAGTTAATTAGGAGATAGTGATGGTGAGATCACTTACCACTAGCAAATAATGATAAATAAGTGTAATGGGGCATAAAACTGTACAAATATCATCACTTAAAAGTATTGTAATCACATTGAATTAAAATTTATAAATCAATCATTTATGACTCGCCAAGAACTATATTTACCAGCAAAAACACATCTTTATTTTTTTACACTTGACAACTCAAAACTTTATGCTGGCTAGAATATTGAAATTATCAAAGCTCGTAGTCTGCAGAGCTCCGAGGATTTTAAATTTTGAGACAATTATAATATATTTTTTAATTGTGTTCTGTAAAATACATCTTCACAATGAGAGGTTTGAGAGCTCCTTAAAATACCAAGAAAATAATATAAAAATAAGAAAAAATCGCATTTTTTTTACCGTAATTGACCACCTGTACACTTTTGATACCAAACAATTTTGAAATCTCACTTTTGATACAAACTTGACCATTTTTTCTCACTTTTCATACCACCGGTAGTTTTCTTCACAAAAAAATTGGGGGATTTGGTGCGATTTTTTCACAAATTGGTAAGAAGTGACCAATTTCTTCACAAAATGGTAAGTAATGGTTTGATTTTTTCACAAATTGATAAGAAGTGGTCGATTTTTTGTGAAAAAAACTAACGGTAGTATGAAATATGAAAAAAAAAATGGCCAAATTTGTATGAGAAGTGAAATTTTTAAAAGTCAAATATGTACAAGTTGTCAATTACAGTATGAAAAATGCGATTTTTCCTAAAAATAGAGCCGTTATGCTATTTGTGTAACTATTTTGGAATTTGCTAAAGAATCATAATTCATAATCATTAATCACAATAGATAACGTCACATCACAAAATGATTAACCGTAATGATTAATTCAAGCATACATTATGATAATGACGCAGCCATGATTAATTTTTTTTTTTTTTACTACTAAAGAGAAAAGGTATCACGAACCTAAAATTAGCAACTAGCAGAAATTGAGATCAGCAATAAACAAAGAAAGAGCATCTAAAAATAGTAGCATAGCTTGGAACGTTTGGAATCAAATTAATCATGAACACCAGGGTCTTATAAAGTCTTTCAAGGGAAAAGGACAAAGCTTAGCATTGGATTTTTTTTTTCTCTCTGTCCATTATATATATATATATTTCTCCACGAATTAGTACGTGCAAGATGCTTGCTAAACATATTATCTTGGTAAGTGCAAGGTGCTTACCAAGAAACTACCTTAAATCATCTGGATTTACACATCGAAATGCGCATAGGAATGTAAGAATGTAAAAAGAAGACAAAAATAATAATAATTTTTTTCTTTGTAAATTCATCAATTTGCCTTCAAATTCTAAAAAAAATCACCAATTATTTATGTCTAGCGCATAGCACTTGACAATTACTGGTCAATTTTAGATTTACCAATTGAATTTGTACTCAATATGCCAACTTTTGTATCATTATTACACTTAAATTGCCATACCATAGTACAGTACAAAAACAATGAACATACCAAATTATAGTACCAAAATTGCAATTTTGCCATCCTCTATGCATAGATTTACATTTCTTCACTTCACATTCTCATTAGACATTAGACCCACATTAATTGGAATAAAAATCAAATTATATATGGTGTAAATTACTAAATTAATGGCATTATGATTTCAAGTCCAGTCACCAGATCTTCTATTTCAAAATAATGCACCGTTTTTTTCATTACACTCTTGTATACGTCTGAATGTATATATTCTATATATTTTTAAAAGTAATTCATACACCTGGCCGTGCATATGTGAAGCAAACTATGAGATGAAAAATAATATTTGAATTGTAGTCACTAAGGCGAGTAGGTTGTTGGGAAATTTAAGCTCAAACTTTAGTTTGCTTGAATTCTAGAATAATTTACATGGTGAGTGATAAATAACATTATAAATATAATTCAAGCCGTCTTGTAATAACACTTTAAGTTTAGTCGAATCGGGTTATAATCTATATGTTTTAGCAGTTAAAAACATCCAAAAATAGGACTTTGAATTTAATTAATTGTCTTGAACTCCTTTTCTACCAAAATATATAAATAATTAATTAAACCAGTAACTATACTTAATCAATCCGTATCTTCTGTTTCAAATCGTGTTTAATCTCCTATTTCAGTTACTAAGAACCAAAGAAATTGCTAGAAAAAAGAAAAGAAAATACAAAGAAAATCATTTTATTTTTCCATCATTTTCCTCACCAAATGGTGAAAAAAATGTATTTTCTCAAATTAATATTAAATTTTCTATTCTATTTTCTTTTCCTTTTCATTTCTCTAGTAACCAAATAATGGAAAATGTCCCCCTTGTATTTTGTTTTATTTTCTCTGACAATTTTTTTGAACCAAACAGAGCATAAATTAGTGATAGAATTTTCACACAAGTAGCATGCATATTAGTAGCTGAAATAGGAGATGAAACAATTCAAAAAAAAGGGATTAATGCAAACAATCCCCATGTGTTAATGTGAAATTGCAAAAAAAAATCCCGTGTTAACGAAATAGGCTAAAAACCACCCTGTATTCTTAAAAAGTTTGCAAACAGTGGATTTTTGGAAAAAAAAAAGTGCGTGTTTTTCATATTTTTCACCTTTAATGAAATGTTTTTTTGTCATTTATACACTCTCCAAACAAAGAAGCATGTCATTAAAGGTGAAAAACATGAAAAACACTCACTTTCTTTTTCAAAAAACCACTGTTTGCAGACTTTTTAAGAACAAGGTGATTTTTAGCCTATTTCGTTAACACAATTTTTTTTTTTTGCAATTTCACATTAATTCAGGGGTTTTTTTTTGCATTAATCCCGAAAAAAAAAAACAGAAGGAAAAACATCCAGATTGATACTTAATAGTAGATACATATAACCTAGTATGTTTTATATATGGTAAAAAAATGTGGGAAATGATGAACAACGTTTAATTTCATATATATATATATAGATGAGACTGAAATGATTATCACACAATTTGGAATTTCTGTTAGAAAATAAAAGTAAAAAAAGAAAAGAAATATTACTTCACTCCCATAAAAATGAATCTTCAAGCCGGAAGCCAACATCGGCTCCAGCCAGCTGCCATGAAGAAGCATAATAACAATATCTATTAACACTGTGATCTGTCATATTCAGTGTTAGATCCGGCAAGTCGAAAAACGTGTCATCATCATGAGCCGCCGCCGTTGAAGCCGAATTTGACGAAGCCAAATTTGTAGAAGAGTGAGAGGTAGGCAGGCTCGGCTCGGCTTCACCATCAGGGAATGTGGCTGCTGCGGCTTTCGCGGCGGCGGCTTGGATGTCCTTCGGCGCGGTGGAGGTTGGGCGTGGCAGCTCGTGAGCCAAGTGAGGGAAATTGAGGTAAGCCGATTGGCCCTTGATGGCTAAAGCCGCCACATCGTGTGCACGAGCCGCCATCTCAGCCGTTGGATACGTCCCAAGCCATATTCTTGATTTCTTCCTCGGCTCTCGAATTTCACACACCCATTTACCCCAATTGCGTTTCCTTACACCCCGATACGTCGGGTGTTTATCTCCGGCGGCGCCGCTCCGCCGCCGCTTGGAGTCTTCATTGCCACTTTTTTCGCCTTGATTTTTTTTCCTTATTTTTTCAATGTTAGTTAATGGTGAGGCGTTTGAGGAGGAGGAAGAGGTGGAGGTGGTGGAGGGTTGGCCGCCGGAGGAGGCGGTGGAGGAGGTGGAGGAAGTGGTGGCGGAGGAGGAAAAGAGTTGTTGAGCTCTACTCTCGATGATGATCTTTGCTTCCATGAGAAGTAGTAGGTTTAGAAAGAGTGTGAATGATGCTACATAAAAGTAGTAGCTTAAGGTGGGAGTTGGGGTTTATAAGATTCTTTTACAAATTGGATTAATTTATATAAAGCAAAAGAAAAAAGGAAAAGAGAAAAACATGATATTGCACTACACTTGACTTGAAGTTATATATATATATATATATATATATATATATATAGCCTTTACCCATGTGGCACTCTAATAATGCATATAAATATAGTAGTGTATATTGAGATTTGTCTGTTAATAGTAGTTACCCTTTTACTTAATAAAGAGTGATTCGCCGATAACTTATTTGAATCATGTGTTCAAATATCTACCCATACGATTCCTTTATTGTGATTCATAAAAAATAATAATAATAAAGGGTGATTCTATTTCAGACTCCGATACAACACACTCGATCCACTTTTGATTATATAAGACGCTTCATTTGATCCACCTTCTCAAATCGAGCCAACCACCCGTAAAAATATCATTGGTTTTTATTTATTTATAAATAGTTGCAATTTTATTTATTTGCAACTCACACTTTTTCATCTTGTGGCGAGTCCAATAATTATAATCCGCTTTCCCTACGCCGAATCCGATTTTGATCCCTCAATTACAACGCTCATCAAATGTAATCCCTAAACTACCACATTTTCATCAAATGTGGACCATCAGTCTAATTTTCAGTCAAATTGGGAACAGTTAGAGTTAATTGAAATGTCAAAAATTACATTCTGCACCCCAAAAGCACAACTTTTGGCACTTTTCATCCCAAAAAAGAATAATTCACAAATTTTCCCATTTAATCGTAATTTTATTCACAAATTACATCACAATCCACTTCTCATCCATATTTATATAGTATTCAAAACAACAAAAATGTAAAACATAAGATGTTAAGGAGAAAGAAAAATGCTTTGAATTGGTGATCATATTTAGTTGATGATCCGCATTTCAAATTGTATATAGCTTTTTTTATTTTCCCACGAGTTAATATTTACTTAAAAATATGAACACCACAGTTATTGCAAAATGGGGTTATCCACGTCTAATTGAGAAAACTGCTGCTAAATCAATGCAAGGAAAAAAAAATTGTTGATAAGAATATTTGTTATTTTATTGCACGATTTGTAGCTACTTCCCAGTTATCCAAATCCATCTAATTCACTACAAAAAAAAATTCACTTTTTGTAAGGACCATAGCTTGTCACAATAGATCAATATTTCGCCGCAAAAACTTTTTGTAACGGCAATTGGTCGTCACAGTGTTCGTCCTTTAAAGCCCGATGCTAAAAGTTCTTGTAACGACTTTTGTGGTCGTCATTGTTAGAATCACTACTGAGTAACATAATAGATTCACTAATTACTAGTCTAACTAGGAAAGCAATAATAATACTAATCTAATTAGGAGAGCAATAATAATATCTAACACTCCCCCGCAGTCGAAACGTGAAAGTCTTGAACATTGAGACTGAACTAAAAATCGAAAAAAGATGTTACGGCAGTCGGGGCATAAAGAATGCTTAGTAGAGAGATTTTGATGAATACGTTTCTCAATGTGGAACACTTTCGTCTGGAAATCATTAAATAAGGCGGCGGTTCGACGAAGACGCTTCTCAATGTGGAGCAGTTTCGTCTGAAAACCATTAAATCGACTCCGAGTCCTTGTTTTTCCAAGGGTTCAAAGATAAAGTAAACTAAACTAGATTTCGGCGACTTGAGGATGGCCCGAGATGATACCATGTTAGATTAGAGAAAAAACTTGTATTACTGAGTAACTTAGAGTTATACAAAACTATAAAGAAGGTAAAAGATAAATAAGGTAATAAGAATACTAGTCTAACTAGGAAAGCAATAATAATACTAATCTAATTAGGAGAGCAATAATAATATCTAACAGTCACAAATGTTTTAGTGACGAAGGTCGACATTCCTTGTAAAATGATGAGTTCTAGCGAGAACTATGTCCTCATAAATGCTGATTCATGTCGTAACAAAAATCAATGTCATTACAAATAACTATTATCATAATAATTTTTGTTTTACTTTTGTTATGGCTATTTCGTTACAAATAGTAAAAGATGACAAATATGTTTCGTCAGAATAGTAAACTAAGACCAAAAGGTTTGTCACAGTAGTTAACTAGGACCAAACCATTTTGTCACAGTAGTAAACTATAACCATAATATTTCGTCACAATAGTAAATTATGACCAACATTTTCGTCACAATAGTTAACTATGACCAAAATATTTTGTCACAATAGTAAACTATGACCTAAATATTTCGTCACAATAGAAAATTATGATAAAATTTTTCATCACAATAGTTTACTATGACCGGAATATTTCGTTATAATAGTAAATTATAAAAAAGCATGCTTCATCACAAAAAGTCTATTATGACAGAAACTTTGTCACAACTGTTAAAGTGATTCATCACCTAATACTTTTTCCTAGCAGGAATTTCAGATCTTGCTAAATTCAATATTTATGGGGATAGATTTTGTAAACTTATTTTCAACCGTCTTACCAAGAATAACAAACACACAAGAACACTCAATATGCCCAAAGAATAGAAGCTTAAAATGAAAAAAACCTCATAATAAGTTGCAAAACATAAAAATTAAATTTAACTTCATAAACAAAACCCACATTAGATAGATGATCCAAGTTGCTACACAAGAATCCCCCACATGATTTCGAACTATACTAGTTTCAGTCAGACAAAAACAAGCTTCAGTACAAAAACAAGCATCATGTTTCAAAAAAATACTATCCAAAGTCAGTCAAGTCCACAAAAGGTATGGGAATTTCTGGGTTTCATGTTGCATCTCCTGTGATTCATTCATTTACACTTAAACCTAAACTTGCAAATATAGCCAAAATCAAAAATTTAATTAAATTTAGAATGATAAACTTGTCAATTAAAAAAACCAAAAAAATCATAATTTCTTCTCACAAAATATAAACTAACTACGAGAGCAATATAACATAAACACTTTAAAGAAAATTGTGACCATCATAGCAATCTTCACTAAAGAAGCCAACCTAAATGTAACCATCACATACTTTTAATTTATAAAACAAACTTTCAGTACACACCTTTCTTAACTAATATTTTACTTTGTCAAAAAAGTCTTCACTTTGCCATTAACGCCATCTCCAATTTGTCTCCTACTCAAACATGAACGTAATCATCTCTTATTCAAAAGAAAAGAATAATATCTTACATTTCCATAAATATAACATAACCAATTAAGTGGTCTTATACTCGTAAATAAATAGGATATTGGGCTAACAAAATTTTAAACATATGTCCAATCTCTCTCAACAAAATTCAAGAAGAACGACTAAAATATATGTTGGCTCTTATTTTTCAAAACCACCATCTTTTCATTAGCATACGCACAATAGCTTTCATTAATTTCAAAAGATTAATACTTACTTTCGAAACTAAAGTCATAATAATGGTTTAACTTTGCAATCTTGAATTTGCAGAATATATTAGCATGTATATGAAAAAGTGTACAACTCAACGAAACAAGTAAAGTCATCCTTAAATGAACTTATAAATAAATAATTCATAAACTAATCCATGAATAAAAAGTAATCAATGCATGATTTGAATAAAAATAAAATCCAAAAGATTCAATTTACAAAGCTTATGAGTTGCACTGTTTTTGCAAAAGAGTAAGCATCATCTCCTTCAATTCGTTCTGACTTTCTTTTAGCCTTGCTATTTCTTGATCTTGTTTTCGACAACGTTCATCATAACCTTGAATAATTGCTTGTTGACTTTCAATCATTTCTTGTTGAGATTTAATACGAGAAGCAGCATCTTGTAATTCTTCTTCTGTGCTACATAACTTTTCCTTGAATGACTCTAGTTGTGAAGCCTCATAAGCTGATCTCTTACTAGAATTCTCAATCACAACACCATATCCCAAACCTCTTTCATATCCAGAACGCTTACCAAGTGTTTGTTTTACAATTTTTCTTTCAGATATTGAACTTGCACCTGATTCCTTGGCTTGATTCCTCAATCTCTGCATTTCGGCTAGTTAAGATATAGTGAAAATATAGTATGAGGCTTCAAAATCATACGTGTTTAAAGTTTGAGCTGTAATCATTAACTACATTGATAATTGTACACATTTAAACTTACATGTGCAGCTTCAGCCTTTTCATTGACAAAAACACCATTTTTCTTATGAGTAATTGCAAACTTATCCACATAACTTTCATTTTCTTGACCAATCACAAAACATAGAGCATCAACACTAAAAATAGCTAAGTTAATGAAGAAAATAAATCGAACTTCAACCAATATATTACCATTTCCAACACTCGTGTGTGGTAAGATTTTGAGCCTGAAGTATGATTGTAGGGTAAACATGACCTGTTCTTAGCATTAACTTTGGATTTTTTCTGCAAATATATATATATATATATATATAATATATGTATGTGTGGAAAAATAAAAAATGAGTATCATGATTAAAGTTGTAAGGCAACTTAGTTGATTATATTAAAATAATAAATATATGTACCAATATCTTGAACTTTTCACTTTCAAAGTGATCACACAAAGCATGCCATTTCTCAAGCGGTATCCAATCAAATGGGCTACTGGCCCTTGGAATCGCACTAGTTGCAACCATTCCTTTATAACATGCTGATAACCTACCTTTTCAATGCGTATAACTACTGATGTTAATATATGGGATAATATGAGTATTATGGTGAGATTTAACATATAATATAAGAGCGATAATGTAAATGAACAGGAGATTTACGTGGTTCGGCCTAATAAAGACCTACGTCCACGGGTGTAAATTGTAGCCTTTTTTTATTCATCCTCATAAGGGGTATTTATACAAGTAATTGATGGGTAGGTTAGAATGGTAAGTCAACTATGCCTAATATACATAAGATAATGAGAACAAATCATGATCCCTCTATTTTGGGATATATTTAATAAGGTATAAATGGTAAATATATTGAATCTCGGGGCTGATCTCCACAGGTCTATATTTGGCAAGGTTGGTGATTGATTAGATCTTGTCTCCAGGCTGTCCATAATTAGCGCTGCCCTACCTGTGCAGGTCTGGTCGTCCTGGCCTCCAGCTAAGTATGTCCAAATATAATATCTTCTAGAATGATCCAAGTCCATAAAACCATTAGGCTTGGGCCCATAAGGTATTGGATTGCCCAGCTTGGCCCAAAGACGGATTTCTACTCACATCAACTACTTTAAAATATTTCCTCCATATACGCTTGGACTAGTCGATCACTATTCCATCCCTTGATGATAAACCATAACTGGAATAAGCATAAAAATTAATTATTAGTCATAAATATATTCTTTAGTCATATCTAAGAAAGAAATGTAACAATATGTGTGTGTGTGTGTATATATATATATAAAACTAAACTTACATCTAACCCGACATAGACATGTAATTTTTGATACTCTGGGATAGCACCCCACTGGCTCACGAAATCTAATTTTGGACTATGCCTAACAACAATCCCAATCCCATTTGCAAGGTGCTTAGCGAACCGGCGTGGCTTTTTAAAACCTTGTGGAAACTCAATTTCTAGCAACTTCCCATCCTAATACAAATTCAAAGATACAATATTACTTACCCACATTTTAACATAAATCATAGCAATGTGTATTATAATAACGATACTTACATTATCCGCAATAGCCTTCTCTATTGACTTTCCAATACTTGCTCCAAGAGCTCTTTTTTTTTTTTTTTTTAGAAACTGATGCTATAATACAAAAAGCATCCAATAGTTAAACACCTTATAAGATAAATATTGGTTATAGTAACTAATAAGGTGCATTTCTTTACCCAATTGCCTGCCTCTGTGCTACGTTTCCTTTTTCGTTTACTTGGGTGCTTCCCTAGTTTGTCAAATCTATGCTCCAGATTGTTCAAATGTGAAAGCAATTCAACTCCAGTCCATTCTCTAGGTTTGGTACGTGTTTCAATCTTACCATCAAATAACTTACTTTTTTTAAAAGGATGATCATCATCGAGGTAACGACGATGTCCCATGTAGCATATCTTACTTCGAATCCTTTTAGAATCTGTCTCATAGAGACAACATGGGCATGCTACATATCCCTCTGTGGTCCAGCCTAACAAATTGCTAAGAGCAAAAAAATCATCAATCGTCCACATAATTGCTGCATGCATTTGAAATGATTCCTTACCATAAGCATCATAAGTCTCAACACCATTCCATAATTCTTTTAATTGATCCATCAATGGTCGAAGGTAAACATCAATATCTTTTCTAGGAGCACGAGGACCCGTGATAAGCAATGGCATCATAAAGAATTCATCTTTCATGCATTTATATATTGACATATTATATGGAATGAGTATAACGGGCCGCATACTATAGGAATTGCTCATGTTTCCAAAAGGATTGAACCCATCGGTAGCCAATCCAAGTCTAACATTACGTGGATCTGTAGCAAAATTAGGATTCTTCACATCAAAGTGCTTCCAGGCAGGTGAATCTGTAGGATGACTCAAACTGCCTTCTACATCGATACGTTTTTCAGCATGCCACCTCATGTTAAAAGCAGTTTTAGATGACATGAAAAGTTTTTGCAATCTTAGCTTTAAAGGGAAGTACCGCAAGACTTTGTGAAGGATCTGTTTCCCTTTTCCATCATTGTATTTTCAACGAGGTTCATTACAGATTGGACAAAACTCTTCTTGCTCATTGTCCTTCCAAAATAGTGCACAATCATATTTACATGCTTCTATCTTAATGTAGTCAAGCCCTATCCCAGAAAGAAGTTTCCTAGCCCAATAAAGAGATGGTAGAACTAGATTGTCTTTTGGTAAAACTTCTTTGAACAATTCAAAGATCATTTTAATTGTCTTGTCGGTCATCTTATTTTGTACTTTAATATGAAGCAATTTGACAATGAATGATAACAATGAATACTTCTTGCAACCAGGGTAGAGTTCACACCTAACATCACCTAAGAGTCTTTCAAAATTTTCTATATTTGATTCAAAAACTTGTTCAGGAAGTTCCGCATCTGTCATCTCCTCTATCATTTCAAACAATTCATCAATTGTTTCAATATGATTATCCTCATTGTTTTCAAAATTAAGATTGTCATTCTGTGTAGGATCACTAGTAGGATTGCATGTACTAAAGGAACAAGAACGATTGACATTAGATTCTCCACGATATATCTACTCCTTATAGTACATATAAAACCCTTTTAAGTGCAAGTCTCTTTTAACTTCAAGAAAACTCTTAGTTTTTGTGTTTCGACAGTCATTGCATGGGCAAAGAATCTTGTTATCAAAGAAAATAGCATTCTCCCTTAAAAACTGCAGAAATGATTCAACACCAGAAATATATATAGAACTAAATCTATTTTGTTCATCAATCCAACTCTTATCCATAACTGCAACAACAAATATTTCAGAAAGGAATATTAACAAATAATGAATATATTTTTAAAAAAATTATTACAGTGAATATATTTTTTAAAAAACTTTTACAGTCAAATAAAGTGCATGATTCAATACAATTTATTCAAAAAGATTGAAAATTAAGATCATATATTAAGATAACATATTGTTGTTCAAAAAAAAATAAATTAAGATAACATATTATACCTTTTTTTCCTCTGATACTTGGGCTCCTTATGTAAATGATAAAGTGAGAAACAATCTTCAAATCTGTTAAACTAAAAAAACCTAAGTATGAGATGATGTGTAAATGGAAATGTAAAGATGTGTTAGTCAATCTTTTGATTTGTAGGAGTAGGATAGGCATAGAGTCGAGCCGGCTTGAGCCGACTTTGGAAAAGAAGTGAGCCATTTTGCTTTTTATTTCAAAGGGTTTTTAATATAAAAGAATCTTTAAATAAATAAACTAGCCCTGATTTTTCAGTTCATATATGATAGTTTAATATCTCAGAAATCAACTATGTATGGAATTTTTTTATTTTTTTTATTTTTTGATAAACCTTGGACTTTTTCACCAAGATTAATTAAGTCCATGACATGGTTTCCCAAGCCATGGGTTTAAATCTGGAAGGCTTTAAACTCTATGTCAAATTCGTGAATTTTTTTTTCTTTTTCCCTGGATTTGAAATGTATCTTAAAATCATAACTAATTTGAAAAATTGGGGCATCACACAACTCTGAAAAACTCAAAACAAATGTGAGTCAACTAATGAGGTGTGTGTAGTACAACTAAAATAATGAAAATAAAAAACCAATGCTAATAACAAAGCCTACTGATTTTGGTTGGCAAAATATATGCTACTAGTACAATAGGTTGAACAAAATAAGGAGTTAGTCATACATTAGTCAGAGCTTCAGTAACTAAACAAAATGTGGAGTAGACACGTCTTAAATTCTAGGATGAGGGAAACGGGGAATTGCCAAACAAGGGTGAGGGTGATTTTGTTGCATAGAGTGAATTCCTACCGTGCTTATTACCAACACCGGCTTCCTTTAACTTTTCATTTACTGCCAATCACCAATCTCAGAATGCATGTTGAAAGATAATAGAATATGTTTTACTAGTACTATAGCTTATGTGGAAAGGGGAAAACTCAATATAAACAAAAGTCAGGTAAACAATTCAATTAAGACTAAGAAATTACCTTCAGAGAGTGAAAATAAAATATTATTCAAAATAATTGCAAAATCATACAACCATTTTTCATATCAATCCCCATTATTCTACAATGAATGGCCTCATAATTTCCCCTCCCAATTTGTTTCAAGCATGAAATGAAAATGGAGTACTTCAAATTCAATCATATAACAATCAGTCTAACCATAAATCTTTTAGCAAATCACCCATATGAAAATACAAAAAATTCCAGGTTACAAGAAAAATTTAAATTGAGAAAAAATAGAAACATGTAAACCTGTTGGAGCAGAAAAATCGAAGCTTTACCCAAAACAAGTCTCTAATTTTGCTGAGATTTCTTCAAGTGAAGCAAAATATCTCTTCTTCTTCACCCATGGTTTTATCCAAAAACTCTCTGTTAAACCAAAAAAATAAAAAGAAAATACAGCATTAACAAGAAAGTAGAAATATATAAAATCACAAGTCTTTTAAATGATTGAATTAGAACTCCTCTTCTTATTTGAGAATAATAGTGAGAAATCCAATGATAATTTGCTAGAGAAATGGTGAATGAAATATTGAGGAAACCCTTCTGGTGAGAGATCAAAATGTGATAGGAAAATAAGAGCGAGAAGTTAAGGGCTGCAAATTGAAAAGTTTTCTGATTAAAAAAATATATCTAGGTAATTGTGTGAAATAAAAGGCGCCGAGTTGCCCGCCAATATGAAATAGCAAAAAATATCATTTATTGTGGCGAATAGAAACGTTACAAATTAGTTTTAACAGTAACAAATTTCATATCCGTTATAAGATGACGAAGATGCCGTTACAAATAATTTTACTTATGACGATGTTTACTTTGCGTAACTAATTTTTATGCTCCTCACTAAAAAAATAAATTTTTGGTGACGATTTTTATCCTTTAATAACGAATGATTGTGTTTGTTACAATAAACCGAAGTTTATTGCGACAAATACTATAGTTCGTTAGGAGAAAGCTAGCTTTCGTGACACCTTATGGTCTCTTTACAATTGTTTTGTCATAAGAAGTGCAATTTCTTGTAGTGATTTCTCCCATAAAACCACATAATACCTTGTTTATTTTTAAAGCCGCTGCAAACAAATTACTTGTCTCCAACTTTTTCTCCTCTTTTTACAAAACCGTGAACGAAGCAACAAGATATTGATTAACAAATTTTTCTCTGCTTTCTCTCTGAAATCATATTTTTGATTTGTATATATTTTCTTAGTCCTCTCTACTTTTTTTAGTTTTCATTATTTATCCTATTTTAATGATTTTTCATATTGTTATTATTTAGTTTGCAGAGTCTATCTATAGCGATGAAATGGCTTTTGGGAAGTGCATATCAAAATTACTATTTAAAATAGACAAGAAACCATCACAATGTAATGATTAATTGCTAATTCTATCTTCAAATTTAAAAAATTATGATAAAAAGGTGAAATTTGTTAGTTATTCTTTTTTGGGGTGAAAATTATCAAAATTTGTGCTTTTGGGGTTCTAAATGTAATTTTTGACATTTCAATTAACCCCCAATAGTTACCAATTTGATGAAAAATTAGACGGGAGGACCACACTTGATGAAAATGTGGTATTTTAGGGACTACATTTAATTAGCGTTGTAACTAGGGGACCAAAATCGAATTCGGCATATAACTGGGGGACCAAAAATGAAATTTTCCTAACTATTTAATAATTCATCTAGGTAAGTAAAAACACAAAAGGGGGATTCATGACTTAAAAACTATCACTATTTATTTTGATTGGAAAAACAAATAAGTTAATTATTTCGAATATAATTAAATTTTACAAACTGATCACCAACCCGATAGCCAATTTATGGATCCAAACTACCGAACCACTTAATTTGAAAATATTGTTGTTCGTTTTGGGTTAATTTCTGTCATCCCATACATATAGGATCAAAGTTGAATTTTCAACATGGAACGGTTCGACCCGAATGGGATCGGAAAGATTGGTTTGATGCGAACTAGGATTGTGTTTTCTTACTGCCTAGGAGTAGAATTATATTTCCTATTTAGAATGGTATAGCAAGGACAAAAAAAATAGCAGAAAAGATTACAGACCAATTATGTGATTCGACTATTGTCTACGGCCACAAGAGAGAGGAGAATTTCACTATTATCGAAAAGATGTACAGAGCACAAAGAATGTCAAAAGTGCTAACTTAAACCTACCCTCAAATTTCCCTCCATAATTCTATTGTACCGTATCAGGAGAGCAAGCCCACCGTACCCCCTAACAATCCTTCCTCTGTAGAACAATTCTTTGAATCATGGGTCTTCTACTTAATTCGGGTCTACGACTAGGGGTGATCACGGTTCGGTTTTGCAGTTTTTTTATTAATGGGGTAATTGCATAAAAACCCCCTTTGTTATTTCAAAAATGCTAAAAACCCCCCTTGTTAACGAAATAGGCTAATCACCCCTGTGTTCTTAAAAAGTGTGCATAAAAGCCAAATTTCATTAAAAAAACGAGCGCTTTTTTCATATTTTTCACCTTTATTAACATGCTCATTTGTCATTTATATACCCTTTATACTTTATAAAAGGTAAATAGTGTTAATTCATCCAAAAATCACATATTTTCTTCTATCATTTTAACAAAATTTGGCCTTTGTGCACACTTATTAGGAACACAGGGGGGTGGTTAGCCTATTTCGTTAACACAGGGTTTTTTTTAGCATTTTCGAAATAACACAAGGGGGTTTTATACAATTATTCCTTTATTAATTTCAAACCAAATTGCCAAGTGCGGTTTCGTAAAAATAAAATTTAAAATTGCGGTTTTGTAAATCAAAACCGACTATGCGGTTTGGTATGGTTCGGTGCGGTTTGACGATTTTTCAAGTTATTTTACATTTTAAAACTAAATAAGCAAGCAATATTTATCATATTTTTTGTTAAACTAATTGATAAAGAGATAATGATAATTCATAATTAAGAAAATACTTATGCGAGACATTTATCAATATTAAACTCCATGAATCATGAAAAAAACACTAGTGTCATTGCATATTATTACTTAAGAGTATCATACGTTTAGAAAAAATACTAGTGTATCAGTTTAAATATCTTTGTGCACTAAGTATAAATATAATGTATACATATTTTATCATATATATAAATATATCAAATAGATACAAACTCATATATAAGAAAATATCTTAATATAGCTTGTACGAAAAGTAGGACGAGAAATTTATATATAAACAAGTATTACAAAAAATGACATGTTGTAATTGTTTGTTTATTAAAATTTGTGAACTAAAATCTGCAAAAGGATATTGTAAAGTATATTATAAGGTTATAAAGCAATAGGTAATCACCGTAATCTAATGCGACATTGCTATTTACAAATAATTGTGATAGTTAAATAGAACAAATGTCTTAAATATTATCTATAATACTTTTTTTGTCAAAACTCTTCAAGTGTCTATCGCATTAAATAAAATATAATGCTAAAATATCATAAACATTATCACTTTAAAAGTCTCAAGCACAAATGTTGATTGAACATATTATTAATCATGTAAAAGATATAACCATATCAATTCAATAACAAATAGTAAATAAAACTACAAATAGGAATAGTATTTCGAGTAAAATCTATTAAAAATTCAAATTAAAAAAGAATAATAAGAAATATATATATATGTAGACGGTGGCGGTGCGGTTCGATTTTTTTAATACTAACTTTGAAACCAAACCACATAGGACGGTGCGGTTTTCATTTGAATTTAAAACCGCGGTTTGCTTAAAAAAATGATAAAAACGGTGCGGTCGGTTCGGTGCGATTTTTCAAAACCAATGCTCACTCCTATCTACGACTTTAAGACATCACAAACACAAAATAAGTTTTAGTTTCCTTGTGTGTCAAGTTGTCCACCTCTATAAATATGAGCTAGTAAATTGTGATTTGTTAATACTCTTAAAAATAAAAATGTGAGATGTGCTATTGGCCCATGAATGTGAGCAATTTGTTCGAACGATGCTAAAATTCCTTGTGTCATTTTAGTGTTCTCCTTAAATCTTGTTTATTTCCAGCACTCAGGCAATTCATCTTGCGTAAAATCATTCCTAACATGCCCAATCTCATATACCCATGATAGAATCACGTGAAACAAATAATTTTCCCCACACAACGCCAAGAAACAAACGGTAATAAATGAATTGAGATTGTTATACCAAATTATTACATCTTAATTATCCCCCTAATGATGATGATGGGACATATATATAATGCAAAGTTATACATTGATGGAAAGCCCCATTAAGTATCCACATGCATAGACACACACAATGTTGGGGTCTGTTTGGTAATTTAATTAAGCAATGGGGCCATGCTATTTTGTGACCATTAAATGAAATAAACATGAATATGGAATGGGGGTAGGGGCCATGGAGGTAGGGTTATTAAGAACGAATGCCATTAATTTCAGGAAATCTTACAACACATAATCAATGACTTCTTTAATTCCCACCCTTGCTTCTTCATTTATTTTGATTTCAATTAACTTTAGTTAGTTGAGTCAATTTAATTTTCCGTAACATGACAAGATATTAAAACTTGTGCGACGGATGATTTGAGGTATATATTTATAAAGTTTGTAGTAGAAGTAGTGTAAGTTTATGGGAAAATTGCACTTTTCGTCCCATAACTTTTCCCGAGTTCAATTGTGGTCCCACTAGTTACCAAAATCTCACATTGCATCCCATATCTTTCAAAAAATCTCACATTTGGTCCCATCCGTCCAATTCCGTCTATTTTTAACAGCAGAAGGCATGTGCCTTGCACATGGGGCGTTAGTCAAGGCCTTAACCGTGATGTGCACCTGATTTGGGCTCCAAAATAAGGGATAATTATAAAAAGCTCCCCAACTTGTAATTAATTTAATATTTTAACAAAAAAATTTAAAATATAATACATATATATATACACACACACACAAAATTATATAATATTTTATATATAAAAATAACAAAAATAAAAAAACATTTTTCATCTTCTTCATTGTGAAGACGATGAATAGTGAACCCAATTATCCCCCCTCACGCCCCCCCCAAACACACACACATAATCAAACATACATATATAATATATAAAAAAATAAAAAAAATCCATATATAATATGTATATACACACGCAAAATAATATAATATTATTTATATATAAAAATAAAAAAATTAAAAAAAAATCACTGTTCATCGTCTTCACAGTGAAGACGATGAATAGCGAACCCAATACCCCCCAACACACCCACATAATCACACATACATATATAGATACACACACATATATATATATATATATATACACACAAAGTTATATAATATTATTTATATATAAAAATAGCAAAATAAAAAAATCATTGTTCATCGTCTTTACAATGAAGACGATGAACAGTGAACCCAATACCCCCCAACACACCCACATAATCACACATACATATATAGATACACACATAGACATATATAATATGTATATATATACACAAAAAATTATATAATATTTTATATATAAAAATAACAAAATGAAAAAATCACTGTTCATCGTCTTCATAATGAAGACGATGAACAGTGAACTCAATACCCCTCAACACACCCACATAATCACACATACATATATAGATACACACATAGACATATATAATATGTATATATATGCACACAAAATTATATAATATTTTATATATAAAAATAACAAAAAAATAAATAAATCACTGTTCATCGTCTTCACGGTGAAGACGATGAACAATGAACTAACGGCTCACGTGCAAGGCACGTGCCTTCTGCCGTTAAAAATAGACGGAATTGGACGGATGAGACCAAATGTGAGATTTTTTGAAAGATATGGGACGCAAGGTGAGATTTCGATAATGAGTGGGACCAAAATTGAATTCGGAGAAAGTTATGGGACGTGAAATGCAATTTTCCCGTAAGTTTATTTAACCTTTTGGTAGGTGATTAATTATCGTGTCTTTATGAATTCGAAAAATTAGGTCACCATGTTGTTCGAGGATGAGTTTACATCATACATTTTAGTTTGTTCCAAAATTTTCTGCACAATTTTTTGGGCTAAAGTACTATAATTGTGTCACAAACCCCCAATTTCAAACCTTAATTTTGACCAAGTCTACATCTGATGACTGTTGGATTTACAATTCAAAGGAACACGGTTGGATCAATTGCACAGCTGAGCCCAAGTCTAAAACACAAAATGCCGATGTCCAATTAATGCGCTGGAACAAGGACATTCAGCCACGTATCACTCCGAGAAACCTAGCTCCCCTTCCAGAAGAAATCATCGCGACCATTAGATCATCATCCAATCTAAGCCCCCAGATCACCACAAGCGCCTTAGATGAAGAAATCCCCTGCAACAGTACGAACCCATGACCAGCTGCCACGTGGATAACTAAATTCTGCAATAGAAGGAATATTAGTTGATAGGCCTTTGCATTTTTGGATTTATTTTCAATTCTGTTATGTAATTTCCTTTAAATACCAGAACGGAGTACGAAGAAAATCAATCAATGAATTTAGTGATTTCTTAGTTTTGTCATCTCCTATTTTAGTTTCTCATCTATTGTCTCCAATTCTCCTTATATCCCATCCCTAATTCTTATTTCTGTTCCAAGTACTTAACATTTGGTATCCAGAGCCAACCATCCTAAGGGGGTTTTGGCTCATCTTTTACTCGATACTCAAAAGCAACACGAAATCATGTTTATGGAGGAACGCGCATTAAGGAAATCCAGTGAAAAACACATTCAAAACCAGCTAGGGAACTAAATGGTGATTCAAACTAATATGCAAGCATCAGTGGAAGCTAATCAGTGGATGATCTAGCAACAAATCCAGAGTATGGTAGATCAGATGCAACTAGACAACAAAAATAAATCAGTTCTAGGTGAAGAGCTCTCAGCTGAGAAGGGGTCCACTTCATAACCCAGAAATCCACCTATTATGGAAACTGAAGGATCTCACAGTCAATCAAGTTACACTACTTTCCCTAAAGTGGAGTTTCTTCACTATGAAAGTGAAAACAATATAACCTCGATCAAGAAGTGCAATAGATATTTCCAGGTTGTCTCTACAATCACAGAAAAACAGAAGGTACCCCTGGCATCCATCCATTTAGAAGGAAAGGAAGAACTATGGTTTCAGAGTTTGATGAAGGAAGGGATCTACCTAGCTAAACAGAATTCATTGGAGCCATCCTAGAGAGGTTTGATGATCAAGATCCAGAGTTAGTAGTGGGTGAGTTCAGTAAACTACATCAGTCAGGTATTGTTTCTGAATATTTAGATACCTTTGAAGAATCGAAATCTCATATGCTCATATTTAACAAAGATCTACTTGAGGAATTCTTTGCTGCTAGTTTTATCAGTGGTCTTAGAGAAGATGTAAGAGGGGAGTTCATGTCAATGAAACCACATACATTTAACCAAGCCATATCCTTAGCCAAAAATAAGAATTCACAGTAGAAGCCATCCTAAAAAGAGCCCACCAAAACTACAGAAACCATCAGCTACCCAGACCCACCTACAAACCACAGCCCTATAATCCACAACCCTTACATAAACCAACCCTACCACTTCTAAAACCACCATCCAAACCACCTGATTCAACTCCAACCTATAGGAAACTTCTTACAGCAGCTGAGATGAGAGCTAGAAGGGAGAAAACCCTGTGTTACAATTGTGATGAAGCCTTTACCATAGGTCATAGATGTAAAAACAGACAGATCTACCTAATGATGTCTGAGGGGTAAGAGATAGCTTACAGTCAGGATATAAGGATAGAAGAGGAATCAGGAGAGGATATCTTAGTTGATGGCATGACAATTTCCTTGAATGTTCTGTCTGGTAACACATACATGAACACTCTAAGGATTAAGGGTCATGTTAACTTTAAGGAAATCCATATCCTCATTGACAGTGGGAGTACCCACTATTTCTTGGATGAGGGTTAATTGCAATCTAGAACACTCCACACCTATGATGGTGAGTGTTTGCAAATGGTAGTAAGATGGTGAGCATGACCATTTGTCTAGCTTTCTCTTGGGTTGTCCAGGGCAACAAACTTACATACCTTATTAGAGTCATTAAGTTAGATGGATGTGATATGGTGTTAGGAAGGGATTGGCTAAGACAAAACAGTCCAGTAGAGTTTGATTATCATAAAAGGAAGTCACTATTTCAAAAAATGGTAAGAAGATTATTATGAAAGCCATGATAGAGGCTGGGGCATTGAAAATGATTTCTGCTAAATCCTTAGGGAAATTCTTTAAAAAACAGAAGTACGGTGTTTTTTGGCCACTTATTTCCTCTCTCTATGAAACCAGAACACACTGAAATGCATAACAATGAACTAGAAACACTTTTGAAAACCTTTGAGGATGTTTTTGTGGAGCCCTCTTCTTTACCACCTGATAGAGGAATTGAACATCAAATCACACTGTTTCCTAACTCAATACTAAAGAAATAATACCCTTACAGATATCCATATGATCAGAAAAGTAAAATTGAAAACATTGTTAAGGGAATATTAGAAGCTGGCATCATTTGGCCCAGCCATAGCCCTTTTGCATCACCAGTGCTTTTAGTGAAAAACAAGGATGGAAGGTGGAGGCTCTGTATTGATTACAAATACCTCAATAGCCTAACTGTCAAGCACAATTTTCCCATCCCTTTTATTGATGAGCTGTTAGATGAGCTAAATGGTGTAAAATTCTTTTCTAAAATTGAATTAAGGTCTGGCTACTTTCATATTAAGATGAAAGAGGATGATATTTTCAAAACTAATTTTATTACACATCAGAGGCACTATGAATTTCTAGTGATGCCTTTTGGCTTGTGCAATGCCCCCTCCATATTCCAGTCACTAATGAACACTGTTTGTGGCCCTTTTTTAAGAAAATCAGTGTTAGTCTTTTCTGATGACATATTAATATACAACAGAACATGGAATGATCATCTTATACACTTAACTAATGTTCTGGATTTGTTGAGGAAACACCAATTGTATGCAAAAATGAACAAGTGCAGTTTTGGCATGTCTAAATTTGAGTACTTAGGTCATATTATTTCTGAAAATGGGGTGTCTACTAATCTTGAAAAAGTTGAATATATGGTTAATTGACCTCAACGTGTACAAAAAGGTTACAGAAAATAGAGTGGCAGATGCACTCTCTAGAACGGAACACCTTGAAGGGGAATATACTGCCATTACTGCAACAATTCCAGCTTAGGTCACTGAAATCATTCACAATTACAAGCTGCCATTACTCTTTTTATAGTGAGATTATCCAAGATAAAGTTGTAGATGAATATGCTTATCTAGAATTCACATACACTTCTGGATTATTAAGAACAAGGAACAAGGTCTGCCATTGAGGAAGTGGAGCTTTAAGAGAGAAGTTGATACAATTCATGCATGATACTGCTTTGGGAGTTCACTCAGGTATTAATTGTACTTACTATAGACTTAAAGCTTTATTTTTTTTTTATCATGGTTTAAAAAAGGATGTTATAACTTGGGTCAAAGGATGTGATGTATGCCAAAGGATTAAACATGAGACCTTAGCATACCCTGGTCTGTTACAACCACTCCCTATCCCAGAACAGGCCTGGACACATCTCACAATGTACTTCATAGATAGTTTGCCATCTTCAGATGGCAAGAACTCTATTTGGGTCATTGTGGATATACTCACCAAATATGCCCATTCCTCGCCCTTAAACACCCCTACATTGCTGAAATGTTAGCTAAGCTTTTCTTTGACAACATATACAAACTTCATGGCCTATCCACTAGCATTGTTACTGAAAGGGACATAATCTTTACTAGCCTTTTCTAGAATCTCTCTTTAAACTCCAAGGAACTTTCTTAGATATGACCTCAGCATACCACCCACAATCTAATGGCCAAATTTGAACGGGTCAACCAATGCCTAGAAAATTACCTTAGAAGTATGTGTCATAATAAACCTAAACACTGGAATAGGTGGTTAACTTTAGTAGAATTTTGGTACAACACAAATTTCCATACTAGTCTTAAACTCACTCATTTTCAAGCTCTCTATGGCTACTCCCCATCACACATTATACTTGGCCTTTATGCACACACAATTCACAAAAATGTAGCAGAAATGTTACAGGAAAGACAGTAGATCACAAAACTCTTGAAGGAAAATTTACAACAAGCACAACACAGGATGAAACATTATGTAGATCAAGGCAGAACAGAAAGACACTTTGCAGAAGACGATTTGGTCTATTTAAAATTGCAACCATACCGTCAAAACACTCTTGCTCTCATAAGGAATTTAAAACTCTCTCCTAAATACTATGGACCATTCAGAATCTTACAGAAAATTGGAACAGTAGCTTACAAATTGGACTTACCACCAAGCAACTAAATTCACCCAGTCTTCCACGTCTCCTTGCTAAAAAAGAAGATAGGTTCTCACCATTCTCCATCTCCACAACTACCTGCACTCAATGATGAAGGACAAACTCAGATTTACCCTAACAACATCATTTCACGAAGAATCATACCTTGCCACAATAAACCAGTCACTCAATTGCTCGTTCAATGGGCACATCCTGGACCAGAAGATGCTACCTGAGAAGATCTCTCCTACATGCGTGCCAAGTTTCCCCATTTTGATTCTTGCGGACAAAAATCATTTCAACAGGGGGTGATGATACAAACCCCTAATTTAAAACCCTAATTTTGACTAAGTCTACATCTGATGACCATTGGATTTACAATTCAAAAGAACACCATTGGATCAATTGCACAACTGAGCCCGAGTCTAAAACATAAAACGTCGTCGTCCCATTAATGCGTTGGAATAAGGACATTCAACCACGTATCACTCCAAGAAACCTAGCTCCCTTTCCAGAAGAAATCATTGCGACCCTTAGATTATCATCCAATCCAAGCCCCCAGATCACCACACGCGCCTTTGATGAAGAAATCCCCTGTAGTAATACGAACCCATGACCAGCTGCCACGTGGATAAATAAATTCTACAACAGAAGGAATATTAGTTGTTAGGCGCCTTTGCATTTTTGGATTTATTCTCAATTCTGTTATGTAATTTCCTTTAAATACCAGAACTGAGTATGAAGAAAATCAAGCAATGAATTCAGTAATTTCTTAGGCTATGTTTGTTTGTGTTTTCATCATGCTTTTTCCATTTCCATTTTCATTTGAAAATGGAAATACACAGTTTACACTGTTTTTAACTGAAAATGTTCTCATTTTGATTCTTGTTTTTACGTTCCCGAGAAATTTCAATCATTTATTTAAAATTACATTTCACATCATTTATCTCACATTTTCTCTCACATCCACCCATCACCATCCTCTCTCTCTCTCTTCCACCCATAAACATCATCTCTCTCTCTTCACCATCAAATCCAACACTATTCATCTAATCATTACTTTTCAATCATTTCACACATTACACTCACAAATTTCAACCATTTCAAAAACACAACCAAACACACCTACTTTTTTCACATGAAAATCAAAAAACACGTTCTCCCATATATTTTAGAAAATGACGGTTGAAAATGAAATGAAAACACATCCAAACAGAGCCTTAGTTTTCTCATCTCCCATTCCAGTTTCTCATCTATTATCTCTAATTCTCCTTATATCCCATCCCTAATTCTTATTTCTGTTTCAAGTACTAAATATATTGCTCTGATGATTGATGTTCGAGGTTTATGTCGGTTCACAACCAATTCTTATTTCTGTTCCAAGTACTTAACAAATTGCTCTGAGGATTGATGTTCGAGGTGCATGTCGGTTCACAACCATAAAATAACGTTTGCACAAAGCCAATATGAATATTAGGAGTTTGGTTGGAGGGAATGCATTAGCTTGAGTGCGCTCGAACCTAATGAATGCTTGATGCGCGAGTTTTCAAATCATAGTTGAAACATGATGTTTGTGAATATTTAAGTAATTAAAAGAATTTTGTTCGGGGACTGAATATGTGCCACATCATCAACGAACTGAGGCATGTAATCGAACGTGGCCCAGAGCTCCCAGTCAACAATAGAGGCAGGGGGTAACGTGCTGAGAACTGGCGAATTTTCGTTTTTATTCCTAATAAGGAACTTGGGGGATCCTCATCTATAAATACATCCCCTTCCAACTGAGGGGTCGGAAATCTTTGGAAGAGATGGAGCCAAGAAACGAGCAAGACGAAGAGAACAACGATTTGAATTCATCAATTCGAAAGGGAATTTAAACTAGATTATTTGCTATGAATAATTCTATATTTTTAGTTGTTTTTCCAATTATGAGTATGAACTAATTTACTTTAACTGATTAACAATTTTATGAGTTTATATATATGAATTGATTGTTCGTCTTAACTAGTATTGCTTTGTGTAATTTTGTGGTTTATTCCCGTATGCCATCAACAACTGCTAATTACTAGTTTAATTGAGAGAATTGATCAGAGAAATCTCCGAAAAACTAATTCGTTCAAATGATGTTTCATCTCCTATTATATTTACTTATATGCATGTCACTTTTATAAATATTTTCATTAAACATGCAAGTGATGCGAATTTTATACAACTGTCTATGAATATATTAAAAAAATGATACTATTCCATTTCCCAATTTATATACTACCTCTTAATTTTTTTTAAAAGGAAAATATTGCATTACCGCTAATAGCCCTAATTATTCAACATGATCAGTAAAATTTAATAGCTCATAACTATATTATTTCTGTTTTGTCTCAAAATAATATATATATATATATATTGATGTGGGTAGAAACTCGTCTTTGGGCCAAGTTGGGTAGTCCAATACCTTGTGGGCCCAAGCCCAATGGTTTTCTAGACTTGGATCCTTCTAGAAGACATCATATTCGGACAAGCTTAGCCAGAGGCCCCGATGACCCGACCTGCACAGGTAGAGCAACGCTGATTATGGATAGCTGGGATACAAGATCTAATCAATCACCAACATTGCCATATATAGACCTACGGGGATCAAGCCTGCGATTTGTTATCTTTACCATTTATACCCGATTGATTATAGCCCAATATAGATAGATTATGATTAATTCCTATTACCAAATGTATCTTTAGTATAGTTGACTTATCCTTTTCAACCCCCCATCAATTACTTGTATAAATACCCCCTATGAGGATGAATAAACCAAGCAACCAAATTACACCAACGGACGTAGGTTTTCATTAGACCGAACCACGTAAATCTCTTGTTTGATACTATATATTCATGCTTTATACTATATTTTTATATATTATATCGCATATTCTTATTGGTGTGAAACCCACACACATCAATTGGTGCCGTCTATGGGAATATTGAGCGAGGCATGAGTTATATGTATTTTTTTATAAAATTATGTAGAATATATGTGTGTGTGTGTGTATATATATATATATGGTGGAATGAGTACGACAAAGAAATCTGGCGATGCATGAGAATCTCAGATGCAGTGCGTTAGACCTCCAATTTTGACGCAAACTTTGAAGAATTAACTCTGATTCTTTTTATAGATTAGAGACGAATTAAGGAGGTATGGAAACGTCAGGTGTGGCAAGCCAGTAAGCAAGTGTGACCGGAGCATACCTGAGGCAAATGAGGGAAAAAGACAGTAATAGCTGAAGTAGCTAAGGCTGCTCAGCAAAAGACGGTAATAGCTGAAGCGGCTTAGGCTGCTCAGCAATGGAAAAAGACGGTAATAGTTGAAGCAGCTTAGGCTGCTCAGCAAAAGATGAAAAAAGACGGTAATAGCTGAAGTAGCTAAGGCTGCTCAACAAAGACGGTAATAGTTGAAGCAGCTAAGGCTGCTCAACAAAGACGGTAAAGCTGAAGCGGCTTAGGCTGCTCAGCAAAAGACGAAAAAAGAAGGTAATAGTTGAATCAGCTTAGGTTGCTCAACAAAAGACTAAAAAAGACGGTAATAGCTGAAGCATCTTAGGCTGCTCAACAAAAGACAAAAAAAAAAGGAAATAGCTGAAGCAACTTAGGCTGCTCAGCAAAAGAGGGATAAAGACGGTAATAGCTGAAGCAACTTAGGCTGCTCAGCAAAAGAGGGATAAAGACGGTAATAGCTGAAGCAACTAAGGCTGCTCGGCAAAGACGGTAATAGCTGAAGCAACTCAGGTTGCCTAGCAAAGGTGGAAAAAATCGGTAATAGCTGGAGTAGCTAAGGCTGCCCAGCAAAGGTGGGAAATAACGGTAATAGCTTAACCAACTAAGGTTGCTCATCAAAAATCGATAATAGATGAAGCAACTAAGACTGCTCAGCAAATGAAAGAAAAAGACGGTAATAGCTGAAGCAACTAAGGTTGCTCAGCAAATGAAAGAAAATGACGGTAATAGCTGAAGCAACTAAGGTTGCTTAACAAAAATTGGTAATAGTTGAGGCAGCTAAAGCTTCTCAGTGAAGACGGTAATAGTTGAAGCAACTAAGGTTGCTCAGCAAAAGATAGTTGTAGCTGAGGCAGCTTATGCTGGTCAGCGAAGTTCGGGAAATGTGGGAATAGCTGAAACAGCTAAGGCTGCTATGCAAAGGACGGTAATAGCTGAAGTGGCTTATGCTACTTGGCAAATAAAGGAAAATAGTTGGGAAAAGTTGGATAGATGGAGTGGCTCATGCTGCTCATCAAATTCATTGGAATAACTAGAGCAGCTAATGCTGCTCAGCGAAGGTCAAAAAAGGTGGGAATAGCTGAAGCAGCCAAGGCTACTCAGCAAAAGACAGTGATAGCTGAGGCAGCTCATGCTGTTCAACAAAGGCGGGAATCCAGGTTAGGTCTTTGCATGACCGAATGGAAACATAAAAAGTTTGTAACGAAAATCATCCCTGGACATCATTCAGGTATCATGAGCATAGTGTTGTGTGTGCATCATAGGCATTGTCAACCATCATATAGGCACCAAATGCATAATTGTTTATATCCACATAATAAGCTAAGTTGTAATATTATTCAATTACGATTAATGAGTTACACTTACTAAGAGGGTAGAAAACTTTTGCTAGGTTTTTTCAGGACTAACATTTGTCTTAACGAATTTATGATTTTTTGTCTATTCAGAAAATTTACGAGCCAGAGGACAGCTGGGGAAAACTATTCCCTCGCCCATGGAACATGCAAAACCTAAAAAAAATATCTATTTTTTGAATTATTTCCAATGTGCTTTACTCTTATGATTTAATGTATAGGCTCACGAAATCGCTAATATTCCTATGGAAGTAATGATTGTTGTATTTTTAGGTAGTACCTGAGATTGTAGTGTCTTCTTTGCAAAGTCAGATGCGGCGCTCCGAAGTTCTAGTAAGAATTTATTTTATGAAATATTTACGATTGTATATAAGTATGTATAAATTGATTGTTGAAATGTGGAGTAAGGGTAGTTGGTCGAAGGGAGGTAGTCGGAGGACTAGGAATGTATCACCTGGGTAGGTAGCCGGGGTCCGTGACGCCAGGCATAAAATTGATGGCTGATCCGAAGGCCCTATACCAAGAGGAGATAAGGAGGGATTGGGTGAGGAATCACCTTCGGGGTGGTTCCAGTACCTGTCCTAGGCAGATTGGGGTTTGGAGTGACAAGGAGGAAAGGGAAGCCATAAGGTTGGATAAGAAATAAGGAGGGAAAGTACGGAGAAATGTGGGAAATAAGGAAGGATAGCTGCAGTAAGGGCTGGCCACCCTAGCCCATTCAGAAAATTTGTGTACGGTGGGGAAGAAAAGATGTAATAAGGCAAGTGGTAAATGCAAGTCTCCACAATTGCATAGTTGCGGTGAAAGTCCCCACGATTGTACGTGCCTGTTGATGGGTGTTCGATCCCGTGTACAAGTCTCCACGATTGCAAGAAAGTAAGGGTGTTTAATCCCAATGCAAGTATCCACGATTTCATAAGAGAAAGTAAAGGTGTTTGATCCCGATACAAGTCTCCACAATTGCAAGAAATTAAGGGTGTTTGATCCCGATGCAAGTCCCCACGATTGCAAGAAAGTAAGGGTGTTTGATCCCGATGCAAGTCCCCACGATTGCATAAGAGAAAGTAAGGGTATTTGATCCTGATGCAAGTCCCCACAATTGCATAAGAGAAAGTAAAGGTGTTTGATCCCGATGCAAGTCCCCACGATTGCATAGTGACAATGCAAGTCTACATGATTATACGTGTCAAGAAATTACTAAGAATTGACGAACGATTTGATGCAAGGCCCCATGATAAGAGTTGCAGCTATAGTTCAGTTCAGATTTGATGGTACTACCTAATTTCTAACCAGTTTATCTGATCTTGAAAGGAACACCTGGAATTTTTCTTGTATATCAAACACTGTAGGTATGGAAAGTAAAAGTACCGATGGAGGTATGGCTGTATTATTTATTTCATTTTTTTACCAAGGATATAATTTAAATATATGTGTGTGAAAGACTAACTTTCTTCCTCAAAGGGAATCAGAATTCTCTGTGTTTTCTTAGTTTTCACTAAGTATGCAGATACGATCTAAAAACCTAAGGAGAAAATATAGCATAACACAGGTAAGCCTTTTTTCTAAGCAAGTCAAATAGCACACGAAAAATAGATAAAATTAGGCAGCATGATAGATATATAAAAACCAAGCAGTTTCCTACCCCAACTGGAGGCAGGTCTGGCAAAACAGGCAAAAAACATGAACATAAATTGTCTAAGGGATACATATTCCCATCAAAAACTAGAAATTGTTAAATTATTTTAGAAAATCACTCAGCGTTCTCAGCCCCAGCAATAGCAACAGCAACATTGGCATCATCAGGAGGGTCGGCTATACCTGCAGGCTGGTCAGCAATAGCTTCATTGGGCTGACCTGCTGCAGGTGAAATGGCAGGATCTGCGGCAAGAGGAACCCCTGGAACGGCAACAACAGCTTCTAGGGCAACCTCCAGATCTAGGAAATCGTCAGAAACACCCTCGAGAGGATAACCCTTGGCCCGGAACTAAGCAGCACAGCCATCAAAGCCTTTAACAAAGAAATCTATAGATTTTTCGTCGACCAGATCAGAAAATTCCTTAGAGGCAAGGAAATCAGCTTTGAATTTGGCGAGGAGCTCCTGTCCTTCAGCAAAAGCAGGGAAGTTAGCTATCCAGTTCTGGCACTCCACGTTCAGAACTTTCCCCAGCTCCGTCTCCCTCTATGTTGCCTGTGCAGCTTAGGCCATCTCCAGATCCACCTTTTCAGCCAGCAACTTCTGAAAATCTACATGGAGATTTTTCAGGTCCTGGCGCAAACCCTTCTCCTTAGTTAACCAAGACTCCTGAGATTTCTTCAGTTGCTCCTGGACCTTGGATAACTTCTTCTGCAAATCATCCGCCTCAGTATTTTGATACTGATCCGTCAAGGCGCGACCGAATAACATATGGAACTATCATAAAAAAAACAGACAAAATATTATATGGAGAAGTCCAATCGACTAGTCAACTCACGAGTAGGGTTTTCTCCAGACCTACTAGGAAGACTTCCAAGAGCTCCGTGGATCAGGTTGCTACACCTGGACAGATTGGAGATTCTTTCGGCATTTGTTCTTCATCATGTTTTCTACTTGCATCCCTGGAGTTTTGTCAGCTCGGCCCATATCACTTATTTCTTTTCAACTCTTACAACTTGACTACGTTAAACTTTAGAGTTGGGGGGGACTATTGATATGGGTAGAAATCCATCTTTGAGCCAAGTTGGATAGTCCAATACCTTGTGGACACAAGCCCAAATGGTTTTATAGATTTGGATACTTCTAGAAGACATCATATTCGGATAAGCCTAGTTGGAGGCCCCGATGACCCGACCTGCACAGGTAGGGCAGCGCTGATTATGGACAGTTGGGAGACAAGATCTAATCAATCACCAACCTTACCATATATAGACCTGCGAAGATCAAGCCTGCGATTTGTTATCTTTACCATTTCTACCCGATTGATTATAGTCTAATATAGATAGATTATGATTAATTCCTATTACCAACTGTATCTTTAGTATAGTTGACTTATCCTTTTCAACCCCCCATCAATTACTTGTATAAATAGCCCCTATGAGAATGAATAAACCAAGCAACCAAATTACATCCGTGGACGTAGGTCTTCATTAGACTGAACAATGTAAATCTTTTGTTCATCTACTTTATATTCGTGCTTTACATTATATTTTTATATATTATATCGCATATTCTTATTGGTGTGAAACCCACACACATCATATATATATATATATTCTTATTGGTGTGAAACTCACACACATCATATATATATATATATATATAATATTTGTCAATAGTGGTGTCGTGTAATTTGTATTTTCCCAACTAGTTCCAAATGCAATGAATACTTCTATAACGGCGCCATGTTAGCATTTTGACCATTTGATATTAAAGAAAAAATAAATGGAAGGCACCATAAATATATATAAGTATATATATAATTGAGAACCAAAATAATCCCATGTTTCCACAAACTTGCACATCTGGATTTTGTTATCTGGGATGAAGACACTGCTTCTAGTTAACCTACGCACATGACTATTTAGCGTCAATATATATTTGTAATTTATATTGGTTATTATGTATATAATCCCTTGAACCATACTATTTTCTGGAAATTTTCAAATCATAGGTGGATCTAGAAAATCAAATCAAATTAAAATAAGTAACTATTTTGCTACACATGGCTCACATGGCAGTGGGGTCAAACTTGTTGAAAAGATGGGTCCTGCCCATGATTTGCTGGATTCAGTTTTAAGTTCAATAAATTTTTATATGTAGCTAAATTAGTTTTTTCCTTTCATAAGTTCCTTATAATAGCTAGTAATTAGGCTAAATATATTCTTAGAACCAGGGGCGGAGCAAAAAACTTAAGTTTCGGGACGAATACAAAATAAAAGGGGTAAAAATGGGCATTTTTAGACTTTAGGGAGCGATTCTCAATATAAAAAGAATATTCAAAGTTGAGGTCCCTGCGCGGTCCCTGCTTATAACTTCTAAAGAGCAGGAGCTGGAGACTTTTGGCGATCAGATACAATCAAAACAATTCATTCTACAAAATCTATATAAAATTCACCTTATATGATATCGGAACAGATCTTCTATCCCACAATGGTGTACCACAATAGTTTCACATTGTCGTGAGATTGACAAGTGTCCATTTTAAAAAAACTGCCAATAATAATTCAAATTAAATAGATACTTGTCAATCCCACAATGATGTGATACCATTGTGGGATAGAATATCCGCTCCGATATGATACTAATTATACTTCGAGAGGCTGTTTTTAAATCACTTAAGCAAAAGGTACGGAAACGGCAATCAACTTAACAAACACTCGAGCGTGATTATAGAACTCTCTTGTATTATATTCAGATAGATCATGAACCATTACGAATTACGACCTCATTCTTATTAAGATGTGAGACAATACTCAAATCTAAGCCCACCAACACAAACAAGTTAACCCATTCATGGTTTTTGGCACCTATGACATATTGGAGTTCATGAATCGGAACAACAAAGTTACCATATATTGACAATACTAATTAGTCTAGTAAGTTAAATTTTATGGGAAGCAACGAAATGGTAGCCAATGGAGGGTACACATGGTTAGGTTCAAACGCTCTTAATTATACACTGATCTAATAATTTGGGTCAATAGACACGATCGTGTACAGTGAAGAATGTGTTCAAATTACGGTGTATTATGTTAGAATTTAGGTGACATGCTCACTTATTATGCAGTAATTATGACTCAATTTAGATATTTTTCGATACCAGATAACATGAAAATATTCTTTAAAATCACAGATAAAGAGATTGTTGCACCAACAATTCCTTCTAAAAAAATCATTGTATAAAGTACGCAGACATAAATGCACCAATTAATCTAATCAAATATAACACCTTGGTAAAAAGTGCTCAAAGTTTGAAAAAGAGCGGTTGATTATCTGGACCCAATAAAATAAAATATCAATAGCTAGAATGAATATTTTGGTGCAAACTTTCATGCTCAAAATTTACATTTGACCAAATTTAATGATTCGACTTGGTCCCAACTCTCCCAATATTAAAATGCTGTTATTTCTAGTCCCTTCTAAATATCCCTTTTTTATTGGCCCTTCAATGTAGGGTTTGTTACAAGGCTATAATAGTTTGTTTTTCGTCATCTCATTACAGGTAGCATATACAACTGTAGAATCGTTCAAAACTCCAATCATTTGATAATTATATATTTTGAAAAAGAGAAAAGGAGAAGAAATTAATAAGAAAAAGGTGATTTTGTGCCAAATCTAATGAAAAACCATAGATTATGAATCTCGCGAAGATAACGGCAAGAGCAAATTTAGCAACTTAAACCCACAAATAAAACACGATCCAGACATATGAATCAATATTGATATTAACGAACTTAATAAAAATACGAATAAATACGACACAGACTATCTTGCTCAAAATTGTGAAATCTCTTTTCATAATAGTTTGTAGTACAATAAACAAAGAATAATAAAAGAAGAGATTATATGTAGTTTATTTGTCTCTTGCACCTAAACGATGGGAGTGGGAACCCTTCTGGAGTTGGAGAATATCACTGTAAATGGCACTAACACTACTTTATGTATGTGGTTAATTGAAAATCATTTTGGCACTGCATTTTATATTCTATTGTATGGTTTCCACTTTGTTTTTTAAACCATTGACATGTTTGGTATTATTTTTAGGTGAACCGAGTTTATCAAAGTCGTGTGAAGCTCCTACAGAGTTTGTCTATATCGTGAGCCATATGACTCAAATGCAACAAAGGATATCCATTTTGAATTGTGGTTTAAATGCCCAACTCAAAAATTACGTTCAAGGTTTGGATGCACGCATCGCGTTCAACGGGCTCATGAACCTCAGGCGTGACAAGTCGGTCCTATTTCTATATGACTCGTCACAATTGATTAGATTGTAAAGTCCCAAAAAAAAAAAAAGAAATACAGTAAAACAACCTTTTTTTTTTTGAAAAAAATCGGTCTTATATATCATTCAATCGAAAGTTTATAACACTTGGAACAATACAATTCATATTGACTCAAACGATGTAGTAAGAACATCTGAAATACCAACTATCAAGTTTCTTGAAGATAAGAAATCTTAAGAACTCACAAACGAATACAAGAAAATTCTTGTGCAACTCCTATTCAAGGAGAGATAAAACTCTCATTCGAGAGAGAAAGCAAACTCTCATATGAGAAAGAAAGTAAATACTAAACAAAAAATCTTCAGTAAAACTAACCTTTGAGTTGCGGAATTTTTTAGAAAGTTAATTTGATCATCTAGGAGTAGCTGTAACCCTAGATTTTCAATTACAAATAAGTAGTCATGCCTCTTGTAATCTTTATCAATAAGATTCTCTAATGTGATGATCGTTGAACACGTGAATCATGTAGTGTTGTGTCTTGATTTCTTTGGTCTCTTGATCTTTCTAAGTAACAAATTAAGAGTCCGAACTAATTTGTTCTAGTAACTAGCTTTGCTCGCATCTTGCTGGGACCATGACCAATTTATTCATTGGACAATATTAACTATTGTTTAAATCTAACATGTCGTAGTGACACGAGACTTATGGTCCGATCAGACTATTCATATAGGCATTGAGCTTATGAGTTATGATCAGGCTTAAATGGAGTTGTTACTAAGGTCATTTAATTTGGGCAGTACAAATTACCGTCACCAAGTTTTGTTTAACACTTATTTTAATAGTCATGTGTGTGTATATATATATATATATATATATACATATTGGGATAATTACACTAGGTACCTTTCACGTATTGCGAAATTACAAAAAATATCCCTAATTCAATAAATTACATCTAACATCCAAGCCATTTATTTCGTCTAACATTTGGCACCTTCTATTGGAGTTTCAGTACGGCGCCGTTAAATTTTTCAGTGAACTTCTAAAAATACCCTTGACTTTTTCTGAACCTAGAAACCCAACTTTTCTCAGACAATTATACCCTTTTTGGTGTTATTTGTAATATTTTTTAAAAGTATAGGTGTTATATGTAATGTTGTATATATAAAATATATAAATAAATATTTTAATTTAAAATTATTTTCAATAAAACAAAATAAAACTATAAATTATTAAAATTATAAAATAAAAATTAATTATGTGTAAAATATCATTTCAATTTTTTATTAAATCAATATATAATAGTTTAGATTATATAATAATTTATATAATTTAAAATTTTATATTTTAAATTCATTTATGAAATTTACAAATAAATCTAAATATTGTATTATAATAAACTTAATTTCTAAAATAAATTACTTAAAAATATATTACTTTATAATTAAATAGAAAAAAAGGAAAAAGAAAGGGGGGGGGGGTGTCGATCGTCTTCTTCATCCCCACGTCCCCATCGCTACCCAACCCCCACGCTCATCCCCATTCCCCACCCCACCCTCATGCGCGCGCGCACACGCACACACACCATGCTACACACACATTCACACACACGCAAATTTATGCCAATTTTGGAACGATTTTCTCTCCAATTTATGAACCATGTCCAATTTCTAAGATAAAACATATATATACATATATATATAACTACTTTTCTTTTAAGTTTAATTTTTTATTTTAAAATTGATATTAGAAGTAAATCTAGTGATGTAAAGGGGCAATATGATAATTCAGCTTTTTTTTTTATTTTTTAAAAATACTTCGTAAGGGTATTTACGTCTTTTGACACTTTCCGTCCATTTTTACATCAATACATGAAAGCCTGAGATGTTAGATGTAATTTATTGAACTAGGAGATTTTTTTTGTAATTAGGCAATTACTCAAAACCTCCAGTGTAATTATCCTTATATATATTTCTTTCTTTCTTACCATTATATCTGATCTAACTCGAATCGAGAGGATACGAACTTAACCAGTCTGAGAGACTCGAACCATAAAATGAGCATAGAAAGATTATATACTTCACTCGGTTATACCAAAGCTACTCACGTACCTAACGAGGACCAAGTCAATCATAGTTCAATATGTATATAGGATGCTAGGTTGATACTCATTACACGACGGTTAACTCTCAAATTTATATAGGGGAACGTGTTTTCAAATTTACAAACTCGTTACAGTAGATATATGAGGCTATGACTAGAGAGAATATTCTTCAGATTCCAACCCCTAATAAGTAAACTGAAAGGGTATTTATAGTACATACACCTTGTATGGGTGGTTGGTGGACAACTACACTTATAAGATGATGACATGTGTCAACATCGAACGGCAGAAGGTACTGTTGTAGGGTCGGGTCAGAAGAACGACCTGACCCATTTCTGTTACTTAGCACAGATCTTCAGTTTCATAGTGGATTATGGACTTGTATTGGGCCTTTGTACAATCTTTATGGGCCTAATATGCCATAGTTTAGCATATCATTAAGTCCCCCACTTCATCAGCATGAAGGATGAGATGTGTAACGACTTGGATTCATGCTAGAGAAGTAGGCTAAATTATTACTCTTTATTATTATACTAACACAAATCTAGAATAGATGCTCAGACAGTAAATAATTACGCCTTTTGAGGAAATCATTTCACAATCCTTATGTCCTTTAATGCCAGGAGGCCCGTGCGCCGTCATAATTACACGTCGGTTACTTTTGAATTGTAACCGTCAGGTCATTTGAACCATCAGATGCATTCTTCATCAACAGATCTCAACCATTGCACCTCCACAAGTTACTCCCTTATAAATAGGACCTCCTCAATTCACTTTTTACTTTTACTTGCAATTTTTATAGAGAGAATTTCTGCATTACTTTATCGGAGAGTTATATTGATATCAGAGAGTCCAGTGAGTTGAAGTTAATTCATTCATTGTCAATTCTACTCTTCAACATCCTCATATGTATTTTCATTTTTCACCTTCCCACCTATTTTATTATGGCTCGTACTAGGTCTCAGGCTTCGGTTAATAACAATGGAATCGAGAGTTCCTCTGAGGAAAATGTTGGGTTGGATGCTCTTGATTGTTTAGTTGAGGGATTCGTACCACCAACCGATGTAGCCGAGTCGTCCCATAGAAACGTAAATAGGGCTCAACTCGTAGATTTAGAGGGCCCCGTTGATGTTAATTCTAACAAAACATGGCTTAATACAATTTCAACGTTTAGGCCATCTAGGGAAACCGAATTGAGGATTAACTACTTTATTTCCCTAAATTATAAAATTTGATTCCCTACTGTGTCAGATTGTGTGCACAAACCGCCTGCAGGGTTTCGTACTTTTCACCTTACCCACCTAATATGCGGAGTTAGATTTCCTCTCCATGCAAGGATTAACGACATTCTCCTTAGTTACGGATTATGTCCAACCCAACTCTGGCGCAACTCGTATAGACAGATAATTTTATTTATAGATTTAATGACAACTCATAAGAAGGAAGTTAGTCTAGCCAACTTTAATGGGTTGTTTTTCATAAATCGTTGTAAGAGATCAACTTCACGTGGTTTTTTTTTCTTCTCTCCTAGTCAGGATGCCAAAATTCAGGAACGTACCCATGATTTGTTCGGTCAATGGAAGGATAAATATATCTTTATCTCACCACCTAAGAATGAAAATTGGTTAGTTCCGAGGCTATGGCGTATGAAGCCTCTCGAATTAGATATAGAAAACCCCACTTGGGTCGGGGATTTTTAGAGCAGTTAGTTGAAATCCCCTAGAATGCCGATAAGCTCATGCACGAGTCTATACTCGTATCTTGTGGAAAGAGCTCTGTGCCCATTCCCGACATCCCAAATTTGGGTAACAATTGTTTTTAATACATTAATTTATTTTCATATATATTGAATGTAAGATCCATTTTTTCTTGCAGAAATGGGGACTCGTCGAGCTCGTCTCGATGCCCTTCATGAGAAAGAAGGGTCAGCTGCTCATGAGGTTTCTCAAGGTCAGCAACAAGTGGATACTGCACCCGTCCAACTGACTCTAAATGTGTCCAGTGGTTCTGGGCGGGAACTGATCACATTAAGGATCATTATTCCTGGTGAAAGGTCTTCCAGGCATATCTCCGAACCCCGAATGGAAAAAGCAAATCCAATAACTCCCACCTCGAGGGTTGAGATCGACCTGAGTGACAGTATCGATGAGAGGAATCCAAGGGATCATGATGTTGAGCCTGCTGCGGTCATCAGCCAACTACCTCATTTTGCTAGTCAAATAGACCAAAGCATCGCAGGGAGATGAGTTCTTTCGAGGAAGATTGTGTACTTCTCAGTACTCGTCCATTCTCTGTCCAGTTGGTGAAACGATTGAAAGCCCTATTGGTTGACTATCGGAGTTATAATATGGTTGACCGATGCGAGGAGGATCCTAACACCTAGCCGATAGTGTCTAATTGGAGGATTTATCCTCAAAGTTAAATATTTTCTGGCCTTCAAGGTACGAGCATTGCCTTAGACATGTATCGCAACATGTTTTTTTCGCGCGATAAGGCTATCCTGATTAAGCAATTGTACTTGGCAGTGGAGAGGATGGGGGCTGCACACCTAATGAAGGTAAAAGTTTTTTTTTAATACTTGTAACATTCTTCTTATACTTATAACACTTATACGACTCGCATAAGCCTCTGCCTGCGTGCACGACTTGGCCCATTGTTGTGCGGCCCTTAAAGATGATCTTCAAATTGAGAGATCTAAGTTGGCGAGGTACATAGGCGAGATCGTGGCTGAAAAGGGGGCATTTGCAACTGTCAAGGCTCAGTTGCTTGAGTCAAGCCGTTTATTGAAGACGGAAATCAACAGGACATGAAGGCTTTGAAGGAGGAGAATGCTCATTGAAATGCCGACTCCAAGGACTATTTGGCTTGTATAGAGTAGTTCCAGAAGGACAAGGTTGAGGCCTACAAGTTGGGTAAATCTGCTTAAAAAAACGAGTTCATCTCCTCACAAGAATATTCTGACGTGTTAACCGACAGTCGTATGGGTGGGGCTCGTGATTTCATGTCCTCCACTGCATTTGACCGTATCTTTCTTTCTAAAGCACTAATAGATGAGAATGATGGATTCTATAAGTGCATCAATTACGACACTCGTCCAGAGGCATTCAGGTCAAAATTTGACTTAAGCTTGCTGGCCAATTGTGATAAGATGAAATTACTCCGAGATTCGTTTTCTGCTGAAGATCCCAACTTCGTGCCCATTGATTTTTTGGAGTTCCTGCCCTTGGCCCCTGGATACGTTCCACCTGCTAATGCGATCTTATCATCTAATCGAGGCCCGACAAAGGATGTCACCTGATTGAATATAGCTGAAGATTAAACTCGATGAGGAAGGAGTATTTTTAATACTTGAACAATGCTTAGTTTTAAGTTTATTTGATCAAGTATTTCATCTTTTTTATTTGAGCCGTATGTGGCCTTAAAACGATGTTAATGCTTTTTTTATATATATATATATATTTTCTGTCGTACATGACCTAAGGATGTTATGCTTTATTTTATTTAGTATTTGTGTGCAAGTTTTTATACTTGATTGTGTACTTTAAATTTTTTTCGTTCTTACGAGTTTGCATCTTCCCATTTAATATGAACAAAAGACAATTCATCTGTTGCATTGTTAAAACGAGTTTACATCTTCCTATTCAATATGGACAAAAACAATACATTTGTTGTCTCGTTATAACAAGTTTACATCTTTTCATTCAATATGTACAAAAAATAATACACCTGTTGCCTCGTTATAATGAGTTTACATCTTAAGCATAGAATTTTCTCAAATTATTGATGTGCCATGGACGAGATAGATCCTTACCTTGCAGATCTTGTAATCTGTATGTCATCCCTTTGGTGATCTTCGTAACTTTGTAAGGATCATCCCAATTTGCTTCCAACTTCTTCACATATTTTGACACCTCACTTATTTTAGTACCAAGTTTCCCACTTGAAAGCATCTTGATTTCACTCGCTTGTTGCATGCCCTTGCCATGGTACTCTTATGTCTCAGTATGCTCGCGTAGGCTCGTTCTCTTGTTTTTTCTATCACATCCACTTCAAACTCATGAAGTTGTCAATTATCTTCCGAGCCACAAGTTGCTACTCTATGAGTCATCGTTCCTGTTTCAACTGTAATTCCTGCTTCTGATCCGTACACAAGACAGAACGTGGTCTATCCTGTGGATGACCTTGGTGTTGTTCGATAAGCCCATAAAATTCTCTGTAATTCATATGCCTATGCTGATCTCTTACCATTAAGTTGTGTTTTTAGGTGTTGCAATAGTATACGATTTGCAACCTTCGTCAGTCAGTTTGCTTGGGGGTGTACTATATATGTGAAATTCAGTTGAATCTTCAATTCATTGCACCAAGATGTGATAGATTTCCCATTGAATTGAGTCCCATGTCAGAAATTAAAATTCTGGGAATACCAAATCTACAAATGATGTTCTTCCAAATGAGTATATAATTATTAGTGTACTATGTATATAATTGATTTCTTAGGTTTCTTAACCTGCAAATGATGTTCTTTCAAATGAAATCAATAATCACTTTCTCCGTGATACGAGCTACGACTTCAGCCTCGATCCACTTTGTAAAGTATTCCATGGCTACAATAATGAACTTCTTTTGGCCTTGGCTAGAGGGAATGGACCTGCATACTAGTCGAGTCTCATAAGTATTATACCTCAATTATAGTAACGAGTATATTAATGAGTTTTGAAAATACATTAACCTAGTATGTCGATGCCCCATTAGGTTTTCCCAGCTGATGGATTTTATTTGAGTGTAACTAACATTGTCTGCATCGTTTCATGAATTCATGTGAATCCTTAATGAGAGTTGGTCAAAAATACCCTTGTCTCGTAATTTTTTGTGCTAATGATCACCCCGCCGAGTGATTTCGCAGTTCCCTTCTTGGATCTCTCGCAAGACATATTTAGCTTCTGTTGGCGCAAGGCAGCAAAGTAAAGGTGCAACGTTTGATCTCTTATATAGTTCATCATTCAAAATAGCGAACAAAGCTTCTCTTCTCACTAATTTTCGTGCTTCGAGTCTCTCATCCGGTAAAACTTCCATAAAAAGATATTCTAGTAATGGTTGCTTCCAACTCGTCTCTTCGTCAATGGACATAACCGTGGCAGGTGGTTCCAATTCAGAGTGCTCTAATACGAGTAGAGAAATTGTGCGACTCGTGATCCCACAATTTGATTTGCGAATTTGGATAATGCATCTGCCCTTTGGTCCTCATCTCTCGGTATCTGGCATAGTTCTATTTTTTCAAAAGCTGCCATCAATTACTTCGTTATTTGCAAGTATTTCTCCATAGTCTTTTCTTTAGCCTTGTATGCTCCTGAAATTTGCCTTGCTACTAATTGCGAGTCGGTAAATACCTTCACATTTTCTATTTCTAGGGTCTTTGCCATTCTTAACCCTGAATGCGCTTTATATTCTGCCTCATTGTTTGTAACATCAAAATTCAATTTCACTGCGAACTCTAGATCGTTCCCTTTTGGAGAATGCAACCAAATACCAATACTTCCTCTTCTTGTCATAGAGGATCCATCCACATGAAGAGACCATGGGATTGTATCTGATAATGATACCGAGGCTACAACATTTGGGTTAGACATCATCTCTACCAAAAAATCTGCTATCGCCTGGGCTTTTGTCGAAGTACGACTCTTGTACTCGATATTGAATTCTCCCAACTTAATTGCCCGTTTTACGAGTCGGACCGAGACATCTGGCTTTGCCAGCACTTGTTTCAATGGGTGCTTCGTTAATACTATCACATGATGTGACTGGAAGTATGGTTTCAGTTTCTTGGCTACAGTCATTAATGCAAGTGCCAATTTCTCAATTTTTAAATAATTCAACTCGGCTCCTTGCATCAACTTACAACGAGTACAACATTAAGTGCTACTACGTATACTGTTAAGGATAAGATTAATGGTTATCCCAATACCGGTTAGTCAAGAGGGGTGGAGACGTTAGGTAGGCTTTCAGTTCTTGAAAAGCTTTCTCACATTCTTCTTCCATTCAAAGTGTTAAACATTTCTCAAGATTTTGAAGAAGTGTAAACCTTTATCTGCAGATTGTGAGACAAAACGATTCGAACTCACAATTCTTTTAGTTAATTTTTCTACATCTTTTACGCTTGTCGGGGATTTCATACTCGGGATTGCCTCAATTTTTTTTTTGGATTGGCCTCAATTCCTTGTTCCGTTACCATATACCCTAAGAATTTTCCTCGTCGTACATCGAACGCACACTTGTGAGGATTCAATTTTATATCGCATTGTTTCAGAATTCTGAAGGACCTCTTTAGGTGGGCCACATAGTCTTTCTCATTTTGACTTTTTACTAGCATGTCATCCACGTAGACCTCCATGGTCTTTCCAATTTCCTCCTCGAACATCATGTTAACGAGTCGCTGGTATGTTGCACCTGAATTTCTCAATCCGAAGGGCTGTTGTGAATCCTTGTTCATGCACATCGGAAGGGAAAATATATTCGGATTCACAATCGAATCACTTTTGGGTTTTAAGGATTTTAACAAAAGACAAAAAAGATGAAATCTAATTTCATCAAATTACTAACCTTTGAGAAGAATCGGATTTTTGATCTACCGGTTTAGCAGTAATTGAATAACTCCTGCCTCTAGATATCATGCCGGAAGAAGCTTGAAGAAAATCCACCACCGTTGGCTTTCTAGAGGCTGACGGCTACTATAGTGGGGGATAGAGTTTTTTTTCTCTTCTTCTTTCTTTGATGTCAAATCACTTGTGAGAGTCTTAGATTTTTCAACTAAGTAGTTAGGTATATATGAGGAGTGATGGGCTTGCAATTAATTAATTCCATGAGCCCATCAAACTCCTATGTTACACGCCTACTCTCATCCTATGTGGGCTAAGTTGACTTTCAACTTAGTCCAATTATTAATTAAGCCCATTATATTTTAATCTAATTAAAACATAATATTAATTAATAATCTTCTAAATTAAATAATCCAATAATTAATCTAGGATAGGATGACCATAATAAATACATCTAATTATTTATTATTAATTTATTTTCATTAATCTAATTAATCAAATAAATTAATTTCTTCATCAAATAACAAATTACCTAATTTATGTATTTGACAATGAAAGAATTTTCTTCGCTCAATTTCTTTGAAGCGCGACTCTCTAGGTTCGTCTCAATTGGCATTGGGAGGAAACCAAGGATGTGAGTGTCATCTAACCAGTCTCATAGACTTACACAGTGGTCCCAATTAAGATCAAATCCAATAGATCATATACGAACCTTTAGATCACAGACACCCTGTGAGTATAAACCCTTCACTGTAACATCACGATCGAGTGAGAGTCATGGTTTGTGGCAAACTTATAGGACTCGATGTAGTGCTCAATAAATCATAGTAAGATGAAATTACTAAACTACCCTTGTGTACCATACACAAGTAAGTTTTCCTACTTTGGCCAAAGACTAATAATTTCATTTATCTACGATCGCACATGACTTTAACTCGTTTACTACTTGAGACAGTGAATCCCATATTGGTAATCACCGAACAATTGCTACTTGTCCATCTGAACCGCACTTCGAGGTTGATCCCACCAAAGCGTGAATTGGATCTAACTACTCTAATAACACATTCAGTGTCAGAAGTACAATCTTCGTGAATCCTCAGATCTCAGGCTCACGCACACTACTATAATCAGTAATTCAATTATTGACAGTCACCAAGTAATTATCCATGTGATTGAATTACGATGAGTCGTGTTCGAATATATCAATTTCATTGATATATCTATGGCACAAGCTCCCACCATTCCAAAGTGACCGATTGACACTCCATGTCAAAGCTTGTGTCATACAAGTCTGGTCATAATGCCCAATTAAGACCCTTCGACTTGCAAACTCTAGTTTAAGTAATCGATGAACCAACACTTCAAGTGTCGATCTCCTCGAACCATGAGGAGTAGAAGCTCTCTCTTGATTACTCCGGACTTATTTGTTCAATACTTATATTAATGACATCAAGATTAATATGAACAAAACAAATGTCTTTATTGATTTAATGAAAGTCCGTACAACATAAAACTAAATGCCCTAATAGTCTAGTTCCTTTATGGCATGGAGGGCATAATCCTAACAAGGGCATCACATTATAACAATAAATTCCTCATGCAGTAACGAACAGAGTTTTATCTCGGTCTTCTTTCGCCATCATTATCTGATTAAAACATTGATAGGCATTGATCATACTTAATAATGCGCAACCTACAGTAGAGTTTACGAGTAAATCTATATGAGGCAAGACATAAGGGTCACGAGGAAAAACTTTATTCAAGTCAGTGAAATCAGTACACATTCTACATTTTACCCCCCACTTTGGCTACAAGACTACATTAGCAAGCCAATTCACAAATTTGATCTCGTTTATATATCTTACTTCTAGGAATTTTTTAACTTCGTCTTCAATGATCATATCTCTGTTTGGACCGAAGTTCTTTCATTTTTGTCTGACGGACTTTGCATCCAGATCAAAATTCAGACGGTGAATGATGACAGAAGGATCAATTCCTTGAAAATCAGCAGCTTTCTACACAACATGTCTGAGTTCTCTCTCAATTTTTTTTTTATCAGCTTTGTCTCCATTTTTGGGTCCATCTCCCCCCCGACTTAAATCATTTTTTCAGAATTGCACGGGAAAAGCTCAACTGTCTTGTATGCCACTGGCTCGACTCGTGTCTTCGCTCACTTTCATTTCTTGTCCATGTTTTCCATCAGGGTCTTTGCTTCTTCATCCAGTACATCAACCCTGCTACCTCGTGTTTCCTCTTCTTGGATGAGTTTAACTCGAGTGAAGTCGTATAGCACTGACGAGCTTCTATCTGATTTCCACGTACCTCACCAATCCCATTGCTTGTTTTGAATTTTATCTTCAGGTGCGGAATGGAGACTATAGCTTTAAACAAGTTCAACGTTGGACGTCCCACAATCATGTTGTATGCAAATAGACATCCACGACTAGAAAGGTAACTCGACTCATCTTTGTTTTTAAGCCAGCTCCCAACGAAACATCTAGATCAATTGAACCCTTCGACATAATTTGTGACCCCATGAAACCAACTAAAGGGGTGCTCACATGTCGTAGTCGTGTGCTGCTGAGTTCCATTTCCATCTTCTTCAATGCCTCCCAAAAAATAATGTCCGCCGAGCTTCCACTATCCACTAAGACCTTTTGCACCACAAAATTGGCTACATCCATTGTTAACACCATAGGATCGTTACGGGGAGCAATCATCCCATTATAGTCACTGTCACCGAAATTGATAGCCTGATTCTTCGAAGACGGACCTCGTGTAAATGATAGGATCCGCATCTGTTCACCCCTATAATGACTGGAACGACTCTCTCTTGCGTACCTCTTCCTTGCATTAGAGGAATTTATGTCAGTCGGTCCTCCTGTAATCATATGAATTTCACGGCGGTTGCCTCCTTTCGGTGCCTCACACACTTCTTCTCATCGCTCATTATTACAAGGGCTATCATGACGGTGATAATTGTTTCTATTTTGTTCATTGCCTCGATGATTGTTACAATGATAATTATTGTTTCCGTGATATTCATTTTTGGGTCGCTCGTAATTACGAATCTGACGTTCCCTTTCATCTTGTCGTTCACGGGATCAATTGCGTGAGCGACTTACCTCTATTTTGTGGTTGGCCTCTGGGGCTCTTACTTCCTCTATAGTGCGATCTATAAAGTCGTTCAATACTCTTGAGTGGATTAATCGTTTTATTTCGTCTCTCAACTGAAAACATTCCTCCATGTCATGCCCATGATCTTTATGGAATTCGCAGTATTTATGCATATTCTTTCTTGGACCACTTTTTAATGGTCTAGGATTTTAAACCTGATTTGTTCTTGGAGCAGCGACCGGGATTCTAGTGCGAGTCGAGGTCAATGGAGTATAAGTTTCATATTTTGTTGAACGACGGGGTCGTTCACGGTCTCGACGAGACCCCGACCCCTCATATCGCTCAGCCGAAAAATTTTCTTTTCAATCTCTTGGATCGTTCACAGAGTTTAAGTTCTCCGAATCTTTCAAATCATTCATTTTTTTCTTCATTTATATACTCTCCCGCCAATTCCATCAATTCCTCATGGGATAGTGGAGGGCGACGAGAGAGGGCGACGAGAGAGAGCGTCATTAAAATTGCCTTTCTTTAAGACTCTCATTAAGAAGCTCAACATTAGTTCATTGTTCAATTCAGGGAGGTCCATGGCTTCTTGATTGAAACGGTCTATAAATTCACGCAATGACTCAACTGAGCCTTGCTTCAGTCCCATTATCGCAGAAGTAGACTTTTTAGTCTTTTTATTACTTGCAAAATGGTTTTCAAATTTCTGTTTGAGTTGACTATATGACCCTATGGTACCAAGCGCAAGACTCATAAACCATTCATGTGCTCGACCCACAGGAGCAGTGATGACAATTCTGGCATTTATTGCATTATTTTGTCCTTGCAAAGACATTAACAATTCATAAAAAGTAATATGGGGCCTTGGGTCGCCCGTTCCATCGAACTTGATAAAATTCGACATTCTGAAGTTGCTGTTAGGGACTTCCCTCATAATCTTCGTCACGAATGGTGATTTACAGGCCATCAAGATGGAAGTTTGCATCGGCTGTGCTGAACTCATCATCAACTCTGGATCAGTAAAACGTTCCACCCTCGGGTACTTACCTTCATCGTGGTTTTCAGCGGGTCGTATCTCTGGTGGTGACTCAAACATATGGGCCTTTCCTCTACCCTCTCCCAGTCTTGCTCGGTTAAGACTAACGACCTCTTCATATTCCAAGACTCTCCTTGTTGCTCTCCACCCTAGCCTCCCTCTTCTTGAAAAAGCCTTCGCCTGGCAGGGGGATCTGGATGTACTTCTCCCACATTAGGCATCGTCGGGGTACAAGCCAAATACTTCTTCATTTCTTCATTTGCATACTCCCCCATCCTCCTTTCTAGTTCTTCCTTCGTCATAGTCAACACCTCACTTGTACCTCTTTACTCAGCATGAGGGACTCCCATATTCACATTTGTAGTAGATTCTTCAATTTGCATTAGACAAGTCTTCGGGTTTCCAGCCTTCATTACTAACAAACAAATCTCAGCAATCTAAAATATAAATTCCCACAGACGGCGCCAACTGATCTAACTTGAATTCGGAGGATACGAACTTAACCAGTCTAAGAGACTCAAACAATAAAATGAGCGTAGAAAGATTATAGATTGCACTCTATTATACCATAGGTATATATGTACCTAATGAGGATCAAGTCAATCGTAGTTCAATATGTATGTAGGATGCCAGGTCGATACTCATTACACGACTCTTAACTCTCAAATTTATATTGGGGAACGTGTTCTCAGATTTATAGACTCGTTACAGTAGATATACGAGGCTTTGATTAGAGAGAATATTCTTCAGATTTCAACTCCTAATAAATGAACTAAATGGGTATTTATAGAACATACACCTTGTACGGGTGGTTGGTGGACAACTGCACTCATAAGATGATGACATGTGTCAACATCGGACGACAGAAGGTATGGGTTGTAGGGTCGGGTCAGACAAATGACCCGACTCATTACTTTTACTTTGCGTGGATCTTCAATCTCATAGTGGATTATGGGCTTGTATTGGGCCTTGGACCTTTGCACAATCGTTATGGGCCTAATATTCCATAATTTGGTATATCAATATCTATCTCTTAATTCAAGAAAACTATTAATTGTGATCGATGTTTAGCCACGGCTTAACAAACATCTGGACCTAAGTATATATATATATATATATATATATATAGATATCGATATAGATATAGATATATACTTATACAAGACAGATTGCAGGTGGACTGCTGAAAGAAAAAGAATCTCAGCATTTCAAAAGACAATTAGAATTCCTAGCTCGTTTTATGTACAGGGACGGAGCCGGGGGGCTGGAGGGGCCACCGCCCCCCCTTAATGTTTTTATTTTTTAATTTTCAGGTATAAATTTTTAATAATTTGTACTTTCACCCACCTCAAAAATAACAAAAAACAAAATAAATTTATATTTGTAACCCACAAACTAGCCCAAACCCACTTAGTAGAAATATTGACTCAGTTGAATATTCCAGTAGGCCTTATAATCAAAATTTTAAGTTAGAATTCTTGTTATAATTTTATGTTTTCTCATCACTCATGATTTGTTTAAATCACATCAACCGTTTCTTGTCTCTTCTATGTGATAAGTATCTTTTTCATTTTTGCTTTTTCTTTTTATAGTCGATTTCCATGAAATTGGATATTATTAATGAAATGTAACGATGATTCCCATCTTTAATTTGAAATGTTAAAAAGTGATATTAATCAAATAATACTTCTTAGGCTTTTTTTGTTTTGTTTTATTTAAAATTAGGACCATTTTCCATTTTAATCTTAAAACTATACATATTTGATTAGTTATGAAAAGTGTATCAAATATTATTTCTATGTGGTTTGGCAATTGCTTACATCCACGGGAGATGATAAGAGAATTTAACTATTAACAAAAGAGGTGCAGAGTATAAAGTATGTCAAAAGTTCTTACTAAACCTAATCCCCAATTTTTTCCGCATCATATATATAGTGTACCGTACTAATGGGGGCAAACCCCCCACAGCCCCATGCAATCCTTCGGCTACCAAGCAAACGAAGCGCGTGTACAATCTCGCCCCCCTTAGTAGAATTCCTGGTTCCATCCCTGTTTATGTATAGTCAAGAAATTTCAGTTTCGGGGTAGATATCGGTGTAGTAAATTTACGAAAATTTCGATGGAAATTTCGAAAATATTCAAAATTTCAGTTTCGATTTGAAAGAAACCATGGGAATTTATAAAAATATTTGGAAATTTACAATGAAATTTTGGGTAACTTTAATTATCATACTTATGCATCTTTTACATCAATAATATTCTATATATAATATATGGATAGTGAATTTGTTAAATAATATTACTAAAAACTGTTGTGAAAAATATAAAATAAATATATTTTGATAGTAAAATAATAACCAAATTTCATGAGAACTTTATTAAAATAAAATGTACCAAGATTTAAGTAAAAGTTACTACTCAATATACCACATTGAGTTTTTAGGAAGATCGAAATTGCTATTACTAATATCTATTATATCTCTATTTTCATATTGCAAGTGAAAATTATTAGTTACATGTTGACAATATTCCGCCCATGACATGGAATGTTGGTAGTACTGCATATAATAATGATGACGATATCCTTTTGGTGTTGAATCTTGAAAAATCTCAATGGAGTAGTACAATTTTTTCAATCATATTCATTTTCAGTTTTTTGCTTTACTGATTCCTGTGGTTGGGGGGTAAGTCATTACCAAGTATAAATTATAATTTTCTAATTAGATAATATTTTAAAAAATATATAAAAAAACTATTTAAAAATATATAAAAAAATTTTGGCCGAAATTTCGATTTCGGTGAATGTTTCGGGAAATATCGGGTTTCGGCCGAAATTTCGATGGATATTTGACAAAAATATTTTAAATTTCGGGAAATTTCGGGTTTCGACAAAAATTTCGGGAAATTTCGGATTTTGGAAGATATTTTGCAAAATTGGATCGAAGGTTCATTTCGCTTCGAGACCCTCCGAAATCTGAAATTTCGGTATAAATTTCGGTGTTTCGACCGAAATTTAAGACCATGTGTATAGTACTATGAATTAAGTCCTTTGACAGGTGGGTAGGGGATGATGAGTCTATCTTTAGTGCAATTTTAATTTGCAGAAACTTGTCATGAAAATGATAACACAAAGGTATCCTGACATTTAACAACTTCATACATCGAAAACAGTTTAAACCTTTTAAATGAAAACTCGTTTTATGATATTAATATCAGAAAGAAAATGAACCTAGGTTGAAGTATACACATCACCTAATTAAAGCTTATAAAAAATAAACTAAGTTGTTCGTACCTTCATAAAATGACTTGTTAAAATTTCAGTCGACTTGTAAGTAACTTGAACCATTTTTTCTGCATAAGTCTCATTTTGGTTTTATTAAATCCTGCTCAAACTCGACAATTTAACAATCATACAATTTTTAAACATAATTTCAAATTTGGTAAAAATTTAGACCAAACTCGAACAATATTTTAACGATAAATTATAAGTGTCAATGTCATGTACTTCATTATTTATTTCATACCAGTAATGCTTGTCGAATCAAAGATAATGACTCAAACCAAGAGGAAAATATATATGAACTTTACAAAATGTGGACAAGTTTGAATCACAAAAGTTTTAAGAGCAACTACTTATGTATCATACATAGTTCCAGATCACCCTACTTCATATGCTTATAAATTACCCAACAAGATAAGTTAATTATTTGATTAGACGAAATTATCCAAGATCAAATATTACTCAGATTAAATGCATAATTTAGATAAAGTACAAAGTAATTAGGAATGTGGAGTTGTTGAGCTACTTAAGTAGGTGTTTGTATAATGATTCAGAGCCACATAAGAATACAATTTACATTCTTCACACTTGATCAAACATCTTGTAGCTTGGAGTGTAATGAGTTTCTCTCTCTCTGTGTGTATATATATATATATATAATGCTATATATATGTGTGTCACACCCAAGCCCATAATTTCAAGTAGAGCTTATTATGCCAGAATCTCGCTTGCGGACCCACCCCTGAACTATGGTGTGAAAACATACAAGTGTATAATATATAATATATAATATTATTGTAATAAATATCTTTACACTTTTGATTACAATAATATATAAACAGAAACATGATACACATTAATATAGGTAAATTTGTTTGCTTATATGTACCTAGAGAGTTTTTGGACTGTTATGGTTAGTTTTATCTTGTATGTACTATTATATATGCTTGTTTTAACCAACAAGGTCCAGCACAGTTGGTAGATAGCTGGATTCTTTAAGCATTTGTCCAGGGTTCGATTCCTGGCGGTATGCATGGAAAATGCTTTGTTGGGAGAGGCAAAACCCACTTCGGTGATCTCTACGCCTCGAAGGGAAATAGTCTCTGGCGTCCGGCTGGAGGAAACCCTGGTATATACCAAAAAAAAAAATATATGCTTGTTTTATTACTTAGCGAAATTCGGGAGGGCCCAAGAGTTTGTATGATTAATACATATAATTAAATTTCATATTTCTTGTGTAAACATATATGATGCGATTACTTATTCCAGCTTCTTTCAATCCGAAAAAATAAATTAATTAATCATATATAAATACACACACAGACTCATCATATATTTCTATTTTGTCTCTTATTCCTTGTAAAGTTTTTAGCTAATAAAAAATTGGACCAACTAGTATAATAAGACATATTTACTTAATTATTTGCTTCATTATACAACTAATTGGACAAGGGTCGCTAGAAATTTATTTTGCAGATGTTTAACCAGCTACATTTGATAGAAAACCGTACAAGAAATTTGAACAATTTTGTAATATATATTTTGTTATAAAACTGTTGAAAAGGCTTGAATTAATTAAAAATGTATTTTAATTAGTTATACATTTTTTTTATCTTTCTTCCTATATCAAAATCAAGATTTATTAATAGCTAGCAATCTAGCCATCAAGATTTCTTTTGTGGATTTGTCCTTAATTTATTCAACTAACGCTAAGTCTTAGATCTTTTTTTTAAAGAGAAAACGGTATTTTATTTCATCCAATAAAAAGTTTAAAACATCAAGAACAATACAACTGAGATTATGTCTAACGATGTAGTAAAGAATAATTGAAGCACCAAATATCGAGATTATTCAAGATAATAAATCTTAAGAACTAACAAACGAGCCCAAGAAAATTCTTGTGTAACTCTTATTCAAGGGGAGACGAAACTCTTATTCGAGAGAAAAAACAAACTCTCATGCTAGAGAGAAAATAAAATACTAAATAAAATATCAAAAACGCTATATAGAAACTTATGTCTCACCCGTCTTCATCTCGTTAGATTTATCTATGTCTCTGTTAGATCCATATCTGTCTCGTCAGATTTGAAGAAAGGATGTATAACTTGAATACGGGTACTCCAACGCAACCCACCAACGACAGTGGTGGTAACAATGGTGAAGTAGACAACTGCATCACAAAGCCATCGTCGGCGGAGAAAAAAAAGAGGCTAGAACTTAAAGAAAGATGGACAGAGAGAGAGGCGATAAAAAACCTAATAGTATTTGTACGCTAAGTCTTAGATTTAGGGACATATTTTAAATAAACACTCATCTTGTGGAAAAATATCATTTACGTGCTTAGAAATCTGTCTCTCACAAAACATTAATTAATCCTAACTACACCGATAGAATAAACACTAATCATCTTGTGGAAAAATATCATTTACGTGCTTAGAAATCTGTCTCTCACAAAACATTAATTAATCCTAACTACACCGATAGAATAAACACTAATCATCTTGTGGAAAAATATCATTTACGTGCTTAGAAATCTGTCTCTCGACAAAACATTGATTAATCCTAACTATACCGATGGACTCATTTCACTTATGGAAGTGCAATTATATATAATCATCACTTGAGCGAAACTAGTGAATTTTAAGCATATGAAACACGATTACGGTAGACAAGAAAGTAATTAAGGAATAGTATATTTATTGGAACCAACTTTTTTTGGGTAGAGGTTGAGATTTTAAATACTTGAGTTGTTATACACAAAAATCGTTTTGTGGTAAACAACCTGCACATAAATCACATAAAATTTGTTGTACTCTTTTTTTTTTTTTTTTATATATATATATATAATTAAATTTGTTGTATTTGATTTAAATATTTGTATGTGCTCCGTCTAGTCTATATACTTAACTCAATAGTTATAAGCTATTATTTCTGATTTGATTGGAGACATTGAATTGGATCCACAAATTAAAGTAGGAAATCAAAAACTCCAAAAAACAGATTGTCACTTTACTTAGATTTGAAATTTCTCGTCACAATTATCAATTTGCATAGAGTACGAGTAGGGGGCCATTTTCAGACCGCGACACCTCATGAAGCACTCTAATTGACCAAGTTATAACATATTTGTAAAAGTAATTAAATTCAAAAAACAAAATCAAAAAAGTAATATATGATCATGATTGAGTTCCAGACTTGGGGAAATTAATATTTGATCATGGCATTCTTTCTTTGTGCTCATGATTGAGTTCCGGACTTGGGGAAATTAACATTTGATCATGGCATAATTGTTTTCTTTTTCTTTTTTCTTTTTGTGGTAGAAAAGACGATTCAAATGCCATTTAGGTAATATATGGAAATATTGAAAGAACTTTTAGCAGTGATCTGTCCATTTAGAGCGAGAATAATCCTATGTATTTCAAGAAAACTTCTTACATATATTCGATGTGAGACTTAATTACCTACACCAAAACATAATAAAAAATAATAAACAATATTTGACTTGTTTATTTATATTGAATATACATTTTTATTTTTTTTGTTGAATCTTGGTGTAGGTAACTGAATCTCACACTGGTTGTTTGTAAGAATTTTCCATATTTCAAACATGCAATTTAAACACTCTAAAATGTCAACAACATAATCTAAAAAGATGGATAGTTGACTACTTTTAGTGGGAATTTCATATGATTTTCAACAAGAAGATAACATATAAGGTGGTCTTCTTTTTACAAATGGATTCTAGGTGGATTATTTTGGATTATATTGTATATATTCGAGTAATATTATCCCAATAGGATTGCAAAATGAGTATAGGTGGTTCATGAGCTAGCGACCCGGTTTTTGAGATTTTATCTTTTTCCTGTATTATATATAATTTAGATAATAATACTAGTTGTAATTATAATAATACTATTATTTTTACTAATAAGACACGGCAATAAGATATTATTTAAACTCAATATCATAATAATATTACATTATAATAAAAGTTAAGGATAATCAATTTTGTTAGTAATATTATTTAATACATTTAAATTATATAATTAACATTAATTCAAGTATCATATGTGATGAATATTAGCAATATATTTCTTAGCAAGTTTCTCTATCGTTTCGAAATTCTCAGCAGTTTTTAGAGATTGTCATTCTATAAAATTCTAATGATCCGAATCTATGATTATGCAATGTTGAATAAGGGGGTATTATGATAAAATGCACATAAATCACCTCTGATCTAACACTGAATTATGCACCATGTGAGACCATAGAACTCGATTTTTGATAGAATTACTTGTCCACCTATAATCACTATATGTGCATTCCTGAGGCGTATTGTATCTTGAGAGGAAAGGCTGATATTGCATTGCTGAAAAGTTTCTAAAAGTAGTGTTTAAAACAATAATGTTGATCTTCTTCAAAAAAAGAAAAGAAAAGAAAAACAATAATGTTGATCCCTTGCAATTAAAACTACATAACATCTACCAAAGATCTGTTAGTCTGGTGGTATTCACCTTCCACTTTATATGAGAGGTCTTGGGTTAGAATCTAAGCTGCCACAAGTTGTGGTTCTCCCCTTCTTTATGGAGCTAAATAGAGTCTTTATGGCTCAAGATTATGACTATCAACCTGAGTTTATCAGGCTAGATATTTAGAGCATCCCCCTTCGTCTTGAATTAAAAAAAAAAAAAAAAAAACTACATAACGTCTACCTTCCCTCATTGTTCAACAGAAAAAATAAATATAAGAACATTTAACCATGTGCTTTTATAACTTGTGTACACAACTACTCATAAAATTTAGGAAAAATTACACCAACACTCATTGCTATAATATATAATTAAACAAATTTATCCTCTTATAATTAAAATTACAAATAGCTAACCCACTATAATTAAAAATTACATTTATCTCCTTGAAGTCAGTTTTTTGATGACGTCATCATATGAATTTCCAGAAATGCCCCTGTCCAAATATTATTTAGGAAAAATTACACCAACCTCCCCTCTTATTTTTGAAATTACACAAACTTCCCCTGTTATAATGCACTTTTTACAATCACCCCCTATGAATTAAAAATTTCTTACAGTTTAACCCCTAAAAACCTTAGAATTAGCCCCCTGTAGGGGGTGTTGGTAATTTAAAAAACAAGAGGGGTTTTTTGGTAATTATACATTATAATTGGGGGTATGATCGTAGCAAAAATATTATTCCAACTTTTTTTTTTTTTAATAATTTAAGTGAAGGGCAAAAATGTCACCTAGTATTGTTTAACCATTGACCGAGGGTTTCCAAGGGGTAAATATAAGTTTCAATTATAGTGGATTAGATATTTGTAATTTCAATTATAAGAGGGTAAGTTTACGTAATAGTTACCAAGGATATTTTGGTTAGAAACATATATGCAAAGCTGACCAAAAAAAGATCACCAAAATATTTGACGTCATCGTTTTTCGCCTACAACCCTAACAGAAAGGGACTTCATAAACATAGTATTTTTAGGAAAAAGAGATTTCTATAATATTTAAATTTCGGCGGAATAATATGGTAATTGCAGTATTTCATAATGGGTATAAAATATAATTAACACTAGGCCCTTCTGTTACGGGCCTTGCAAATTGAGCCTGCACTAACTATCAAAATTATGTATGTGCAGATAGGCCATATTAATAGTGGGCCAGCAACAAAATAGGCAGAGTGAGTTGTCTCCTAAACTACTGAATAAACAATCCAAAAACCTGATGATTTAATAGGATTCACCTTTCACTCCTGGTTAGAATTTAAGTTGACACAAATTGTGGCTCTCCACTTTTTTATGGAGTTAAATAGAATTTTTATGACTAAAAATTATAACTACCACGTGTTTTGTCAGGTTAGATATTTAAAGTATTCCCTCATCTTGAATTTAAAACTACTGAATAAACATAATGGTATTGTTTCAGCTCTACTGACTAACTTAATCAAGAACTGTTAGATTAGAGAAAACCCCGTAGGGAACTTGTATTACTGAATAACATATTTATAGAGATACATGTACTTGGTAAATAAGAAACCCTAACTATAAACAAGGAAAAGATAAATACAAGAAAACATAAAGAAACCTAAATTAACATAAATACTAGAAAGATATTATATTATCTAACACTCCCCCGCAGTCGAACGTGAGAGTCTTGAACGTTGAGACTGGACGAACGATATCCGGTCATAGAAAATTTGAGAAGAAGACAACGACAAATATTAAAGGCGGCGGCGACGGCGGCTCCAAGTCCTCGTTTTCAAAGGGTGAGCGGTGGCAACTAACAAAACTAAAAACGGCGGCGGCCAAATGCGGCGCCAGCGGCATAAAATAAAAGGACGGGGCTCCAAGTCCTCATTTTCGAAAGGTGAACGGCGGAGACATAAATTAAAAAGAAAAAGAAGAGAAAACGAGATAAGGGAGAAGAAGCTGGCGGCGGCGACGACCAAGAAAGAGGGCGGCGGCTGAGGCCATAGGAGAAAGAAGGGGGAAAAAATTAGATAAAGAAAAACTAAACTATGTAAGGGGCGTCGGACGGGGACAGCGACTTGAGGATGGCAGCGGAAGCGAAAGATTGAGAGACCATGGCTTCGATACCATGTTAGATTAGAGAAAACCCCGTAGGGAACTTGTATTACTGAATAATATATTTATAGAGATACATGTACTTGGTAAACAAGAAACTCTAACTATAAATAAGGAACCCTAACTATAAACAAGGAAAAGATAAATACAAGGAAACATAAAGAAACCTAAATTAACATAAATACTAGAAAGATATGGAAAGATATTATATTATCTAACAAGAACCATAAAATTATTTTGAAAAAATGAAACTACTGAAATCAGTTACAAGAACAATATGACGAAAAATGTTAAATGATAACATCCGATAGTAGCATTAACATATATGTCATCTCACGTAATATGAATAATAAGATGGTGAAAAAGAAAATAGAATTGATAAAGACACTCCACATTTTATTAGAGACACTCCACTTTTATTTAAATTTTATCACATAAACAAAAATACCCTTTAGTCTATTAAAGTCATTTTTATCATTTTTTTTTTGACAAACTAGTTTTATACCACTTTTCTAACTAGGTGTAGAATAAGTTTCAAAATTTTATAGTTCAAAATTTTAAAAGTTAAAAGTGACGAATAACTACCTTAAATAATACGTAAATTAAAAAGTTTGTAGATTTGGCTACAACTTATACTTATTTATTTAGAACCAAATTAGGATAAATGTTATTTTATTTTCTACAAAATTGGCAATTATTTTTTCATTAAATTTAACAATAATAAAATTAGCTATTATTCTAGGTGTACATATTGAGTTCGCTAATATTAACTCATTGTAATATGATATGACAATTATTTTTACTTTTTTGGTAGTTTTTAGGCCTTTGATGTTATATTGATTTCCAATATTCAAAAAAGAAATTCTGATATTTACTATGGAGTAAATGAGCAACACATATCATTTAACGAGTTCAATAAAATCATATCGAAATTTGAATATCCATGGCAAGATAATTAGTCTAATTGCACTGATACAAAGTAGGATTTTTTATTTCCGAAAAGATACTAGAGAAAAAATGCAATTTTATTTGATATTACTTTCACAAAAAAAAAAATTAAAAAATATTCGTCAAAGTTTATTTAAAAGGATTATTCAATTCATCTATTGATTTTATTAAGAATTCTATGTGATACATTGAGGGGGCATTATAGTTAACTTAGTTAATTTAAAAAGGATGTGGAGTGCTTTTAACAAAATGTGGAGTGTCTTTTTATTAGAAGGAACTTAATTAAAAGCCACATTAATTAAGATACCATTATATTACTTTTTTCCAATTACCAACATCGCTCGAAGTTTGTTTATCAAAATCCTAAAACTTAAAAACCAAATTAATCGAGGGGCTATTGTATTACTTTTTTCCAATCACCAAAATCATTGAAAGTTTCTTTTTCAAAACCATAGAAAACTTTAATTGCATTGGACGATATTCATCACATTAGGTTTTCATATAAGATGCAAAGTGTAGTTGTAATTAGGGATGACAATAGGGTGGGTTTGACAAAACCCGCAACCCGTCCCATTTGCCTTTATTAAAACCTGAAACTCGTCCCGTCCCGCCAAATACCCGATGGAGTCGGGTTAACATGTTAAACTCGTCTGACTTATGAAAATCTGGCAATTCATTCAATGACCCGCACCAACCTGCAATAACTCGACCTGAATTGGACCTAGTGAAGCCTAACTTAACTTGATGAATCCAAATTGACTGCTAAAATCTACTTAAACAATATATTTAAATTTCACATAAGTAATAATTAGCTTTAAGATCCATATAATCTAATAACTGACAAACCAACAATATAAGCAAACATCATGAAATTTCACACAAACAATAATCAAATCACATCTATAAGTCTAAATTTAACACCCATATAAATATATTATTTGAAATAAAAGGATAAGGTTTTATGTTGAAAGATTTGAACTTCGGTTCCCAATTCCTAAATTAAAATAAGTTATGCTGAAAAAATATAATTAAAAGCTGTTAATAATATTGCCAGAGCGGGTTATAGGGCGGGGTAGGTTGTACTAAATCCGCTCGCCCCGAACCCGGGCGGGTTAAAAATTCATAACCCACCTCATAACTCATTTGGTGAACCCAAACCCAAACCCGCCCCAAACAGGACGGATTCGGGAGGGATACCCATCTAACCCCACCCTATTACTATCCTTAGTTGTAATAACTCTGTCACGTCATAAGTAATGATAAGTGAAATTATTATAACTAATGATAAGTGAAATTATTATTGTGACACCTAACACTATATTACAAAGTATCGGAAAATACTTCTGTCCACACCGGGTGCACCCACACACATAATATGTTTTCCAGAGTATGATGGTAATTTTAAGATAAAGCTAGAAATAATCTAATTAGCTATAAATATAATAATTTCTTCTTGATGATATATTTTTTAAACTTCTTTTTGATAGTAAAAGAATTTGATCACATTATAATGTGTTTTTATTGATCTAGATAGAATGGAGACAGCTTAGTCTCGCATTAATTACGACTATGCTCTCAGGTTTGTCGGACTAGTCGAATAGGTACCCCTTTTTTCCAAAAAAAAAAAATTTAAAAAGAAAAGAATGTCGATCACGTCGTATTTCCTATTGAAAGTTTTTAAGAGGATTTTGGAGTTGGGATGGTAAGCAGTATGAGTTGCTAAAGAAATTAATTATCGTCTTGACTAGTTTTATTATTACTTTATACTATGTGTATCACCGGTAAATTATACAAATCTCTATCTCGAATGTGAAATATTATAATTAATTTGTATGGTTGATTCTATGGCATCCTAGATTTCATACACCTCGTTCATCATAATATTTTTTTCCCCAAAACTTAAGCTTGAACTCTATCGTTTGACCTCCTAAATATTACGAATGTGAATGATCGTAGCAACAAAATTGGATGATTTATCATACTGAAATCTCAAATCATTAATGGTGTTCCATATCGTAGTTTCTATAATTGCTCTTGTGATTTTAAACCAACTATTCAGCAAGAGGTCAAGTTGATTAAAAGTCAAAACATTAAATACGTAATCATATGTTTTTTCTTCAAATTTTTGCAGTCAATAACTGTTTACAAAATTCAGTATAAAATCCAAGCATTATTAGAAATCTAATTAAATTGTGATTTGTTGTCTAATAGGAAAATAATGCAATTTATGACATGTATCTATTATCTTCTAATACAAAATCTCCAAAAAATACAAAATGTGTTATGCAATTTACTCACAATGCCACATCCATTTTCCTATAAAAGGTACTAGAAATCGCATTTTTCATATCGTCATTTTCAAAACCCGAGTCTCATCTACGTTAAATATAAAAAACCTCAACCACAATATGAATGGTTTAAACCCAAATGCGCAACCATTTATACCTCCATGTGCAAATGCACCACAACCACGTGCACAACCACAAGCAATGCAACAACAAGAAAGGGCACGTCCTCGACGACGAGCACAAATAATGCAACAACCTGCACGAGCACCACAGGAGGAAAGGTCTTTGTTCATGACCTTCTCCAGTGGGTCTCCGCTCACTTGGCAGGAAATTCGAGATCATTTCACAAGGTAAATAAACAATAGTAACTAATTTTAATTTTGATAAAGAGTTAGCTAATAAATATAAAAAGACATCAAAAACTTCTTATTGAAAAACAAATTTGAAAGGATTATGTATGTGTATATGACTTCATGTATATCATTAACTTAATTTTAATAAAATGCACTTTTAGTATATATCTATGTTTACAATATGTACGTATAAAGCTTGAAATCTTTTTTTTATAGGATTGTTTAAACTTAATTACATCATTTGTTATTAATTATTTCTTTTGATATTTGTGATATTTTGATATTTGTGACAGCGAGTACGGAAATTGTGTGGATCACGTGTATGTGAACACACAAAATAATAGAGATCCAGAGTTTGGAAGGATCATCTTCACTACACCCGATATGCCCAATATAATACTAGGGCACGACAATGTAGTGAAGATAGAAGTGAATGGCAAGCCTATTTGGTTGAAGGAGTACGTGCCCCAGCGACGCCGCAACCATTGATAAGTACCAAGCTCCATGTCTCATATTGAAGAATATCTAATTTGTCTTCGACAGTCATTTTTGTAATGAATAATATTTGTAATGTTTATGATGAATGATAAGAAATAAATTAATTACCTCTGAGCAAATCTTGTTTTCTGGCATTTCAACTTATTTTGGACAATTGTTCATTTGTTCCTTTGTTTACGTTTCTATTGTTGTTGTGGTATAAATAAATAGTCGGGCGTTGATAAAGACACTCCAACTTTTGTTATTGACACTCCAACTTTCATTTTATTTTGCCAAAGGGACAAAAAAGCCCTCCATTTAATAAAAGAAAATTCTTGAAGATAATTTATTTTATTTGTATTAAACCTATTTAATGTAAAAGTGTTAAAATAAATTCAACCTAAATATATACAAACATGAATTAAGATAATACGAAGAAGGTTATTGCATTTACATTAACTTCATCCTATAATATTCAAATAAATAAATTGAAATGGAATAAAATAAGAATTTTATTTTGTAAATGCTTTATTACCTCACAAATCAAAAGTATTTTTATTCATTATCATCCACTTTAATTGAAGACTCTACAAATTACGTATGAGTACGAAACTATAATATTGCAAATGCTAAAAGATATAAAATCAACTAAGTTTTAAGAAAAATAATATCTTAAACTACTCTAGAAAAAAATAAATTCATCAAGCAAACTATTGAAAAAAAGCCCTAATTATTGTTTGTACGAGTCAACAATATTTAAAAACAAATAAAAAGCGACTGACAGAATATTAAGAAATAAAATTGGCAATTGCATTATCAATTGGCCGAACAAGTGCTTGATAATGCTCTAAGATTTTTTGGAAGCTATTATACTATTTGCAAGCTCTAATATTTCATCGAATTGTCCTAATTAATGTTCATTGCTTCTATTATTCATTACCAGAATTCTAATTTTATTTTTTGATTGCAAAAGAGGTTACTACCCTAACGATTTATCCCGACAAACCGGTGACTATAGTCGTGTAACGAGGCTAAGTTCTGCCCATCTCGTCTTCATCCAAAAACTTTCTAATCTCCAAAATTTTAACTGATTCAATATCAAAAGCAACCGAAAATGAAAATACATGTAGCACTAGTGTATGAATTCTTCTTCTCCTTCTTGTTCTTTTTTTCCTTTCCTTTTTTTTTAAAATTGGAAAAAATAATAACTATTTAATTTAGCAGAAGTTTGAAGGACTTATGTTATTCCCTACTGTTTTCTTTTCAACAAAACCTTTGAAGATTCAACACTTTGTTTTGGAGACCCATGTGTACTACTGCTGATAGTACAAGGTGCAATTGTCTTGCATAATTTAGGCGATTGATATTGGAACTCCAAAATTACTATAGAAGCTTTACTCTTATTCTTCTCTCTAAAAAGATGATAAAAATACCCATTAATAAACAATAGCCAATTTTGTATACTTCATATATTTTTTAATTAATTTATTTGTTATCGTGTACACCGCCATACCATCAAATATTTTTGATGCTTGATATAGACAATAAAAAAAAGTAGGATCTCCTTTTGATTTATCTAAGTAATTGTGTCAATATTTATGAATAGCATAATATTGTAAAACATATATTTTTATACAAACATAAAATCATTCATCAAAACTGTTAAAATTAGTCACCAAAACTATTTTAACATAATTACATGCATGTTGCATGAAAATTTGTTAACTACTTCTAACATTAATGTTTTTTATTTGATATGGGTGATGAATAATTTATATTACTTAAAGGCGTAATCGTGTTGATGGATTAAACTTATGGATCGAACAAAAATATAAAGTTGTTTACTATGTGCTAATATAATGCAAGTGAAGTGAATAAATTGGTGTTCAATATTTTTTCTTGTTTCTTTTATATTATAATTGTAATTATCAAATTTTACATGATACTACTTGATTTTTTTCAATGAGGCTATGCATTTAATTAAATATTCTGATTTATATTTTAATTAATTGACTTTAATTTAAAGTAGTGAAGAAAATATTTATAATATGATAATAGTTTGTTTTGCTTGTATAAGAGTAGTTTTAAGATTTAAGAGTATTCATGTGATATTTAAGTACAAAAATTAAATTTGGAGTTGTAGTAATTTGTGGAGTGCTAATATCATTCCCCCATAATTTATATATATTTAGCATATAGGATAATTTTGTCCTTTTGACAAAATGAAATTAAAGTTGGAGTGCTAATAACAAAAATTGGATTGTCTTTTACAACTACATAAATAGTCTTGTTTTTTTATTTTTTTAAAGCTAAATATTTCTTAAATAACTAGAAATTAGATTCTAATATGTAAGTAGTATCTAGTGTTCAACATAAATTTAATAAAAAACATGAAGACTCTTATTATTTTTTAATATTCAACATTCTTTATTTTAGTAAATATTTTTTTTATTGTTTATGAGAAATGATAATCAATAAATTAACTACTTTTGAGAAGAATCTTATTATTTTTTCCATATCAATTTATTGAGGTCAATTGTTAATTTGTTCCTATGCTTACCTTCTTATTGTTGTTGTGGTATAAATAAAAGGTCTATTTAAAAAAAAATGGTAAATATTCATTAACACTATTAACTAGAAACAAGATTGTATAATTAATAAACAAGAACAAAGAAAAAATTAAGTCAATAAGGTAAACATATGTAAAAATGTTCTTGATTTTCCTACCAAACAATCCTAATATGTAAGTAGTATCTAATGTTGAACATAAATTTAATGAAAAACATGAAAGAGTTTTACTTACAACCTTGTGTTGTCCATTTTGTACCAGCATATGGTCCAATGGTTTGTAAAGACTCAAAATAAATTATTGACATACTTAAACCATTATAATGTATCTCAAGACTTTCAAACAAAAATCTCTATAAATTTTCATACGCATTCAAACTATATAAATTGTGCATTAGTCGTGCATATATGTCCATGGAGTGCACCAATAGTATACCACATCAATATCTCATAATCACAACTTTTTTAGCAGTGAAGATCATTAATATTTACGTGCACTAGTCATGCTTTAAGGTTCCTGGATCAATGTACCAATTTCCTAATGTTGGTATCAGATTTCAAAAAAAAAAAAAAGGAAAAAAATACTTTATTTACCCAATCAGATTTAATATAATGAGAAAACTGAGTTGCTTTCTATATATAAATTTTGAAGAATTATTGATCTAAACCAACTACTCAACAAAAGGTCATGATGTTGAAAAGTCAAAATTATTAAATACATAATTGATATGTTCAATAACTATTTACAGTGAAATTTTGTAAAAAGTCCAAGAATTATTAGAAATTCGATTAAATGATAATTAGTTGTCCTAAAGGAAAATAATATATATTATTACATGTATATAACATGTCTAAATAAATAATCTCTAAAAACAAAATTTACTATACAGTATTTTACTCGCAATGCCACATTCTATTTTCTATAAAAGGTACTAGAAATCGTATTTTTCATGTCATCATTTTCAACCCGAGTCTCATCAATGTCAAATATCAAAACCCCCAACATGAATCGTCTAAACTCGAATCATTTATGCATGCACGTGTACGAGCACCACAAACACGTGCGATAAAGGCAACAACAAGCAAGGACATGTACACGAGAACAAGCACAAGTAGTACAACAGCATGCACGAGCACCAGTTGACGAACGATCTCTAGTCATGACCTTTTCCCATGGATCTCCACTCACTTGGTAGGAAATTCTTGATCATTTTACAAGGTAAAAAAAACTACAATAAATTATTAAACTTTTATGTAGAGTATATAAAAAGATATAAAAAAAACTTGTTATTGAGAAACACATTTGAAGTGATTATGTATGTATGTTTGACATCATGCATATCATTAAATTAAGTTTCTTAAAATGCTCTTCTACATAATACGTAGGTATAAAGTTGAAATATTTTGGTGTATGAATGATTAAACTTGATTACGTCATTTGTTAACTAATTTATTTTTCATGTATATATTTTTGACATGGAATAAGGAGATTGTGTGGAGCATGTGTATGTGAACACCCAAAATAATAGAGATCCAGAGTTTAGAAGAATCATCTTCATTACACCTAACATGCCCAATATGATACTAGGGCACAACAACATAGTGAATATTGAAGTGAATGACAAACCTATTTGGTTGAAAGTGGATGTGCCCCAACACTTCCGCAACCATCGATAAGCACTGTGCTACTGATTTTACGTTGAAGAATATAAAGTTCATCTTCAACAGTCTTTATGTTAATGAATAATATTTTTATTGTTTATGATGAATGATAAACAATATTAAATAAACTATTATTGAGTAGGCTTTTATTACTTTTAGCACTATAATGTATTGTGATCGATTGTTCTTTTGCCTTTAATTTGTTACGTTCTTATTGTTTTTGTGGTATAAATAAATAATCTTATTTTTTTAAAAAAAGGCAAATATTCTTTAACATGGTTAACTAGAAACAAAATAGTATAATACAAAAGACTAGAAAAAAATAACGATAATAAGGTGTATCTACAGAAAGATGTAATAGCTCTAATATGTAAATAGTATTGAATGTCAAACATAAATTTAATGAAAAACAAGAAAGAATTTTACTTACAACACAAGTTTGCCCATTGAGTACCGGCATATGGTCCAATTGATTGAAAAGACTCAAAATTATTTGTTGGACATAGTTAAACCATTATAATATATCTTTGGAATAAAAATGTTAAACCCTCCGAACTGTGACCATTTTCACACTTTTTTATTGATACTTTATTTTTATTTTCACTTTATTTTTATTTTCACTTTACATCCTAACCTTCGTAAAATTGACATTTTTTTTATATTTTAGCATATTCCGACGGAATATTCCACCTGATTTCAGCACATGTTTGGCGTGTTTTAAGGGCTAAAATGCAATTTAGCACAAATTTTGAGGGTTATTTTTGTCATTTTCCGTTAAATTCTATATTATCTCTCTAACCCTTCTTCCTCATTTTTTTAACACTCACAAATGCACCACACACACATATATATACATATATATATATATTCACACACACACACACACACACACATATATATATATATATATATATATATTCACGCACATGCACAACACACTCATATTTTATGTTCGATTGAGGTTTGTGGTGGAGGAGTTTTGATCTGGGTGACAGTGATGGGAGGTGGTGGTGGCTTACCGGCAGTAGGGGACGCACGGTGAAATTGACAAAGAAGATGAAAGAAGAAAAAAATTTATTTGATTTTCTTAAATTAAATTATTTGATTAAATTCTAAAGACAAAAAATTTACTAACTTTTTTTTATTTGATTTAAGTTATGTTTTTTAACTGAAAATAGGATTATTTAAGGGTAAAAGAGTGGTTCATCAAAAATCCTCACTTAAAATGACGGATTGTCACGCCCCAATTTTTAGCCCTGAAAGGGGCCTAAACTAAAAGCGTGAACCTTCCAATTAAGTAGTACAATCCAAAATTGACACACTTCGACAACTAATCTAGTAGGGTCACGGCCCTAACGTCAACAAAACATTTTAAGTAACTTACTATTCATGGCTCAATTTGCAAAACTCTCCTCTAGGATTGTCCATGTCTACGCTCAGATCATCCAAGCCAATCTCATTGCCCAACTCACTCTAACTGGAAGGAGAAAAAAAAAGTGAAATACGTAAGCAAACGCTTAGTGAGTGCCAGTGCATGTGTGTAAGTTGCTTTAAAATAGTTTTTATTGATTTTCAAAGGATCATTGAAATCCTAAATAAGAAAAGCAATTTATGATCAAGGTAACAAGTAAGCAATAGTTAGTATGAGACAAAGGTCTTAGTGTATGCACGATGAGATTTTCTCAAATATCATGGAAAGCATGCTTAAAACAATTTCGTTCATGATAAAACTGGAACGATTGGTGGCATGATATTTAAGTTTTAAAACATGCATTTTAAAGGTGTGCAGTCAATGTAAGTACCACGTACAAGACTCAATGCAAATATCATGTACAAGACTCCATGCAAGTATCATGTACAAGACATGTTTAAGTAACACGTACACGTCACGCTTAAGCAGTAGGGGGCCATGTTAGCAATACTATCGCGTCCGATGATTTACCCATAGCACTTTGGGTCCCTCTGCTTCTTCCTTATCACCCCTGAACATGCGGCTTAAAAGCCATCACCTTATACCTCCCCACGCAGGCTCGCGATGCCCGATTTGGTCATATCCGGAGTATGCCACACGATAAATGACCCATGCACCCTCAGAGCACTCCGTCCTAGGTGCATGGATCTGGACGTGAATAGGGGGAACTGTTTAAGACCGCAAGCCCATGCTTGACCGGCCGAACCCTGCCCTATCCATCGCCCGACCTTGGGCCCAACACAACCACGTCAGATGCAACACATCACAAGAACACCATCACGGCAAATGATCACGATACAAGACCAATGATGGAGTAATTTCACAAAAATCATAAAACCGATGTTTATTTCGAAATCGTTCTTGTATAAATTATGCATCTGAAATAAGTATGCAATCACGTATGTCACGAATGATGCAATGAAGTATTTTAGTTCACGATGAAATATTTAATCGAACAAATAGTTTTTCAGAATTTCCTTAAAAGAATGTTTTCCTCGAATTCATTTTCACAAAACATGCCTGAAAAATTACTTTTGCAAGATACGTGTTTGAAAACATTCATGCAGGTAATAGTTGGTGCCAAGAATTGGTGAATGTAAAATGAGTCCATGATTTGATTTGAAAGTGTTGAAACTCATTTTCATGTCAAGCATTCAAGTATGATGAAAGTACATAGATATATATACGACGTGCTCCTTCCAGTTTTGAAAGACATATAACTATAATTTTGAGAGGCAACTCACATTACTCTTCCGAGCTAATCATGATCGTCCCAATCTCCAACACTACCAACTTGTCCAACCAAGTTTCCTCACAATGTCTCATAAAGCAAGCCCCTATTCCAAAAAAAAGGATGTAATCAATAGTATGATCGGAATACAAGTCTCTAGAAAATACCGATTCAATATGATTCGATTGCTCACATGAATTACCAAAGGTTAAGCTAAGCCATCTTACCCAAAGTTTACCCAGTAGTCAAGATGCAAACTAAAGTCGGGTCCAGAATATCGAAACTCCATTGTTGATCGGGAACAACATTACTTCAATTAGATCCACCATGCACCCCCACCGACATCGCGCGTCTCTGCTCTTACCACTTTTTCATCCCTTTAATGTCACATCCAACACTAAAACTTATTACTCATAGATTCTCCATGAACTTATCTTAACCTGTGTAAAAACCTCATCTCCAAGAGTGGCCAAATATTTGGTGAATCATGTCTTTGAAGTCAACAACCAAGACTGTCAATTTCTGATTACTTCCTGGCAGCCTGCAAACATTCCACTTTCCGGTCACATTAGCCCATGGATTTGAGTGATTCCAACCGTAATTAACATCTAATCTTATAGGGCCATCTAATGGTGGTATTGCATGTACAATCAAAATAGGGTAATGATGTTTTATGGGCAACAATTCAAATGAACATTTCTGAAATTGGAGACTAGGCAGTGGCAATGATAATTCCCTGGCAATTTATGGACATTTAACCAAGCGTTATTCAACGAAATACTCAAGTAAACGAATCTACACTCAAAAAGGATTCTATAGGTGGTCTTGGATAAGGAATTGGACCATCATAAGTAGCATTTCAGGGGAAACGAAATGAGAGGCAGATTCTGGGTTAAAAACCCGGGTAGTGGCAATGATTCTTTGACTAACAATTATGAACTATCCACATAACCGAAACCATTAAAACTTACCAGTAACATCATCTACACGAACATAGGTTTCCAATGGTGGGATTGCATGCATGATCAAATCACTAGAAGCATGGTTTCTGGCAAACAAAGTGGAGACATGTTGCTGCAGTTGAAAACCGGGCACCTGATGTAGAGTTTGCATGTCTGATTCTGGAAATATATGGACTCAATTGACAAAATCGGACTCCACATACTTGTTCCTTATCCTCTTAGGATGAAAGTTATCTAAAAATATTCCAATTTGGACATCATTTGGTACCTGAACTCCTGAAGATAGAAACAATGCCCGGAAACGATTTCTGGCTAAAGTAGCTGGAAATTGTTGGGTTTTCTTTTTCTTTTTGATCTCTCCCTTTCTTGCTCTAATATATTGTACGATTTTCAGGTCTTTTAAGGAGTAAATGGAGGTAAGGGTTTGATGCTTCTTGGAACAAGAAAGGATTGGGAAGAAAGAGATACAAGGTACCCTATATATATAGAGTTGTGATGGAACTTTATTGAAATTTTCAATTTATATCTTAGCCCTTACAACCATTATATCCATGGACCCTACTTGAATATAATTGACATATAAGCCCCTAATACTAATACTAATACATATTCAATCTAGCAATTTTCAATAGGTTATACTACTAATCATTGCATTAGTTAAGAAAAACCCGGATGTCACACGGATATAACCTTAAAATGACACATGTCAAGCATGTGAGGATTTTCCGAATATTCCTCCAGAATATGCCAAAATATAAAAAGGTGTCAATTTTGTAAAGATTATGATGTAAAGTGAAAAAAAAATCTAAAAGAAAGTGTGAAAATGACCAAAGTTTGGAGGGTTTAATGTTGTTATCCCTATATCTTAAGACCTTTCTGACTCTTAAATATCTATAAAACTTCACATGCACTCAAAATATGTAAAATGTGCATTAGTCGTGCATATATGTCCATGGAGTGCACATATAGTAAAATGTAATTTTACAATTTGTGAGGTTCCAAAACATTATTATAAGCATACTTTTGAGGTTCCAAAAATCATGAACATGAGTAGCACAACACATGCACAAGCATTATATTAGATGAAAAAAAGTCTATTTTTATGACCTAGCACAACACATGCACAAGCATTAGATGAAGAAAGGTCTAAACCTGCTAGAGTGGGTTCAAGCTTATTTAAAGGGAAATTCATGAACATTTACAAGATAAATGGCCTATAACAAATTATTGAAATTTCATTATAAGATAAAAAAAAATGTATTGCAATGTATTTGAAATGATTGTACATGCATGTGTTTGAGTTGATCTTCAAATCAACTTAAACTAAAATGTTCTATCATATTTATGTAGACAATTTACATATATGCTTGAAACATTTTATTCATGAGCAACAAAATTTAATTCTACAATTTGTTATATAATTTTATAGTTAATATGTATGGGAATTAGATACTATGAATAATTGAAACATTTTTAGGGAAGTACCTGCATATATAACGGGAACTCTCTTTATTGCAATATTTTTGGGGGAGGGGGGATTTGTCTCGTCAAAGGCTTTATTTGGTCACATGCGGTCTCACCCAGACCGAGGTTGGAAGGTGGCGCACTGGCCTCTGGCTTTCCGAGCTGTAGGAGAATTTACTAATGTCCCAAGTTTGAATTGTTTTGTTGGAGCTGCTGCTGAGGGCATGAGAGAAGAAGAGCTGGGACAGTCCAAAGGTGTAGCCTATTTTTAATTATTATATTTGTATAATATCTTTTTCAGAGTTAAAGAGAACTTTAACTTTAGGTGAATTGAAAGATTATTGAAAAAAGAAGGATGTTCAAGTTTTACTTGTTTCATGTTGAAGAATATAAAGTTCATCTTCAACAGTCTTTATTGTAGTGTATTATTTTTATTGTTTATAATAAATGATAAGCAATGAATTAACTACATTTGAGTAGACTGTTATTACTTTTTCTATTTCAATTTATAATGTACAATTGTTAATTTGCGCTTTTGTTGACCTTCAATTGTCTGTTTTTTTTACAAAAAAATGGTAAACATTTGAATAAATTAACTATTTCTTTTTAGAAAATGGTAAACATTCCTTAACACTATTAACTAGAAACAAGATTGTATAGTACATTAGGGCATAACAAAAAATGGTAAACATTCGAATAAATTAACTATTTCTTTTTAGAAAATGGTAAACATTCCTTAACACTATTAACTAGAAACAAGATTGTATAGTACATTAGGGCATAGCGATGTAGTAAAGATTGTAGTAAATGGCAAGCCTATTTGGTTGAGAGGGTACGTAACCCAACACCGCTACAACCATTGATAAGCCCTAAGCAACTTATTTTACGTTGAAGAATATAAAGTTCATCTTTAACAGTCTTTCTCGTAATGAATAATATTTTTATTGTTTATGATGAATGATATACAATTTGTAAATTATTTTTGAGTAGACTCATATTATTTTTAGCATTTGAGTTATAGTGATCGATTGTTCTTTTTGTTACGTTCTTATTTTTTTTGTGGTATAAATCAATTGTGTTATTTTTAATTCTTTTTTAAAGGGCAAATATTCTTTAACACTATTAACTAGAAACAAAATAATATAATACAAAAGACCAGAAAAAAATTAAGATAAAAAGGTGTACCTACATAATGTTCTTGACTCTCCCACTAAGTAGCTCTAATATGTAAGTAGTATTCAATGTTGAAAGTAAATTAAATGAAAAATAAGAAAGAATTTTATTTACAACATAAGGTTGCCCGTTTAGTACCAGTGTATGGTCCAATTGATTGAAAAGACTCGAAATTATTTGTCGGACATATTTAAATTAGACCATTATAATATATCTTAAGACCTTTCTAACTCTTAAATCTCTATAAAGTTTCATGTGATGTCAAACCATTTAACAGGTGCATTAGTCGTGCATATATGTCCATGGGGTGCACATATAGTAAAATTTAATTCTATAATTTGTTATATAATTTTGTAGTTACAAGAGGTATGAAAACTACTAATAATTAAAACCTTTTTATGGTCCCACTATTAAGTGAGAAGCCAAGTGCTCGAATCCTCAGCTTACATTCCCACGATTGTAATTAAAAATATTTTATAAAAAGTGTACCTTTATAAGGGTATGTTCACCAGGACTAGCGCAAATAGTGCAACAACATGCATGAGCATTAGACGAGGAACGGTCTTTGTTCATGTCCTTCTCCAGTGGGTCTCCACTCACTTGGCAAGAAATTCGAGATCATTTCACAAGGTAAATAAACTATAGTAAATAATTTAAGCTTTAATAAAGAGTTAACTAGTAAATATAAAAAAAGACTTCAAAAACTTTTTATTGAGAAGCGAAATTGAAATGATTATGTATGTATATATGACTTCATGTATATCATTAACTTAATTTTAATAAAATGCTCTTTCGGTATCTATGTTTACATATGTACCTATAAAGCTTGAAATATTTGTTTTATATGGTTGATTAAACTTAATTACATTATTTATGTATTAATTATTTCTTTTAATATTTGTGACAGAGAGTACGGAAATTGTGTGGAACACGTGTATGTGTCACACAAAATAATAGAGACCCAGAGTTCGGAAGGATCATTTTACTACACCTGACATGCCCAATATAATACTAGGGCACGATGATGTAGTGAAGATTGAAGTGAATAACAAACCCTATTTGGTTGAAGGAGTATGTGCACCAACAACGCCACAACCATTGATAAGTACCAAGCTGCTTGTCTCATATTGAAGAATATAAAATTTGTCTTCAACAATCTTTATTGTAATGAATAATATTTGTATTATTTATGATGAGTGATAAGCAACCTATGAGCAAAGCCTATTTTTTTTTGTTTTTTTTTTTGCCATTTCAACTTATTTTGGTCCATTGTTCTTTTGTTCCTATTTTTGTTGTGGTAAAATAAATCGTCAGAAGTTGATACAGACACTTTAATTTTTGTTATTGACACTCCAACTTCCAATTTAGTTTGCTAAATGGATAAAAAAAAAAGCCTCCATTGGATAAAAGAGAATTCTTGAAGATAATTTATTTTATTCATATTAAACCTATTTAATGTAAAAGTGTTAAAGTCAATTTATCTTAAATATCTAAAAACATGAATTAAGATAATAAAAAGAAGGTTATTGCATTTACATTGTGAAATAAATAATTTGAAATGAAATAAAAGAAGATTATTTTATATATTTATACTTTATAAACCTCACAAATCAAAAATATTTTTGATCATTATCATCCATTTTAATTGAAGAATCTACATATTACGTACGAGTATGAAAATATAATATTGCAAATGCTAAAAAATATAAAATCAACTATAAGTTTTAAGAAAAACAATATTTTAAACTACTCCGAAAATAAATAATTCGTTAAGCAAAATATTAAACAAAGGCTCTAACTTTTGTTTTCAAGAGTCAACAATATTTAAAAGCAAATAAAAAAATGAGTGATGGAATCTAAAGAAATAAAATTGGCAATTTCATTATCAATGGGCTGAGTGAGTGCTTAATAATACTCTAAGATTTTCTGGAAGCTATTATATTATTTGCAAGGTTTAATATTTCATCAAACTGTCATAAATCATATTCTTTGCTTATGTTGTCCATCACCAAATTTCTAATTGATTCAATATCAAAAGCAACCAAAAACAAAAATATGTGTAGCAACTAGTGTGCAAGTTATTTTTTTTCTTTTTTTTGGAAGTTGGGGAAAAGAATAACTGTATAATTTACAAGAAGTTTGAAAGGTTTTATGTTTTGTTTTCTTTTCGACGAAACCTCTAAAGGTTCAATACTTTATTTTGGAGACTTATGTGTACTGCTGATAGTACAAGGTCCAATGCATTAATTTATTTCTTTTGAGCATCAAGGATAATTTTGTCTTTTTGAAAAATTGAAATAAAATGGGTGTGCTAATAACAAAAATTGGAGTGCATTTAACAACTCCCTAAATAGTCTTATATGTTTGAAAAATGTAAATATTTCTTAAAACTATTAACTAGAAAGTAGAAACAAAATAGTATAATAAATAAGATTTTTAATTTGTTCCTTTGCTTACCTTCTTGTTGTTGTCGTGGTATAAATAAAGAGTCTATTTTTCTAAAAAATGGTAATCATTCCTTAACACTATTAACTAGAAACAAGATTGCATAATAAACGAGAACAAAGAAAAAAAATTAAGTCAATAAGTTAAACATATGTATAGATGTTCTTGATTCTCCTACCAAACAACTCTAATATGTAACTAGTATCTAATGTTTAACATAAATGTAATGAAAAACAATAAAGTAGAAACTATTAGTTTGTTCCTTTGCTTACCTTATTATTGTTGTTGTGGTATAGATAAAATAGTCTATTTTAAAAACAAATGGTAAACATTCCTTAACACTATTAACTAAAAACAAGATTGTATAATAAACAAGAACAAAGAAAAAAAATTAAGTCAAGTAAACATATGTAAAGATGTTATTGGTTCTCTTACCAAACAACTCTAACATGTAAGTAGTATCTAATGTCGAACATAAATTTAATGAAAATCAAGAAAGAATTGTACTCACAACCTAATGTTGCCCATTTTGTAACGGCATATGGTCCAATGGGTTGAAAAGACTCAAAATAAATTGTTGACATACTTAAACCATTATACTGTATCTCAAGACTTTCTAACAAAAATCTCTATAAAGTTTCATATGCATTCAAACTATATAAAAGGTGCATTAGTCGTGCATATATGTCCGTGGGGTGCACAAATAGTATACCTCATCAATATCACATAATCTCAACTTCTTTTAGCAGTAAAGATCACTGATATTTACGTGCACCAGGCATGCTTTAGGGTTCCTGGATCAATGTACCAATTTTTTAATGTTGGTATTAGATATCACAAAGAAAAAAAATATTTTATTTAACCAATCAGATTTAATATAATGAGAAAATAGAGTTGACTTTCTATAAATTTTGAAGAATTGTGGATCTAAACTAACTACTCCAAAAGGTCATAATGTTCAAAATCATAATTATTAAATACATAATTGATATGTTCTATAACTATTTACAATGAAATTTTGTAAAAAGTCCAAGAATTATTAGAAATTCGATTAAATGATGATTAGTTGTCCTAAAGGAAAATAATATATATTATTACATATATAGCATGTCTTAATAAATAATCTCCAAAAACAAAATTTACTATACAATTTTTTACTCGCAATGCCACTTTCTATTTTTTTATAAAAGGTACTAGAAATCGCATTTTTTATGTCACATTTTCAAACCCGAGTCTCATCAATGTCAAATATCAAAAACCACAACATGAATTGTCTAAACTCGAATTTCCAGTCATTTATGCATGCAAGTGTACGAGCACCACAACCACGTGCACAAACACGAGAAATGCAACAACAAGCAAGGGCACGTGCACGAGAACAAGCACAAGCAGTACAACAACATGCACGAACACCAAATGATGAACAATCTCTAGTCATGACCTTCTCCCAGGGGTGATGTCACGCCCTACTTCACCTGTTTGGTAATTGAATCGCCAAAATATCGGATAATGTGGTTCAGAGCTCTACAAAAACCAAAAGCACAAAACTTTTAGTGAAATAGGACATGAAGTTCTTGTTATATGAATCTGATTTAATATAACCTCAAACTAGAATACCTCCCTTTACGATACGTGAGTTAATCCACGATCTTAAGTAGGTTGCATCTATTGATCAATATTCCTCATATTTAGCCTGGGGAAGGGGAGACACGAGTGGTGAGCTACTAAGCCCAGTGAGTGCTGTGTGTGTAAGTGCGGGGTTATGCATGAAGTCATAATATATGTAAATGTCATGATGCATGATCATGATACTATGATAATAGTCAAACAATGCAATAGCCATGCTGATATCACATAACACTCAATCGTTAGTGAAGAATTCTAGAGGTGGCTACCACCGGATTTGCCTCAGCAAAGCACTAGAGTCACTCATAGTGGTTCCTGAGATTGTGTCACGGTGTAGCACTTAGGTCCTTCACTTCCGATTGAGGTCTATCACATAATAAAGGATACGGTTTTGTTGATAACCTCCTTATGACTCCCGCTTCATAATAACTACCTTATCCACCAAATGCAAGGAGCGACCTTGCTAACAAACTGACATGCTCGGGTACATGTCTAAATCTACGACCCCATCGCCATGATACGCTCCGTCCATGCGCTGGAGGGGAATCGGAAACCATGGGGTCGTAACCAAGCATTACGACAAGCCCGATGCTGCCCGCACGGGTCACAAACCTCCATGTCGCAATTTGGGCCCAGATAATAATCAATAATCCACAAGGGATCCAAATAATCAAGATAACATCACATTTCGTGCACAGGCGAGATAAAGTACTACGCCAGGCCGATATCAACTATTCCACAATAATTACGATCCATCTTCCCACTGTCCCATACCAGCAGGAGACTTCACGTGTTTCGATGTTCAATACATATTACACAGTCCCAAGGTGCGATAAAGTACGACACTTGGGTTATATAAATAAGTGTGTGTGTTTGACCGTCATGTATATGTAATGAATGACAATGACACTAAATATTGCAGAATAAAATAAACTAATAAATAAAGCACTCACAATACGAAGGAATCTGATATCTCTATGTTAATCTCGTTCGTTGAAGCTCTGTAAAAACATTGGCATGCTAGCCACATATACCTAATTGTGAGTACACATGTCAACCATATGATAATGTATCTATCAAAGTATATTCAGCACGTACATGCGTGTAGTAAGGATAAATCTACTTCTAATTTGATAATCATTTGAGAATAATATTACATAATTAGTAGTTGATTAACTGATGAATTATCCAACAAGATAATATCTTAATAAAACAAATCATAAGCAATTATTATGGCACATAATTAACTAAACTATAATTAATCAAGGATTTATCTAATTAAATAACCAAATAGTAATAAAAGAAATAGGACTACCTGATTACTAACTAACTACTGTCCATTTGAATTATGACTAACCAAATAATCTACGTACTATTAATTGAACAAATAAGAATATATATATGACTTCTAAACTCATTTTCCCTTCTCCTCTGTTTTGTTTTCTTTCTTCTTCTTCTTTGATTTCTTTATTCTCCTTTTCTTTCTTGCTCAATAGAAGTCCAGAAACACATAGCAGCAAACAGGAAACAACAACCACTAATTATTCTCAAAATATCCATAATGACTTAAACAAGTTCATTAGATAGACCACTAAAGTAATTAATTAAACAATTAAGTAATGACTCATTAACTAAAGCAATGAAAAGAAAATATGCACCTTCTGCCTCCCTATGAAGTTACGACCCTTCTCAATTTCCTCTCTTTTATTTATTCTCCAATTTTCTCTCTTAATTCCTAATTCTTCATCTGTAATCCCTTTGTCGTGGCAAAAGAAATGAAGAGGTATGATTCATTTCACCCTCCAGGCTATGTATGAAATGAGGCTTAGGTGCTAGTGAAAAGGTGCAGGTGTAAGCTCCTAAGATTCCCACGTTGAAGAATTCTTATTAAAGAAAGTTAGACCTCGAAATTTCTTAGTAATTCTATCTAGACCCTCAAGTGTTATGAAATCATATTCTGACCACTATGGAAGATGTCTACCAACTATATGACAGTAAAAACAATAATCAAAAGGATACCTGACAATTTGAGGTTTGTAATTCAATAAAATTAATGAAGAAGGCAAGATTGCATAGAGTGTAATTAGATAGAGTGCACATAATATCAATTTGGTCATATAAAATAAATATGATTCCCACTTAAATCTCAAATTGAAAATAACAAAAAGGGTATACATGACCAAAATTACCATTTGAAAAATACGGGGCGTCACAGGTGTCCACTCATTTGGTAGGAAATTCGTAATCTTTTTTACAAGGTAAATAAACTATGATAGATTGTTAAACTTTTATGGAGAGTATATAAAAAAGATATAGAAAAAATTTGTTATTGAGAAATACAATTGAAATGATTATGTATGTATGTTTGACATCATGCATATCATTAAATTAATTTTCATAAAATGCTCTTCTAATATCGATTTTTATAATACGTACGTATAAAGCTTGAAAGACTTTGGTGTATGAATGATTAAACGTGATTACATCACTTTTGAACTAATTATTTTTCTGTTAATTATTTGTGACATGGAATATGGAAATTGTGTGGAGCACGTGTATGTGAACGCACAAAATAATGGAGACCCAGAGTTTAGAAGAATCATCTTCACTACACCTGACATGTCCAAGATGATACTAGGGCATAACATGATAGTGAAGATTGAAGTGAATGACAAACCTATTAGGTTTAAAGAGGACGTGCCCCAACACTGCCACAACCATCGATAAGCCCTATGCTACTTATTTTACATTGAAGAATATAAAGTTCATCTTCAACAATCTTTATCTTAATGAATAATATTTTTATTATTTATGATGAATGATAAACAATATTAAATAAACTATTATTGAGTAGACTCTTATTATTTTTAGTATTTCAATGTATTGTGATCGATTATTCTTTTGCCTTTATTTCGTTACGTTTTTGTGGTATAAATAAATTAACTTCTTTTTTTTTTTTTTTGAAAAGGCAAATATTCCTTAACATTGTTAACTAGAAAAAAAATAGTATAATACAAAAGACCAGGAAAAAATAAAGATAATAAGGTGTACCTACATAAAGATGTTCTTGATTCTCCCACCAAATAGCTCTAATATGTAAATAGTATTCAATGTCGAACATAAATTTAATCGAAAGCAAGAAAGAATCTTACTTACAATATAAGGTTGCCCATTTAGTACCGACATATGGTCCAATTGATTGAAAAGACTGAAAATTGTTTGTTGGACATATTCAAACCATTATAATGAATCTTAAGACCTTTCTAACTCTTAAATATCTACAAAGGTTCACATGCACTCAAACAATGTAAAATGTGCTTTAGTCGTGCATTTATGTCCATGGAATGCAAATATAGTAAAATGTAATCCTATAATTTGTGAGGTTCCAAAACATTATTAAAACCATACTTGTGAGGTTCCAAAATAATTCATGAACATGATCAACACAACACATGCACAAGCATTAGATGAAGAAAGGTCTATTTTGATGACCTGCTAGAGTGGGTACGAGCTTATTTAAAGGTAAATTCATGAACATTTTACAAGATAAATGACCAATAACGAATTATTGAAGTTTCATTAGAAGATAAAAAATAAAAATTTGTTGGTGAGAAATTTATTTGAAATTAATGTGGGTAGAAATTAGTTAATGGGCCAAACTAACAAGTCCAAGACTTAATGGGCTAAAAGTCATTAAGAGAACAAGATCCGGATCCATCTAGAAGTAGAAGACCCGAACTAGCATCCCTGGAAGAGCCTCTGACCTAGACCTGCAAGGAAGACAAATCTATATAAGGCAAGGTTGGAAACAAGATCTAATTAAATCAAAAGCCTTCCTTAAACAAGGCCAAGGAGATCACTCGCTGAATCAATGGTCGATCAGACTTAGCCTAATTAAGAAGGTTCTAATTAACCTTAATTATTGTATGTATTTTCAGACAAGCTGACTTTACCATATTAGTTCCAAACCATCAATCTTGTATAAATATCCATTGCAAAGAAGAATAAAAGGACAACTTTTACACCTGTAGATGTAGATCTTTATTCGACCGAACCACTTTATATCTTGTGTTATTTATATTTTTGTGCCTTATATATCACATTATATGATCAAATACCCCTACATTATCGTATAAATTAATTTGGTGTGAATCGAACACACATCATAAATGATTGTACATGCATGTGTTTGAGTTAATCTTCAAATTTTACATATATGCTTGAAATATTTTATGCATGAGAAGCAAAATTTAATTCTACAATTTGTTATATACTTTTATAGTTAATATATGTGGAAATTGAAAACTATGAATAATTGAAACATTTTCAGGGAAGGACTTGCATAAAGGGAATCCTCTTCATTGCAGGATTTGTGGGGGAAGGGGGTGTAATGCCCTATCCCACAAAGGGATTTAAAAAAAGAACTTTAGGATTCATGTGTAATAATGGATATTCATTTGACTGTGGTTCAAATGCCCAACTTAAGGTTACGCACAGTAGGTTGACGGGACTTTTCTGGTCCAATGGGCTCGTGAGCTCGGGGCATGACAAATGGTATCAGAGCCGCTCGCCAGCTAAAATTTTAGGAGTTAAGTGTTATACATGTCGGGAGTCACCTTTTGAACCTGCAGGGCAAAGTGCTACACCCGTGGGAGACACCTCTTGAGCCGTGAAAGTCACCGCTAAAGTTCCCATGCCTGGTGATGGATCCTAGATTGAGTCATGTCACGACGAGGACGTCGCTCCCCGAAAGGGGAGGGGGTGATTGTAATGCCCTATCCCACATAGGAAAATGAAGAATTATAGAAAGGATTTATAAAGAGAACCCTAGGATTCAAGTGTAACAATGGATATCCATTTTGGGCTGTAGTTCAAATGCCCAATATGCGGTCTCACCCAAACCGAGGTTGGAAGGTGGTGTATTGCCTCCGACTTTTCGGGCTGTAGAAGAATTTGCTAATGTCCCAAGTTTGAATTGTTCTCCTGGTGCTGATGCTGGAGCTGGTGTTGAGGGCATGGAAGAAGAAGAGTTGGGACAACCAAAGTTGTAGCCTATTTAATTACTATATATGTATAATATTTTTTAAGAGTTGAAGAGAACTTTAACTTTAGGTGAATTGAATTTTATTGAAAAAAAAGGAAGTTCAAGTTTACTTGTTTCATGTATATGCATATAAAGTTCATCTTCAACAATCTTTACTGTAGTGAATGAGACTTTTATTGTTTATGATGAATGATAAGCAATAAATTAACTACGTTTGAGTAGACTCTTATTACTTTTGCTATTTCAATTTATTATGGACAATAGTTAATTTGCTCTTTTTCTTACCTTTTTATTGTTGTTGTGGTATGAATAAATTGTATATTTCTTTTAAAAAAGTGGTAAACATTCCTTAATACTATTAACTAGAAACAAGATTGTATAATACACAAGAACAAAGAAAAAAATTAAATCAATAAGATAAATATTTTACATATGTTCTTGATTCTTCCACCAAACAACTCTAATATGTTAAGTAGTATCTAATGTTGAACATAAGTTTAATGAAAAAAAAAAGAAACAATTATACTTAACTAGAACCTAATATTGCCCATCCATTTATGCATGCATGTGCACAAGCACCACAACCACGTCCATAAACACTAGAAATGCAACAACATGTGCACGAGAACGAGCACAAGCAGTACAACAACTACACAAGCATCAGAGGAGGAACGATCTCTGTTCATGACCTTCTCCAGTTTGTCTCCACTCACTTGGTAAGAAAATCGTGATTATGTATGTGTATTTGACATTTATGGAGACTATATGAAAAAGATTTTAGAAAACTTGTTATTTAGAAACACATTTGAAATGATCATGTATGTGTATTTGACATCATGTATATCATTTAATTAATTTTCACAAAATTCTCTTTTAGTGTCTCTTTTTATAATACATGCATATAAAGATTGAAATATTTTGGCGTATGAATGATTAAACTTGATTATATCATTCGCAAACTAATCATTTTTCTTTTAAATGTTTGTGAAGGGAAATTGTGTGGTGCACGTGTATGTGAACATACAAAATAATAGAGATCTAGAATTCAGAAGAATCATCTTCACTACACCTGACATGCCCAAGACGAGATTAGGGCATAATGAGGTAGTGAAGATTGAAGTAAACGGCAAGCCTATTTGGTTGAAAGGATACGTACCCCAACACCGTAGCAACCATTGATAAGCACTAAGCTATTTATTTTATGTTGAAGAATATAAAGTTCATCTTCAACAGCCTTTCTCGTAATGAATATTTTTATTTTTTATGATGAATGATAAACAATATATTAAATAAACTATTTTTGAGTAGACTCTTATTATTTTTATCATTTAAGTTATAGTGATCGATTGTTCTTTTTGTTACATTCTTATTATTTTTTTGATATAAATCAATAGTGTTATTTTTTTCAAAAAAAGGCAAATATTCTTTAACACTAGAAACAAAATAGTATAATACAAAAGATCAGAAAAGAAATAAGATAATAAGGTGTAGCTACATAAAGATGTTCTTGACTCTCCCACTAAGTAGCTCTAATATGTAATATAAGTAGTATTTAATGTTGAATGTAAGTTTAATGAAAAAGAAGAAAGAATTTTACTTACAACATATGGTAACCCATTTAGTACCGGTATATGGTCCAATTGATTGAAAAGACTCAAAATTATTTTTTGGACATATTTAAACCATTATAATATATCTTAAGACCTCACATGTTGTCAAACTATGTAAAAGGTACATTGGTCGTGCATATATGTTCATGGGGTACACATATTAGCACCATAGTAAAATTTAGGGGCAAAGCAATTAAACCTCCAAATTATTGACTTTTTTTACACTTTTTTAGAGATACTTTATTTTCACTTTACATCCTGAACTTCACGAGATTGACATTTTCTATATTTTGGCATATTCCGTCGAGATTCTCTCATGTGCCGGTCACATGATATTTTTAAGGGCAAAATGGTACATTAACTAATGAATTACTATTTACCCGTAAAAGATTATATTTTCTATTTAAAAACAAAATTTAAGTAAATAAAAAACAATAAAAAATTGTAAATTTATTTTTATCTTAAATTTAATATAACTTTTTTTTTCCTTGTTCTTCGTCGTGCATCCTTCTCCACCAACCGCCGCCGTCATCCACTACTACCTTCCACCTCCAGATCAACACACACACACACACACACAGAGATTCACACACACATACACATATTCACACACACACAACGCACTACATATTCACCACCCCTCCCACTTTTGCGTGTATATAAATACACACATATATATATGTGTGTGTGTGTGTGTGTCTGTGTTAGTGTGATTTTGTGTGTGTATATGTGTGAGTGTGTGTGTGTGTGTGTGAGTGAGTGTTGAAAATTTGAAGAAGAGACTTGAATGAAAAATGACAAAAATGTCCCTCCACTTTTGTGTAAAATTGCATTTTAGACCATTAACATGGCACATGCCAAGCACATGAGGGATCTCGGCAGAGTATTCCATCGGGATATGCCAAAATATAAAAAAACAATATATCAAACCCGTGAAGTTCAGGATGCAAAAGTGGAAAAAAAAAGGTATTGCTTAAAAAGTATAAAATATTGATACTTTGGAGGTTTTAACATCTTTATCCCTAAAATTTAATTCTATAAGTTGTTATATACTTTTGTAGTTACAAGATGTGTGGAAACTACTAATAATTGAAATATTTTTATGGAAGTACCTTTATAAGGGGCCACTAACCATTTATTTAAACGGTATCGCCTCCCACTATTAAGTGAGATGCCAAGTGTCTGAATCTTCACTCTACATTCCTACCGTTGTAATAATAATAAATTATTAAAAAAAAGTACATTTATAAGGGGGAACCCTCTACATTGCATTATATGTGGGAGGGATTTGCCTCGTCCAAGTCTTTACTTGGACATATGCGGTTTCAAACGGACCAAGGTTGGAAAGGGGCCCCTCGGCGTCCGACTTTCCGTGCTGTGGAGAAATTGCCAATGTCCTAGGTTTGAACTGTTTTGCTCGTGCTGAAGTTCGAGCCGATGCTAAGGATATGGGAGGAGAAAAGTTGTGACATCCAAAGTTGTAGCCTATTTTTAATTAATCTAAAGATTTCAAGGGAACTTTAACTTAGGCGAATTCATTGGGAAATAAACTTGGATACCTTTTGAATACATAATTACTTTAAAGTAATACATTCTTTTGGTATGAGATGATGTACCTTAATCTTTCACATAATTTGGAGGGTTAAATATTATTGTCCTTAACATGCTTACATACTAATTCAAATGGGAGTGAATAAAAGCACTCTTTAAAAGCATGCCTATGTGAGTGTAAGATCGCAGGGTTGATTCCATTAAATTCTTCCTAGTAAAATCCTTAAACACTTACAAAAACATAAGCACACGAATTCTTATGTGCGCCCTTTGTGTCACTATCACCTGAATATGGTGGAATGATATACTTCAGTCAACGCCTTGGCAAGATCAAGATTTAATCCTCTTAGTCAAAGAATATAATTTTTTTAGTTCGATTTACAGGTTCAGGGGCATTCTACTTATTGATAACACCATATTTTAACTATAGATTAGATATATATTTGAGTTTTTCCTATATTCATTTTGTCTTGAAAATACCAGAGGATTATTAGAAGTTCTATATTTTCAAAATCCTTTAAACATAAATGTTTTTTAAACTTATGGTTGTAATTTGCATTCCTAGCAATAATAAAATTGTTAATAGGGAAAATGTCACTTATAGTCCCTAAACTATTACGTTTGTCTTACTTACGTCCCTAAACTCAAATTTGTTACGCTACAGTTCCCAAAATAATATCTTCGTCTCACTTTGGTCTTTCCTGGTGATCTGTGACCGGAATTGTCGGTTTTGAGTTGCACTTTGGTCCCCAAAGTATCAAATTTGTATCTTTTTGGTCCTTAAACCCAAAAGGCAAAAATTTCTGTTGTTTGCAATTTTACAAATTTTCCTTATTTTAAGTGTTATTTTTTAACTAATAAAAATTAGTATATACTTATAGGTAATGTCTCATAGAAGGATAAAAATTAATATATATTAATAATTAATTCTGATATGGACGTAAATTATCACTTTCCACAATTGGGCCTCAAGGAAAGCTCATGGGTTACCTCATGGGCTACCTCAAGAAAGGCTTATGGGCTACCTTAAAGGTGATCCGAAAATAAAGGTTGAAGATAGCAAGGTGGAAGCCTGATAAACAAGCTGATAAAACATGGAATAAAATTATATCAAATATTTGGTCAAGATTGCATTCCCGAAATTAGGGGATTATTTCCTCTTCGCCTCAACTACCAAAAGAGACCATCTTGGATTGGAGAGGGGAAGATATGGACGCCCATAGGGCTTATAAAAGAGGGAGTTGTACAATTTTTTGTCATCTTTCTCACTTATGTAAAATTCAAGAAATATTATGTACTTTTTCCCTACGAAATTCTCTCTTCTTTCCCTTCTTTCCTATAATTCAAAAATCACTCTATATTAAATAAAAGTTCTTTTAATTTATTATTATAAGTATATTATTTATTGCATTTCCTGGTGTAATTTCGAACCACATCAAGTGGCGCCGTCTGTGAAAAATTCTGAGCAAGAGATGTGAGTTTCTTTGAGCGCTGTTTTGTGAAGTATCCATGCTGAATATGGCTTTTCTTCCTCCTGAAAAGTTTTAGATCTGCTCATGATATTATCATTCCAATTGGCTTTGATCGAATCCAAGATCCGTAGCTTTACTTATGATTTTTGCACCATATCTGCGCAGCCCAGTCCGCGACCAAATTCTGCTTCATATTGATGAACACTTTCGGACCTTTATACTCCTGAATTAGGTCTGGACGTATTCACAATAGTTGTAGGTACTTTTCTTGAATTTCCATCCATATAATATTCACAGAAAACGGAGGTAGGTAGCTTTAGATAGGCTAATTTATCCAGAACAGCGCAAAATTGCCTGATTTGGTCGAAATACTTTAAATGGTTTCTTCTCAAGAAACTAGGCTGGTGACTCAACCAATAGTGTATGATAGGTAATGTGAGGCTCGAAGGCTAGCTAATTCAGCCCCGATAACTTGCGTGCTCTTTGGTCCCGCTATTTTTGGGCTAATATTGATGATGACTCAAGAGATCTATGGTTCCGCTATTTCCGGACCAGTGTAGACAATGACTCCAGATCTCTCTGGTCCCGCTATTTTCTGGTCTATGGTGAATGTAACTCCTGATACTGTTGAAGTTATCCCACCGTCAGTGGGCCTTGTGGCCACCTCGTGGGAGGATCGATACGTCGAGGAAGAGATACCAGTACTAGTGCAACTAGCACCTTCATGGGTACCACCTAGTGCGCTACCTAATGAGATCACCCCACCACTAGCTGATCAATGGGGTCATTTGTTTGCAAATGACATAACAACAACCCTCCAGGGGGATGGCTCTCAAATTAGGACATGTGCACTGGGGGCTATCCCATCAGTAGCCTCGCCAGCTATTGCCCTAGCAATCCCATCCGTTCTCTCTCCAGCTATCTTGGAGGTCCCTCTTCACCAGCATGCCGCTACCCTTTGGTCCCCTTCATTAACTATAATACCACTAGCTCGAATGCACGCGGGCACCTTCTTGGCTGGCTCAGGAGTGTCCTCCATGCCTGCTCCTTCGCGTAAAAAATGAAACATCCCCATCAGAAGATAGGCGACTAGCTTCCACAAGCTGCCTTACACAAAGTGCGAAAACCATGATAATAATACTCAAGAGTTTCCGGATACTCGGGGGACTAAAGAAAGACATCATGGCAACGCTTATAGTTAGCTTCTAATACTGCTAAGCTTTTGATAGAATGAGAGAAGTTAGACACTACTTCCTCACTAGCCTTTTCACAGGCTGTCTTGCAAGCTCTCTCAATCTCATTAGCCTGCCTTGTTTTTAGTTGAGCATGTATACCCCTCAGCACCTCTATCTCTAAGGATAGCTCACTCCGCAGGATTCACTCCTTAGCCAAATTGTCAGTCAAGGAACGCACTTGCTTCTCCCACTCACTCAACTTCTCGAAGTCATCAATAGAGATAGGGGTGCAGACATGAATACTGCTCATCATGTCACTACCCAAAAGATTTGTCTAGAAAAGCTAAAGAAACACGAGTTATGAAAAACAATCAAGAAGATGTGTGCAAAAGAAACATATGTGTAAAAAAATGAATCATAAATGAAGGAAATTTACTTGGTCACCTACAGAATAGCTGAAGAAAATTCCTCGAAAAGGGTTAAGTTGGGAAAGATCATCCATATATCAGCGATCTCGGGGAGACGCCATCCCCGCCAAAAGGTCATAAGATTCCTTCTTAGCTGAGGCAGAAAATAGAGATAAGATTAGTAGTCGCTCTTGAGATCTTGAAATTCCATGATAAAAGGGGCCTCGAGGTCGTTTAGAAGGTAACGCTAATCCATTCGAGGATGCTGAAATGGGCGCTCATGGGATAGTTGAAAAGGAGGTTTCCCGCGAGCTCGTAGAAGAGCCTTACCATTAGCTTTCCTATTGGGTGTCTCACCAGCTTCCCTGTCACGCTTACTAACAGCTTTCCCCATAGTGGGATCCAAAATTTGATGAGACCCTACAAGCTAATGGAGGAAAGCTAAATAAACGGGAACGCACAAACAAGTTAGTTGTTCTACCACTTTATTTAGTGATATTTATTTCTATTAGTTTTGATTTAAGTTTGTTCATTTCTTTCAAGCATTTTTGAAGTCAGTTACATTCATTTCTTACACATACAATTTGAATATTAATACAACTCATGAATTTTTAGTACTTATTTGTTAAATCATTTGTGCAATCTCTTGTGACTCTGACATCTCATATCACTCGTTTATTAAATTGTTCATGCAATTTACTGAAGTACTGTTTATGAATCACGTAATGAACAGGTATTTCATATCTCGTACCACTCATTCATTACGTGATTCATAAAATATGTTAAGAGGTAAGTACCTGTTCATAATTGTACATTGACTTATATAACGTGCTGAAACTAACAACTAATCAGTCGTATGAAATACAAGCATTCCATAAGCCTTGCATAAATTGTAAGCACTGAAACAGGTATCCAGGAGAAAAAAGCCTTGGCATAATAAATGTATTCAGTGGTCTTCAAAAGGAAATTTCAATTTGTATCTCATCACAAAATTGATGGATTAATTGAAAATAATTTCCGCCAAAGAGATTAATTAATTAATTTTATGGGATAGAAATTATTTTCAGGAAAGATTCAAATATGATGCAAATTTTGGACTCTTAAATGAGTGCTTGGTATTTCAAATTGAGTAATTGAAACAATATGTTACCAAAGTAGCATCTGTTGTGTAGATTATTCAAATGCGAAATACTAAAGTGTTTGTGTGTGTGATTTTTCATGCGGGTAATAACTTTCCCAAAGGAAGGTTATTATTGTCTGGCAGAAATTCTAACACACGTGTGGTGGTAAACATGTGATGATTATCAGGTGTCCATGTGGGTGTTAAGTCGGTACTAAGCATAAAAAAAGGGTCATGTGTGCAAAATGGTGGGCAATTTGAGAGTGAAAGGCAGGGTTCTAAAAACAAAAGTCTTGTGTGCGAAAGGCAGGGCGACCAGAGAGCGAAAGGTCGGGTTCTAAAAATAAAAGTCCTATGTGCGAAAGGCCGGGTTCTAAAAAGAAAGCCTTGTGAAACACCAAGCACCAAGATAAGCCTTGCGAACACGCAAGCATCAAAAAAGCCTTGTGAAATACCAAAAAAAAAAAAAAAACTTCTGAACACGCAAGCACCAAAAAAGCCTTGTGAAATACCAAACACCAAAAAAGCCTTGTGAAATATCAAGCACCAAAAAAGACTTGTGAAGCACCAAGCACCAAGATAAGCCTTGCGAACACGCAAGCACAAAAAAAGCCTTGTAAAATACCAAGCGAAAAAAAATGGCCTTGTAAAATACCAAGCATCAAAAAAGCCTTGTGAAATATCAAACACTAAGAAAAGCCTTGCGAGCACGCAAGCACCAGAATAAAATAAAACAAAAAGATAAAATAATGATACAAAAAAAATATATATATATATATATATCATAATAAAAAAAAGAGGAAGAGGAAGCCTTGTAAAGCACCAAGCACTCAAGAGGTCTCGTGAAAAATTCAAGCATAAATTACATGAAATGTGTAGGTTATCAGATAAAGTCTACAAGAGGACGCAAAGCCCAACAAAAAAATGTGTAGGCATCCTATACAAAAGCCCTGGGGATGTGGGCTAGCAGCAATCAAGGTAAAGCCCGTCAGCAACCTCAAATTAAAGCTCGTCAGCAGCCTCAAAGTAAAGCTTGTCAGCAGCCTCAAAGTAAATCTCATCAGCAGTCTCAAAGTAATTATACTCTCAAGACTTTGAAATTCCTTCAAACTCTCAAAAGTATGGAGATTTATGATATGGACATAAAATATCACTTTCCACAATTGGGTCTCAAGGAAAGCTCATGGATTACCTCAAGAAAAGCTCATAGGCTACCTGACGAAAGACTTATGGGGTACCTCAAAGGTGTTGAAGATAGCAAGGTGGAAGCCTGGTAAAGAATCTGATAAAACATGGAATAAAATTATATCAAATATTTGGTCAAGATTGCATCCCCGAAAATAAGGGATTTTTTCCTCTTCGCCTCAACTACCAAAAGAGACCATCTTGGCTTGGAGAGGGAAAAAGATGGACGCCCATAGGGCTTATAAAAAAGGGAGTTGTACAATTTTTTGTCATCTTTTTCACTTATGTAAAATTCAAGAAATATTATGTACTTTGTCCCTATGAAAATTAATAAAAGTCTCATCTTTATTCTTCTTTCTCTTCTTTCCTATACTTCAAAAATCACTCTATATTAAATAAAGGTTGTTTTTAATTTATTATCATAAGTAGATTATTGATTGCATTTATTGCATTTCTTGGTGTAATTTCGGACCGCATCAAATTCCTAAATTAAAGAATAAAAACAACTACCTTATTTTAATTGTTATTATTTAGCTAATATATACCAGACACAAGAATCTCATGCGCAGCTGCACAAAACCATACATATAAAGGTCCTTTCTCAACATAGCATGGATAAATTACTAAATTGATTTTTCTAGTATTCATTGTGAAAAACTAATTTGTTAGTACAATGATTGCTTTAGAAGTGACCAAAGATCATAATACAAAGTACATGTCTGAATTTGTGGAGCTGGTGGTTAACAAATATTTTCTTTTTCTATTTCCTTTATTTATGGTTTCTTTTCTTTTTTTTCTTTTCTTAGCGAATATCATTTGTTGAGATCATAATTAATTTTTCCAATAAAAATATAATTGAAGTGTTATTATTTTACAATAGATAATTAATCTCTTAATGTAATAAATATTTAATTGATTATTATTTAATAAATTTTTACTTATCCTTTTTAAAATATTCATCTTATTATTAGAAATTAAAATAACTTAGTTATACTTATCTAGTAATTTGTAAAAAAAATTATTTTTATTAATTAAAATTAATTAATTAAATGCTTAAATCATCATTTAATTATTTCATGAGTAAAAAAAAGTTATTATATTTTATTATTTATTTAGACATTGATTATTAGTATATATATGCTAAATAATAACAATCAAAACAAGGTAGTTGTTTTTATTTTTTCATTTAGGAATTGATTATTAATATGTACTAGTCAACGTAGCACACTCGATGTGTGTGCAAAACAAAATAATTTAAAAGAAATTCTTGAATAAAAATTAAGTAGTATACAATTAAATAATTAAATATTTAATTTTTTTAATAAGAATCATATAAATAACAAAAGAAGAGAAATGAAAGGAAAAAAAAAAGAACATGAGGAGAAGTGAGAGAGAATGTGAGAGAAAAAAGGAAAGAGAAAGTAAAAGTTAAAAGAATTGAGAAAAAATTTAGAGAAAAAAAAAACACGGGACATTTATCAAAATTTTAAAGTAAAAGTGGCTTCACTAAAACTTGACATACCAAAGTAGTTTCTCTATGCCCCTCATGCTTTCTATATAGTATAGATTTTTTTATCCTACTATTTGGCATCACCTATAAGTATATATTGTGTATATTAGTTAAATAATAATAACTAAAATAAGGTAGATTGTAAAATTGCCAAAAACAGATTTTTTTTCCGTTTTTTTTTCTTGGGTTTAAGGGCCAAAGTGATATAAATTTGATACTTCGGGGACCAAAGTGTAACTTGAAACCGACTGTTCCGGTCACAAATTACCGGGAACGACTAAACTGAGACGAAAATATTACTTTGGGGACGGTAGCATAACAAATTTAAGTTTAAAAAATATAAGTGAGACAAACATAATAGTTTAAGGACTATAAGTGACCTTTTCCTCACTAATATGATTGTTACCCATAAATTGTTCAACTCTCCGAATCCTTGTGACTTTTCCAAAGAGTTCAAACATCAATTTCATAATAGTGGCGACTCTTTCCATAAAATGGTGTCTTTCAACATTTAACATACATATCCACTAACATTACTCATATATATATATATATATATATATATATATAATGCGATTTTAGAATAGAATTTTATAGATCATTGGAACAATTATATTTTTTAGAAGCACCTGCAAGGTGGAAATATAGTTGTTCTTAAGATAGTATATTAAGTGGTCGATGAGGCCTAGCCCACTAGCAAAGCTGAGAGCTTAAGATATTAAAAGTTTTGGGTTCTACTCTCACCGACATCGTGCGAGTCTTTCTCTACTTTATTAGTAATTGTTAATTGCTATAAATTTCATGTGATTCAGTAAACAGAATAGAAATTCCATCAGTGCTAGATCATCGATCTAATTCGATGAAGAATGTAGTTAATAATATAATGGGAATTTTTTTTATAAATGGGAAATTCAAAATGCTCAGGGATGCAAATGAGGCAATGTCTTCAATACTTGGATTTAATCAGAATGTACTTAATAATATAATGGGAATTTTTTTTATAAATGGGAAATTCAAAATGCTCAGGGATGCAAATGAGGCAATGTCTACAATACCTGGATTTAATCAGATACAATTTGAAGGAAACAAATGGAAAGAGGGAGTGTTTAGTATACATCAAGCATACATGCACGGTTTGGAACATAAGGATGAAGTATGGTGGAGGAAGCTTGTGTGGGGGCAAAGGCCCTGTAGCAAAACACCGGATAATTGTGTGAATGACCATTTTGGATAGATTGAAAACACATGACAAACTCAACCAATGGAAAGAGATTCTGGATCCCACATGTTTGCTGTGCAGACAGGTACGCGAAAGTAGAGACCATTTATTTTTTGAGTGCCAGTTTGCTTATGAAGTGTTCAAAGGAGTTTGGGGCAAAATGCAGATGGGTTGTCGGCATAGAACGTGGGCTGAAGTATTGCAATGGGGGCATAAAACCAGCAAATTAAAGGTAAATCGATTAGTAGCTGCCAAAAACGAGCTCTATTTTCAGCAACTATCTATTGTTTGTGGGTGGAAAGGAATCGAAGACTTTTCGAGATAGGAAGATATAAGGTAAATGAGTTAGTAGCAAAAATTTGGAACAATATTACTTGTAAAGGTTGATGTACAGGGCCCAGGTACACCTGGTGTAGTTGTAAATGTTTGAAGTTGAATTAATACAATACACTTACTAGTTCCAAAAAAATAAAAAGTACTAGTTGTTGTATGTTGATTGATGTTGTTATATGTTGATTGATGATTCATATTCATGATACAATTAATACATGTAACTGATTCTCTAAAAAAAGATAGTATATTAAATGATATGTATAACCCATTTTGATTTTCAATTTTCATATTTGTTCTTGATCATTTGAGGAAATTTTTCCTAACAACAACATAGTACAAGTTCTTCCAATCCAGAGAAACATGGGAAATTTTAGCCCGCTCCCGGCTCGGCCAAACCCATGTATATTTTATAAAATAATTTACCAATTATATAACAAGTGTAATACACTCTCTTTGTGAAATACACTTGGGTGCGATCAAGCTGGGTCTGGGCTAGAATTTTCCGAGAAACATATAGTGCACGCACAAGCACGAGCAACACAACAACATTCATAAGCACAAAGCTTGATCACATAATCCTTTATATAGAGTTGACGTTTTAACACTCCAAGCTCACTCTCTCGATTTAAGAGTGGGAGCTTCGCTTTATTAGGCTCTTAAAATTCTTAATTCTCGCACAAAAATCTATGAATCACACTTCAAGAAATAACAAAGTTTTTCTATTATTGGCTAATATATCATGTAGATTGAATGAAAATTTATTTTAGGAAAATGCTATATACCAACCAATATTGGGTCACCTAATTTTCACTTCCTATGTGTCCGTCCCAATCATTGTCCAACTCAACAACCAATTATTCCTTCTTCTTTTTTTTTAATCTTTCTATTTTCCCTAATTTTCTTCCTAAAAACTCTCTTATTCTATTTCCTTATTCATGACTCAAAATCTAGCATATTTATTTTTTCCCTAAACTTAAACACAGTACGTTTTTTTATATGGTTTAGATTCCAAACCTCATAATCTTTTTTCTTGGCTATGCTGCCATGTACAATATTTGATGGACGAGCTGCTTTCAATCAAAAAATGGTGTTCAAACAATTATCAAGGAATTTGATTTAGTTTTTAATGGCTATGTTGCTCTCTATCTAAGATCTATGTCATTCAAAATTAATTCCAACAAAAACAACTAGAATAATGAAGGAGAAAAAGATGGATTTAACTGAAAAATAAGAAATTTCTAAGCACTTCAAACTTTAGAGACGAATTAGCAGCCATAGCTTGCACTGAAGTTAAGAAGACTTGGCTAATTCCATTGATCTCATCTTCCTGGCTTTGATGAATATGCGAATTCGGTCCCAGAACAGAAGCCAAATTAATAAGGAAAAAGAAGCGATCTCCTATGCTTTTACTTGCTCCGATATTAAGAAAATTTATTGAAGTTTAAAAAAGGAAAAAGAAGTGACAAAAGATCGCCAATAATCTTAGTTATGGAGCCTTTTCAATTCAAGATATCAATTTGTCTTCTTGACAATCGGTAGTCTTTGTTTATATTATACATTGTCGATTCTAACTCCAACAATATCTACAACATCTACATGACAAGGAAATTCTAGCCCGCTCCAGACTCGGCCAAACCCATATGTATTTTATATAATAACTTATCAATTATATGGCAAGTGTAATACACTCTTCTTGTGAAATACACTTGGGTGCATCCAAGCCGGGTTTGGGCTAGTATTTTCCCTACATAATGTATTACAAATAATGATGATAATATGGGAGGAGATGACAATTAAGAGTTTTAGAAATATGATTTGCAATAGCAACTGAACAATGAATTTTGAATTTTGAACGATAAAGAAACAGAAGAGTTTTAAACTTTTAGTTTAGGAAGAAAACAAATCTGCTAAGTTTTGATTTGAGGCGTAAATAAGGAAAGAGAATAAGAGAGATCAAGTAGAAAATTCGGGAGAACAGAAAGATAAAAACATAAAAATTATTGTTGAGTTGGACAATGACTAAGAAAGCCATGTGGGAAGTGAAAAATAGGGATCCAATATTAGGTGGTATATAGCTTCACTCTTTATTTTATTGGTGAAAATAAGTAAAAAGAGTTACTTGTCAAACAATGAAGAAGAAACAACATACGTGAATATTGAAGATATGCAAAAATTGTAAGGCGCAAGTCTAAAGTCTAAACCATCAAAATAAATCTCAAGTTTATTCCAACTTTAAAAACACTAAAAATCTCACATTGACTAAAACTATACAAGGGATATAGTAGCTAGTTGTGTTGGGCAAGCACTTCCACAATCTGAACACATAGTATAGGATCACTAAAGACTTAATTTATTTATTTTTCGTATTTTTTGAGCAGTGCTATATATCATCTTTATCGGTAGTTAGTAATCCCAAAACATCTTTTGTGCCCGCATAATAATTTGACCACATCAGAATATCGATCCCATTATATTTTCAAAATATTAAAAAAATTGGTACCATGGAGAACATTTGCAAATGTGGAAAGTACAAAAGAGTGTCAATCCCTGAGATACAAAATACCATTGAGAAGTTTTAGGTCAGTACAAATGAATTAATAACAACTACAAAAGCATGGCACAAAAAACTACTTGTTAGATCAGAAGTTAACTAACTACCGAATGGCTGAAAGATCGATCCACTCACGACCATTCTGAAGGACTCGGAAGTGGCTCGATATGATCAAACATGTCAATAGGCGGGAAGTCATCAATGAAACTATCGGGGGTCACTTCATCGTGACTTTCTCCTCTTCCACCAATTTCACAACTTCTATCAGGTCCAAAAAATGAAGACCCTATAGGAAGTTGCGCAGTGCCTAATGCAGATTCATTCGAATTCCCAAAAACATCGAGAAAATTTGGATCCCCAAGTCTTGTGACAAATTCTTGGCTTTCCAGTGGCAGAGGAAAGTCAGATTGAAGTAGTGGGATTGGAGGAAACGAGAGATGGGGTTGTCGCTCAGGGAATGGTTTCTTCTCGGCTGGGGTGTAGTCGGGCTGAAACGGGCAGTGTTCATAGTTGTGCAAGCTTGTATATAGAATTTCAGGCAATGGCACCATTTTGATTGGCTCGGGGTTGGAAACGTGTGATGAGGAGCATGATTTTGTTGTTGATTCTTGATCTTCTGTTGATGAGCTGAACTTTGATGCCTAAAAGTATGACAAAATGGTTTTAGTTTCGAAAATAACAACCCATACGGGAGACTCAATTATGAAAAATACATCAAAATTTGAGAAATTACAATAATAAAATCATATTATTTCGTCAGCAAAAGTATATTACGATTTCACCCTTGCTTTTTGAGATGTAAAATGTCTTTGTAACTTTCGAAATTTTAGGGGGCTCATGGTAATTACCAATAAGTGATGGGGTGTGCATGTAATTATCCCAAAAGAAAATTATACGAGCATTTTATAGTCGGAGCCGTGCAATAAGCTAAAATGGCATGAACACTCAAAGAATCTCTAGCTTCATAAAAAAGTACGCAAACATACATACATGTGCACGAAAATATGATAAATGTCGCAGAAATTGTTAATCAGACAATACTTTTTAAACCAAGGGGACGTATAAAGACTGTTCAAAAGAAAGTTAGCGTTACATAACCTTAAATAAACCAATTATCAAGTTTAGTAAGAAAATGAGTGAGTTTGTTCTCACCTCCACAAAGGGAACATCATGAAAAACCGAAGCTTCGGCTTCCTTGATAATCTTTGGTGGCTTGCTGGATGATGGTACAGAAGAAGTCAGCAGAATTCTTGCAAGCCTCTTCTGCCTGCTACTCCAGAAATTCTTCACATCATTATCTGTTCGACCGGGCAAATACGTAGCGATTCTTGCCCATTTGTTACCGAACTGGGCTTGCAGGTCAATCACTGTTCTCTCTTCCTCTGCTGAAAACTTCACCCCACTATATGAAAGAAAATTGATTAAAAAGAGTTGGAGAGAGAAATAATATACATTTCATCGTAAAGGCTGATTGCTAAAAACGGAAGCCGCATTGAAAAAATAACAAATTTTGTTAACATATATGGTTGATTAGTGAAATTGGAACCCTTATAATATGAAATAGTGCTAATATATTTATCATACACATATCAAACTCAAAGATTGTAACTGTGAACAGAACAGTGCAAGAACGGAGTTTCCAAGGGCAGAATCATCATCAAATTCACACACAAACATGTGGTTATATACATATATATATATATATATACACACACACACATAGATATAGATATATACAGAGAAAAGGGGAGAAATTTGCTGAACAGAGCAAGAACGAATGCATTTTTTTTCACCCTTAAAACAAATAGTAAAAACAGAAGGTCATTTTTGTTAGCCCATCACTATCAAAATTCACACACACACACAATATACATATATACAGAGAAAGGGGGGGAAACTTTACTAAACAGACCCAAAAAAGAATGCATTTTTTCACCCTTAAAACAAAAATCAAAAACAGAAATTCAAAAAAAGAATGCATTTCATCAAATAAATATCAAAATTCACACAAAAACAGAGCACAACAACAAATGTGTAGGGTGGTTTCATCAAAAACTCAAAAAAATCCAGAAACGCAAACACAAATACAACACACACAATTCTTCTCCTCATACTTCTTCAAGTTGGGTCGGAGTTTATTGACCCAACGGAGTCGACACGACTTCCCGGTCCGGCGCAACAGCCCTTTGGATCGAATGGAGCTCCAGTCTCGTGGCCCGTACTTTTTGACGTGATTCATCAAAACTTCATCTTCCTCTGCTTTCCATGGCCCTTTCTTAATCTCCTCAATTTCATCACTGTACCCCGCTATTCTCCTCCTCTTACCTTCAATCATCGTTCTCTTATGCTATAATTTTCACTTTTAAACTTTCAACTATGAATCACGCACGTAGTGAATTTCAGAGTTGTGTGTGTGTGTGTGTGTGTGTGATATTTGGAGGAGTGACGGTTAAGACGGTTACTGCCACTATCTGCACTTTGTTTTGCCCACTTCCGCTATTTTTTATCTTTGTTCAAATTAGTCCCCCGAGTTTACATAAATGCCCTTTCGGGGTTTGAATTGGGCTGAGATAATGGGTTTGGATATGGGCCTAGATTTGTTAGCGGGCTTGAGAAAAGGATAGATAAATTAGTCGCCCAAGTTAACGTAAATTCTTTTTCTTTTTGTAACAATATTGTTTTTTTTTTTTAACCTAAGTAAGCGTTTTAATAAACATGAAACTTATAGTTAACAATAATATATATATATATATATGTGTGTGTGCGCGCGCGCGCGTGTTATTTGGGCTTTGGGCCTAATGTTTTGTGCCTAGATTTGGGTCTAGATCTGGGTCTAAGCTTGTGTCTGGGTCGGGTCTTGACCCAAAATAGAGTTTAGTAGAGAGGTGATCGGGTGGAGATATATATGTGGTATTTGGGCTTTGGGATTAATATTTGGAATCTAGATTTGGGTCTAAGCTTGTGTTTGGGTTTGGTCTAGACCCAAAATAGGGTTCAGTAGTGGGGTGGAGATTTTTATGTGTTATTTGGGCTTTGGGCCTAATGTTTTGAGTCTAGATTTGGGTTCAGGTTTGGGTTTAAACTTGTGTTTGGGTCTGGGTCAAGACTCAAATTACACTTTTGGGTCTGAATCTGGATTTGGGTAATGCCTACCCATTGACAAGCCTTCGACCTATCACACTTATTTCTTCGGGGGCTTTTATATTTGATTTGTTAATGTTCTTACTCCTAGTGTCTATTTTCTCAATTTTACTCACGATATCGTCTAACCATTGTGTCAGTAACTTTTCTCTATTTTTTTCATATCATAATAGACAATATCCGGACCTCAAATTTACCGTTGGAAAACTGAAAATGATAAATAAATAAAAAATATGCATAAAGTATTATCATAACAAGCGAGAAAAACATTTTTCTCAGTATTTTCCTCCTTGGAATCCAAGAAACAGAGATGAAAAAAGACGTGATGTTCCAGAAAAGATGGCACTCTTTTTATCTTTCTTGTTTCAATTGAATATGTTTATTGTCTGTTCTCCTTTTCATGAATTAGTATAAATCTGCTTTTACGATTTTCTTCCCAATTGAGCTATTTTGCTCGCCAATGCACTCTCCATAACTAGCGGATATGGTGCAATTCGATGTATGTGCATAATTTTTTGATATATAATATTAACAATATTTTTTTATTTTCTTTGTGATAGTCATTTCACAATATTTATTTATTTTTAGTATAAGCTAAATATGAGTAAAAGAAGAATGATGGAAAATAATATAGTTATGGTTAAAGATATTAAGAAAAATAAACAAAAATGATAAAACTTAATATAATGACTAGCATTAGACCATTATACATATACCATGGCGACGGTAAAACAAATAAATCGAGACCATTATCTTTTTTATTAAATTACCCTTGCACAAATAAATGAAAAATGTACAACACTCTCTTTATCATGATCCAAGGGTCGATGGTAGACTACTGGTATTAGACCATTATACGATGATGATGCGTCAAATGATGAAAGAGTGGTGGCATATTATTTTGGTTTGAGTAACGATAGCTTCAAGTCATGCAATGCACAAAAATAAAGACGTTAGATTCATAAGAGGACGTTTGATTTGCAATAGTAAGCGATATGAGTTTATATCGAAGTAGTTGTTTAAGTTACATAAATCTCTATGTCATAATGTGATATATATATATATATATATAATCATGAGTCTGTATGGTTGATCCTATGTCATCCTGGATTTGATGTACCTGGTTGACCATATTTTTGTTCTTCCAAACTTGAAGTTTGAACTTTATCATTTGACCTCCTATAATATTATGAACTTTGAATAATTGTAACATCGGAATTGGACAATATAATTTATATGATGTAATAATCCCATGCCATTAATGGTCCTCCTCGTAATATCTACAATTGCACTAATGGCTTATAAAAGTTTTTCATTATTATAAAAGAACTTTAGATTTTAAATCATAATTTAGGAAGATTTTGTGTTTGTCAAAAGTCAAAACATTTAATATAGAATCATATGTTTTCTTTCCAGTTTTGCAGTCAATAAGTATTTGCAATGAAGTTCATGCAAAGAAATCCAAGCACCTATTAGGATTTGAATTCAACAGTAGTTGTTTTTAAAAAGGAGATTAATCCACATTATTACATGGATCTATAATCGCTTAATACAAATCTCCAAAGATAAAATGTATTATGCAAGATTTTATTGACAATGCCACATCCAGTTTTCCTATAAAAGCCACTAGAAATCGCATTTTTAATCACATCGATCTTTTTTAAAACACGACTCTCATCCACGTTAAACACCTAATACTACAACAACGACATGAATAGTCTAAATCCAAATGCGCAACCATTTAAGCCTGCACATGTGCAAGCTCCACAAGAACGCGCAGGGGCAGCACAACATGCAAGGGCACGAGGGCGAGCACCACGCGAGGAAAGGTCTTTGTTTATGACCTTCTCGAGTGGGTCTCCACTCACTTGGCAAGAAATTCACGATCACTTTACAAAGTAATGAACTATAGTAAATGATTTAAACTTCAAGAAAGAGTTATCTAACAAATATTAAAAAGAAAACCTAATTGACATGATTGTGTATATGTGTTTGACTTCATGTATATCCTCAAATAACTTCAAAAGTGTTTTTGAATATATATGTTTCTAATATGTATTATGAAGCTTGAAATATTTTTTGCGTGATTGGTAAATTTTGATTTCATCATTTGTTAATAAATTATTTTACTTCAATGTTTCGGACAGGGAGTTCGGAAATTGCGTAGAGTACGTGCATGTGAACAAGCAAAACAACAGAGATCCGGAGTACGGAAGGATCACCTTCACAACGCCTGACATGCCTAATATGATGCTAGGGCATGAAGCGATTGTGGAGATTGAAGTAAATGGCAAGCCAGTTTGGCTGAAGAAGTACGTGCCCCATCACCGTCGCATTTCATGTTGAAGAATATAAAATTTACCTTCAGCAATCTTAATTTGTAGTGAATAATATTTTTATTGTTTGTGATTAATGATAAACAATAATTAACTATTTTTGAGTAGTCTCCTATTAGTTTTAGCATTTCAACTTAATGTTGGCAAATGTTCATTTTTTCCATCTGTATATGCTTTTTTTTATGTCGCATTAAAAAATAACCATATTAGAAAAAGGTAAATATTCCTTAAAATTATATTAACTAGAAACAAAATACTATAATACAAAAGAAAGAAAAAAATGAAGATGATAAGGCACCTACATAAAGATCTTCTTGAATGGAAAACAAGAATAAAAAAGGGTTAATGTCACTAATACTCCCTGAAGTATCAGGTTTGTATCACTTTGGTTCTTAAGGTAAAATTTGTTATACCATAGTCCTTAGTATCATATTCTGGTCTTACTTTAGTCCTTTCCGACGGGTTTTGCCAGAATTATTAGTTTTTCAAGGGTGAAATGGTAAGATTATCCCTTTTTTTACACTTTGGTCCTTTTTACAATTTTTAATCAAAAATTTTTTTTCAATATATACAAATATAATTTAAGTGTTATATATTATTATACAATAAATAATTAATATCTTAGTGAAATAAATATCTAATTAATTATAGTTAATACATTTTTACTTATTTTGTTAAAATATTATCTTAGTATTAGAAATTACAAGTCAAATTCAATAATTTTTAAATTTGGCAAAATTATTATTTATATTAATGAAAATTAATTATTTAAATGATTAAGTCATTATTTAATTATTTAATAAGTAAAAAAAACTATTTGTTATCTTTTTATCTATTAGTAAATGTAAACTACATAATAACAATTAAAATATGGTATTTGTTCTTATTCGTCTTTTTAGGAATTAATTATTAATATATATTAATTTTTTATCCTTTTGTTTAGACATTACCTATAAATATAAATCAATTTTATATTAGTTAAATAATAATAATTTAAATAATATATATTGTATTTATTTGTTATTTATAAAATTGCTAAAAACAGAATTTCCCCCCCTTTTTTCTTGGCCAGACCATCTAAAATTGTGAAAAAGGACCAAAGTGCAATATGAAAACATATACCATTTAACCCTTTAAAAAAAGGACATTTCCAGCCAAAATCCACCAGAAAGGACTAAATTAAGTCAAAATATAACATTAAGGGCTGTAGCGAAATAAATTTTACTTTAGGGACTAAAGTAATATAAACCTGATACTTCGGGGACTATTAGTAAGATTAACCCAAAAAAATTACTTGACACCTAACATTGCCCATTTTGCACCGGATCGGGTTAGAAGAATTCAAAATTATTTATTGGGCATATTTAACCATTATAATGTCTTAAAATCTTTCTAAGTCTAAAATTTATATACTTTCACATGCACTCCAACTGCATAAGAGATGCATTAGTCGTGCATATGCATATATGTCCATAAGGTGCACATATCATAAGATATAAAAATCTCATAATCACAACATCTTTTAGTAATGAACACCCAATAATATATGTACATGGTTTAAGTTCTTGATTCAATGTACCAATTTTGTAATGTTTAGATTTCATAAAAGAAAAATTAATATATATACCTTATCGATTTAATAACATGAAAAGGCTAAGTTCACAATCCATAATATTTTTGAAGATGAAAAGCATGAAATGTATTGAACATTTAATTATTGTCTCAACAAGTTTAATTATTACTGCAAATATATGTATATGACTAAATTGCATAAATCTCTATGTCATAGTGTGAAATATTATTATTAATCTGGATGGTTGATTCTATGTCATCTTAGATTTCATGTACTTGGTAAAGCATTTTTTATTTTTTTATCTAAATTAAGAAGGAGTTTTAACTTTATCATTTGGCCTCCTAAATATTATGAATTTTGAATAGTGAAATGGACAAGTTATATGATGTAACATTACTCCCATACCATTAATGGTGCGATATATCATTATTTCTATGATTGCACTAGTGCCTTAAAAAAGGTTTTTATCATTATGAAAGAACATTAGGGAAAATTCTAGCCCGGACCCGGCTTGGCCGTACCATAGTGTATTTTACAAAGAGAGTGTATTACACTTGCCATATAATTGGTAAGTTATTTTATAAAATACACATGGGTTTGGTCGAGCCGGGAGCGGGCTAGAATTACCCGAACATTAGAGTTTAAATCAACAATTTAGGAAGAGGTCATGATGTTACTCAAAAGTCAAAACATTTAAATATAGCATCTACGTTTTCTTTCGATTTTGCCGTGATCAATAAACATTTACAATGAAGTTTAGGGGGGGGAAAAAAACAAGTGCCTATTATTATTTGAATTAAATAGTAATTGGTCGTTAAAAAGGAGATTAATATACATTATTACATAAGCTCTTAATACATAATCTCCAAAAACAAAATGTATTATGCAAGGTTTTACTCACATTGCCACATCCAGTGTCCTAACAAAACTACTAGAAATCGCATTCTTATCACATCTTTTTCAAAACTCGAATCTTATCCACCTTAAATACCAACCACTACGACAACTATATATGAATAGTCTAAACCCAAATGCGCAACAATTTATGCTTGCACATATGAAAGCTCCACAAGAACGTGCACGAGCAGCGCAACATGCAATGTCACGGGCACAAGGGCGAGCACCACAAGAGGAAGTCTTTGTTCATGACCTTCTCTAGTGGGTCTCCACTTACTTGACGTGAAATTCATGATTGCTTTACAAGGTAATGAATTATAATAACTAATTGGGAAAGAGATAGCTAACAAGTATTAAAAAGTCAACTGTCAAGAAACCTATTTAACATGATTGTTTATATGTGTCTGCCTTCATGTATATCCTTAAATTAATTTCAAAAAAAAGTGTTCTTTTGATTATATTTATAATATCTATGGACGAAGCTTGAAATATATTTTTTTTGCATGAGTTGTATAATATGATTCATTATTTGTTACTGAATTATTTTATTGCAATGTTTTTGCTAGGGAGTACAGATTGCGTGGAGTACGTGCATGTGAACACGCAAAACAATAGAGATCCAGAGTACGGAAATATCACCTTCAGGACGTCTGACATGCCCAGTATGATGCTAGAGCATAAAGAGGCAATAGAGATTGAAGTAAAGAGCAAGCCTGTTTGGCTGAAGAAGTATGTACCCAACAGAATAGCAACCATTCATAAGCCTAAGTTATTTGTTTCATGTTGAAGAATATAAAGTTTACCTTCAACAATCTTTATTTGTAGTGAATAATATTTTTATTGTTTATGATCAATGACAAACTATTAGTTAACTATTTTTGAGTTGTCTCCTATTATATTTGGCACTTCACTTTGATCTTGTCAATTCTTTTCTTTTCTTCCGTTGTTTACGTTTTGTTTGTGCCGTGTAACCAAATAATCATATTAAAAAAAGTAAATATTCTTTAAAACTATTAACTAGCTAGAAACAAAATACTATAATACAAAAGAGAGGAAAAATAAAGATGATAAGGTGTGCCTACATAAAGATCTTCTTGAATTAAAAACAAGAAAAGAAAAATTACTTACGACCTAATGTTGCCCGTTTTGCATCAGCATATGGGCCAAACAGGTCAAAAAAAATTCAAAATTATTTGTTGGACATAGTTAGACCATTATAATGTTATTTTAAAATCTTTTTAACTCTAAGGTTTCTAGAGTCTCACATGCATTCAAATTGCATAAAAAGTGCATTAATCGGACATGTGCATATACATTCATGGGGTGCACTATAAGATAGATGTATGTGTGTGTATATTTATATATATATTTAATCACAATAATTTGTAGTAATAAGCACCAGTATTATGTTTATATGGTTTAAGTTCTATAGTCAATGTACCAATTTCTAGTGTTGGTATCAGATTTCATAAGAGAAATATTAGTATATACCATTTGATTTAATAAAATAAAAATGCTAATTAGTTCACAATCTAAAACAATATCGGAGATGAAGTGCATAAAATGAGGAAATAAATCAATTTTAGTACCAAATTCAGCTTATAGCCTCATCAATGTCTATTAAGACACTATTTTTTATTATGTTATGTTGAAATTAATAGGCCAAAATTATTATATTGGATACAAAACAGTATAAGTGTCTATTTTATTGTGAACTAAATTGTTTTAACAAAAGTATGGAATTCATATTTGTTTTACGATAAAATAAGCAATGCACACAAAAAAGTATGTCTATAATAGATCGTCAAGGATTGCACTAAATTTGATTTACTTTTGTGAAGATTGAATACTCAGGCCAAATTTGCAGTAAGAAGGTATAGCCTTTAAAATCACATTTTCTATCATATCATTGTCAAGGAAAAAAAAGGAGAAGAACTAAAAACTCTACATATTGAAACAAGTGGATTCTGAGTTCATGGATTTTGTGTTGATAAAAAAATTTGATTCATACAAGGGCTAGATGGAATCAACGGATAGACGGTTGCATGCTTCAAAATGTGTTTCTCGGAAGTTGTAAGGTCTTGAAGCCCAAATTCATGATGGTATTTTTTCAGTTACATGTCATGAATTTAAACTCTAACAAATTACAAACAATTGACAACTATTATAACCAACTAACAACTACTGTAAAAGTAGAGAAAGACGCACAGTTTGTCGGTAGAAGTAGAACCCAAGACCTCTAATATCTTGGGATCTTATCTTTTCCAATGGAGCTAGGCCACATCGGCAGTTCATGATGGCATTTGAAGTCTGACAATAGTGAGGCCAGCTTGTCATACGTTTTACCTCGACTCTATGAGCCCTCTAACTGAATTTTAGCAAGCCACTCTCTCTCACATATAGAGAAGCAAACATGGTTTCTGATTTGCTTGCCAAGAAAGAAGCATTGACTAAAAGAGGATATGTGTATTTTGATGTGTGCTCACTTTTCTTTTAAATCTACCAAGTAGTGATCTTCATGAAGTATATACACCATAGATGTATATAACCTTTGTAATGACCTTAAATCCTTTTAATTTTATAAAGCACATGTTTTATATTCACATTCACACACACACAAAATCTCTATATACTCTAGACACAAGTTTTCATAAACGAATATTTCATCCACCTCACAACCAAACACCATAGCCATAAGTAGCCAAAACCCTGATTCAGTCATTTATGTCTACACATGTATAAGCACTACAACAACGCGTACAAACCTGAGTTGCGCATCACATGATGAAAGAATGATGACATATTATTTTGTTTTCGAGTAATGATGTGCTACAAGCAAACAATGAGATATAGGGCTAACAACCAAGTTTTAAAAAGACAGATTCATAACACTTTTTGTTATTTTTTTTGTTTCTAACAGGAAGTCGGTTAGATGTGTTGGCGTCAATGTCCGTGGATCCACCCCTAAAATTTCTCTTACCAGTTTCTTTATAGTTCATACCCTTGTTCATCAATCCCATGTGACACTTTTGCCTTGTGCATCACAAACCCTCACAAATTTAATGTATAAACCCAACATGATTTACACGATAACTCGAGTTTTTTCATGGACAATGAACGACATCTTATAGAGGAAATGAGAAGAACCTCTTTAGATGCATACAAGCCTATATATGGGAACAAAAATATTCTTGAATTTGAATCAAGATAGCAATATCCTTGTATATATACTTACTTATACGAATTTGCAAATTAAACATACGCTTAAGTTTTATGCCTAGTGGCAGTTGTGGGTGAGCGTGCATAATTTTTAGTACCTCATGATTCTAGGAAATGTAGGTTGTCCATATGTAGGTCCTACACATAGGTCTCACATCGTGAACGGTTGTCATTTCTCAAACTTGTAAGTCCAAAGACCTATTAAGAAACTTAAAAGGATCATCTTTATCTAAAATCAAGTGACCCATTATTCCTCATATGAATTCTAGATGAATAAAATTAAAGCGCAGTTTAAACTCAAAATTGGGGTGAAAAGATCAATTAAGACAATAAGATGCGCTACAAGAACAAGATGAAAGATTCATATATTAGACAAGGAAACAAGTTGCATCTAATGCTTACATTTTGTTTCCTAAACAACAAGAACAAGAAAATCGAAGCATATAAGTCCGACCATTGGTACATTGTTATTAGTCACTATGGTCTTATAATTTCTTTTACTCTTTCCCTTACCCTTTTTCAATTTTTATTTATTAATTTCATTTCACGAATCTTGTCCTTTTTATCAAAATACTTCACATTTTTCTCAGCTGCAAGAACTTCAAGTGCATATTCATATCCCAAGTGGTTTTCCTTCTACTACTAACCATGGCTAGGGTTTGTTACAAAATCCATTTGGAAAAAGATAAAGGATGAGGAAACTTAAAGGAAAAAAATACTAATGTCATTAATGTTGAAGATAATTTTTTGTTTTTGTTTTGAGAGAATGGGTTACATAATACATGTTATAAATATCAAATCTAACACATTGCAATCAACTAACAATTATTACTAACCAACTAAGAACTACTATGAAAGTAGAGAAAAACTCACATGTTGTCGGTGGGAGTAAAACTCAAGACATCTAATATTTTGGGGCCTCAACTTCTGCAGTAGAGCTAGACTTCATCGGCGATGTTGAAGATAAACATTTGTGGACATTTGCAAATAATCATTGCAAACAACATTTTATGGACTTGTGTAATGCTAAGTTGTTTTTGTTTCAGATATCATGTTTTGTATATTATAACCTCATCCTTAATATTACACACTCTCTCAAGTTGATGATCGAGAATACTCATGGGTTTTACAATTTATAATTAGCCTGAATAACTTTTTGAAACATGAAAGGGAAAACATCCCTCTACAATCAATAATCTTTACATTTATGCACAAGCACACTGAGAATATAACTATATATCTAAATAAGACACCAAAGTGTATGAAAAGTAACAGGTATAGAATGAATTATCATGCAAAGTTTAAACAAGTAAGCAATTCTTGAAGATTTACTTGTGATTTAATTGACTATGCATATAATGGTTTTTCCGACTTTTAGTTTTAAGTTTTCTTGCTAAATTATGTAATATTGTTGCATTGTTTGCAAAAATTATGTAATTTGCATTGTTTGCATAAATTATGTAATATTGTTGCATTGTTTGCATAAATTAACACAATATTATATGCATTTGTATTAGATAGCCGTTTATGAGGCGATCAATTGACAATTGAGCAACATACTCTAATTCAAACTCAATCGTCTACATGACACAATCTTTCTATCTGAAATCTAATTAGGCTAATTTATGTAAGGTAGCAATATTTAATCATAATTAGCCACTAAATGGCTGAAAGTCTTCTTAATCTTAACTAACTATTGGCAAAAGAATAAAGTAAGTAATGGATATGCAAGGTAATTATTTAACTACTTTTGTTTATCTTGATAAATATTTGTTTTTCTTTTCAATCTTGCTCTTTTATTAGATACATTTTACATTCAATTAATATTCATCTATACTTTATTTTCATGTTGCACATATCACCTATTGTCACGCCCCGAGCCCCAGGACCATGACAACCGCCGCAAGCTCCAGAGAACCTCTCAAAAGCCTGCAAGGCTAACCCAGGGATAGCATTGATATAGAACATCTATACCTAAAAATATATGAAACACGATATTACCAATTCTACTATCAAGTTTTAACAAAATAACTCCATTCTCCAGTGAATAATAAACATCTCTCTTACAGTCAACTAAATGTGATTCTCATAAATAAGACTTGTAAATCGAAAAGATTCAAAACTAATAAGTCTAACCGAGTCGAACTTAACTAAAAGCGATAAAGAAACTTCTAAGTCGAGCTCCTCGAGACTTGGTCAACCGACATCAAAATTCTCCTTTCCACTAATTCTGGGTATCTGAAAAAGAATGTTAATAAACGAATGAGCTCGACGGCCCAGTAAGTAATTCCATCACTCATCTAGTAGGATCAAGCAAGCATCAAAATAATATTTTAATTTTCTCAAGAGTACACAATAAGGTTACACATAATTTTCACGAGAAATTCACTTTAAAAATAATATCAAATCCCCACATACAATTCACCACGTAAAAACCAACTCATAAGACAACCATGGTCAGGACAGGTTTAACCCCCCCTGTCTTAGGTCCTAGTACAGGCATACCCCCCTCTGTACTGGGTCCTGGTATAGGCATAACCCCCCCTATACTGGGTCCTGGTATAGGCACAACCCCCTATACTGGGTCACTGATCAACACTAACATACTTGGTTGCCCATCTCCTATTCCGGAATAGTCAATGATGTAATGGTCTAGACAATAGGTTTTAGAAACCACCTCCACAATAACCACGTTTACAAAACCACATATCAATCACATACAAAAATCACATTATTTCACTTTTTCAAATCCAAGTGACACGCTAATAACTAACGTGCTATGATAGCAAGTGCACTAGTCGTGTGTAGTAATAAATGGACGGTAAGTCCGGATTGTCGAACCACAAGGACTTGAATTCTAGTTTAAGATTTGTAATGAAGTGAATAAACGAAGTAAGAATAAATTCAAATAAAATTTGTAAAGAACAAGAACAAAGATGAGCAAGTGATTTAAAACCAATTATAAAAGGAGACTAAGGCACATGCTAGGTTCAAATTGATCAAATATACTTATAAAGGTTCTTGTTGGAGAGTTGCACTTATATTGTTATGGTGAGAGCTCCGAAGGTAGAGAATAACCGATGTCTCGCGTATAAACTCCTATGCTTAGATCGTGATTTCCCAAATATTCCTATCCGGAAATCTAACCACTAAACATGCATTAACGTACTAGAGTTCACTCGATTTGAATCGAACAACTTCACCCGGGAATCTTTACCTATGTCTAGGGCAATTCCTCATTAGTTGCAGGTCATGATGTGAATTTCTTGCACCCTAAGTCAATTTTTTCCCGAAATATTCACCTAGGCATAAGATTCTAACATATAGTGATCAAGTATATGCAAGATAAGTAGAACATCAATTCACATCACATAACAATATAAGAATAACCTCAACAATCATCTATTATAAACATAAATCACAATTTGGCCTTACATGGCCCTAGTCTTACGAATTTAGTTCATAATTGAAAGCATAAAAGACATAAGAGGAATATTCATAGATATAAATGAAATGAAAAGCTCTTAAAAACTCCCTAAATGGTGAATGATGATGGATCTTGAAATTGAGCCTTCAATCCCCAAGCTCTTTTCCTTCCTCTAGTTTTCCCCTCTCTCTCAATGATGAAGAATGGTGATGAATGATGGTGAAATCAGATTAGGGGTTGCCCCCCTCTCTCATTTCATTGATGAAGAATGAGTGCAAGAGATGATTAGCTTTATAGGTGTAGATTCCTCTCTCTCCCATGTGTTGTTCCCCTCTTGTGTCCTCCACTACTCTACCATAAAGTAGATCTACCAAGAAACACACTTATGACCTCCCCTCAACACATGTACTACCCTCTTGGCTTTAAATGATTCCCTTCCACCTAAAATGCTGAACTTTTGGCTAAAAGGAATCAAATGTCGGAGGTATCGGCGCCCCGGCGTGGGAGTTTCGGCGCCTAGGCGCGGTTTTGCGAAGTCTAGACAGTTTTCTTGTTTTTCTGCGCAGCAATCGTATTTTCTTCATAACTTTCTCCAAAGACCTCCGATTTGGATGATTCAAGTTCCCAAGTGAATATAAGACATAGATCTACAACTTTGTGGAAGGAAACTTTGTCCAATTAGGTCTCTAAGTGTACATAAATAGCCTTGCACTGTGGTAAGTGTTGTGATATGGGCGCCAGGGCGTGGGTATGATGGCGCCTAGGCGCGGGAGTGCGAAGCAAATCCTTAGAACTGGATGTCAGATGCGCCTGGGCGTGGTTTGAGGGCGCTTGGGTGTGCTAAGCCGAATGTCTAAACCGTTTTCTTGGGTTTTAGCACAGCAATCATGTTTCCTTCATAACTTTCTCCACGGACCTCCGATTTGAATGATTCAAATTGCCAAGTGAAGCTGACACAGAGATATACAACTTTGTTGAAGGAAACTTCCTCAAATTCGACCTCAAAATATACATAAATTCTGTGTTTGTGCGCGTTATTCCTCTATTGTAGTGATTTTCCCCCTTTACTCAATAAGCACACAAATTAAACGCAAATGTGGTATAAATCATGCATAAACCAATATAAATCCAATAAATATGAGGCTCTAAAATATGCAAATTCACACCCTATCACCAAGCTCAAGAAAAATCAAATGCTTTGACATTTCCCACAAATCCATACATATATATATAAGCATGCTTGACCCAAGTTCAAAAATCACACACACACGCACCAAAAATACTACATATATAATTTTATATAACTAGAAGAGTGAAGAATCACTTACCTGAAACTCCAATAATTAGGTGTTGCACTCGCCAACTTTAATACCACTATCTCGTGAACTCTAAAATTAGACCATTCAATAATTTAGTCTTAAAAATAATAATTATACGACAATCTAAAGTAATGACACTAAATATCATATCCACTAGGCTTCTATCCAATTACAAACGTCCACACTAGGTTTCATCAACATAACTAAACTCAACTTTTATTGCTAATACAATACAAAGTTTCCAATACTCCATTTAACTTGGAAAATACTTTCTATTAAAACTTTAAGGTGATAAAGATCCGTGCCTATACGTGTGGTCTACGCTTGTATCCGAACTCCACCTACAAACTAATGTCAAAAGCATGGTCATTAACTAGAGAGCAGACGTCATCAATTTGCAAGAATTTATGATAATGGTGTCATGTATATTCTATTATCCATATTGACCCATCTCACTCCATTCAAGAGCATAATATGAACGGTTTAAAACTAGCCCACATATATTACAATACAAACTACCAAGGAATTGAGTAAAATTTTACCTAAGACTTGTGAGATTCATAGAACTTGTTCCATTATTGCTTCTCTGTTTCAACAGCCGCCACCTTCGACCCTTTTAGCTCATTAGAGAAAACTTCTTTTTTTTTCTTTTCCTTAAACCAAACGTTTAATACGTTTATCAGCTTTAGGGTTAGTAGGATTAGTTTTAAAAGGAAGAGGAGTCTTAGATCTTAATTAATTATAATAATATCCAGCTTTATCTCACAATTATATAATCCCCCAGTTTTACTCTTAGTCAATTCTCTTTTCTTTCATGGTAAATTGAGATTTCAATCGCTATAAATTATCACTTGCGTATATAAACACCACAAATATACAGTCATCACTTAAAATTTCTATTATAAAAGAGTCGGGTATTACACCTATCATGTGCTTTCTCTTATATTAAATCGTCTTCGATTACTAGTAAGACTTTGACTTTTTTCCTCAATCTCTTATCGTCTCTATATCATTTCTATTCTTTACATCTTAAATTTAATTAGATTGAAGACCTTCAAAGCAAAATAGCTATAACAATGTTCATAGGTTACAAAACCAAGTTTTTCTTCGATATTCATTAAATATAGTCCAATCAAACCAGTTCACTCCATCGTAGAAAAATTCAAGTGGAATTTCTATTTGGAATATAAAAATTAATTATTTGAAAATATGGAGTTCACTTGATGCTCCCCTTTTTCTTATTTTTTTTATTTTTCTTTATCTTTATTGTTCCTTCTATTTCCATGAAAGACTGAGATCTTTTCAAACTGAAAGATAAAGAAAGGGAAAAGAGAAAAAAGTGTCAGTTATGTATGGTCTCACTCTACTATACACATTTAGGTGCAGGAGTATGATGGTGAAAAACACCTTTCTATCAAATAGTGTCTGGCCAAGACCATTTCTTTCTATCAAACAGTGTCTAGCCGAGACCATTTCACCATAGAATCACCCTTTTTTTGGTTGCATGTTAATCATTCTTCTTACCAGTATATATCGATTTGTGAAATGTTGAAAGTTGTTTTGCTTTTTCTTTCATTTGTCTTTCTTTTTCTTAAGATTTGAAACCTCAAATTCTTAAAGTTCAAAATGCTATACAAATTTTCCAAAAGAGTCCAAATGATTTGAAATATTATATTAAAACATGTAAAAAGATAACTACTTTCTATACTATTTATCAACAAATACTTATAATAAATCTGTGACAGCCGAATTTTCTTAGTATTAGTATACTTACTAATTCGATGACTAGTAGTGACACCACGAACATTACTTGATTAACATGTATTAGTATTACTAATTGGGGGATTTTTTATCAATTCATATTCATGTATAAACCTTGGAATAAGATACAATAATTGTAGGACTAGGAGATAAATAGAAAATTTGCAATAAAGTCCTCATCACCCCTATATATATGCACACCTATCTTGCTCTTCTTTTCTCCTCTCATCCACTCATGAATTTCTTGCTCTAAAATCAGAGTTCATTCCCATTTTCATCTCTTTTCAGCTACAAAACCGTTTAAGAGAGCCATGGAAAGAGAAAGCTTAACCCACAACATAGAAACCATTTCCCCAAAGCAATTTCCGCACAGAAATTTCCAGCACTGGCAGTGCTGGTATTCTCACGTTTTTAAGGACGAAATGATGTCCAAATTTGGAGTTCCTTATCTCAAAATCTTCACAAGAGGATAAGGAATAATACTATGGAATTGGATTTATCGAATTGGCTACCAAAAGTTTTAAAATCGCTTCAAACCGTGCGGTAAGCTGTCCGTATTTTCAATTTTCAGAACTGTGTTCTATTTTGTTTGGGCAAGAAACAACTCTTGCGTTGGTTTGATCATACATGCAAGACCATATTTAGAAACCTCTATGAGTGTAGATATCTTTACATGTAAAGTTCTTTAGAAATCGTTGAGGAATCATTACATAATTTGTATTTAAAGTATCACTGCCAGTAAGCTCTTTGCAATTCCAGAATCTGTGTTTCACATTCAATTGCCCAAAAAACCCCTTTTTCCGTGCTCTAATTGTACATGCAAGACCTCCATTAGAATCCTTATTGAATATAGATATGTTTTATGATAAAGTTTGCAGAAAATGGATGCGGAAATTGTCTAAAAATGACCACCAATAGACCTACGCAGTCTGCTATTTTAGTTTCTAGAAACTTTTATTGCTTGTGTGAATGAGTGAAGGATTTGGATAAATTGTTGTAGATCCATGACCATATATGTAGCTTATACATGGATAAGTGATTGCATGTGAGTTTTAACTTGTTTCTAAGAATCATTTAAGACATGCATGATGGTTTTGTCATGAAAATAAAATGAGCTCAATTTCAGTTTTTGCATGTGTGTTCTACAATGTATTTGAAGATCCAATTGAATGAAATTTTGAAGCCAAAATATTTTTCAATAAACTTTGTTGTGTTTATAGAAAAATCGTGGAGTTTGGAAATATTTGAAGTTTTGGTGAATTTTATAAAAATTGGCAAACCACTGCTGCCAGGGAATTAATTATTTACAGATATGCTTTGTTATAAGCTGAAATTTTTGTATCTACAGATTTTATTTGGCTTCCAAACATTTTCTGATCCATTTGGAGTGTCTTGTGAGAATGTCCTATAAATGTTGGAGCTTTCTGATGAACAGCAGAGTTTATACAAATTTTTGAAGTGTATACCGCCTGTGTAAAAACAGCTTCTGTTTGGTTGGGTTTTGGTGGATGAAACACCTACTTACAAATCTAGTTTACCTTTGAAACTTTTACCTGAACTTTTTCAGTAAGTCTTGGGTGTTTCTGAAAAATTTCAAAAGTAAAATTATGTTCTATGAATTTTAATAAATTTTAAACCAAACCCGCGCAGATTTATTTTCTTAGTGTTTTGTGAATCTTTGAATATAATGAAGTTAAGCATAGTTTGGGAGAATAATATTTTGTGCATGATCATGTAGTTCATAGGACCGCATAGGCTTTCTCGGGTAGATTATTAAGACGAGAGTTAGAGAATTGGATTTCTAATATAATCCTTGAAATAGCAGGTGGTGTTGGTAAATCGCTCAAGGACGACGCTGAATAACTGGGAAGTTAGTGTGGGTTGCCGCTCAAAATTATAGTTATATGTCTTTCAAAACTGGAAGGAGCACGTCGTATATATATATCTATGTACTTTCATCATACTTGAATGCTTGACATGAAAATGAATTTCAACACTTTCAAATCAAATCATGGACTCATTTTGCATTAACCATTTCTTGGCACGTTTCAAAGACATATCTTGCGAGAATAATTTTCTAGGCAGGTTTTGTGAAAATGATTTCAAGAAAACATTCTTTTAATGAAATTCTGAAAAAAAAAAAAATATTTGCTCGATTCAATATTCCTTCGTGGGCCAAAACGCTTCATTTAATCATTCGTCACATACATGACTGCATACTTGTTTCAATTGCATATTTTGCAAGCATGATTTCAAAATAAACATCGGTTTTTATGGATTTCGTGAAAGTACTCCATCATTTGGTTCTTGTATTGTGATCATTTCCCATGATGGTGTTCTCGTGACATGTTTCATCTTGCGTGGTTGTGTTGGGCCCAAGGTCGGGCGATGGATAGGGCAGGGTTCGGCCGGTCAAGCATGGGCTTGCGGTCTTAAACAATTCCCGCTATCCACGTCCAGATCCATGCACCTAGGACGGAGTGCTCTGAGGGTGCATGGGTCATTTATCGTGTGGCATATTCCGGATATGACCAAATCGGGCATCGCGAGCCTGCGTGGGGAGGTATAAGGTGATGGCTTTTAAGCCGCGTGTTCAGGGGTGATAAGGAAGAAGCAGAGGGACCCAAAGTGCTATGGGTAAATCATCGGACGCGATAGTATTGCTAACATGGCCCCCTACTGCTTAAGCGTGACGTGTACGTGTTACTTAAACATGTCTTGTACATGATACTTGCATGGAGTCTTGTACATGATACTTGCATTGAGTCTTGTACGTGGTACCTACATTGACTGCACACTTTTAAAATCCATGTTTTAAAACTTAAATATCATGCCACCAATCGTTCCAGTTTTATCATGAACGAAATTGTTTTAAGCATGCCTTCCATGATATTTGAGAAAATCTCATCGTGCATACACTAAGACCTTTGTCTCATACTAACTATTGCTTACTTGTTACCTTGATCATAAATTGCTTTTCTTATTTAGGATTTCAATGATCCTTTGAAAATCAATAAAAACTATTTTAAAGCAACTTACACACACGCACTGGCACTCACTAAGCGTTTGCTTACGTATTTCACTTTTTTTTTCTCCTTCCAGTTAGAGTGAGTTGGGCAATGAAATTGGCTTGGATGATCTGAGCGTAGACATGGACAATCCTAGAGGAGAGTTTTGCAAATTGAGCCATGAATAGTAAGTTACTTAAAATGTTTTGTTGACGTTAGGGCCGTGACCCTACTAGATTAGTTGTCGAAGTGTGTCAATTTTGGATTGTACTACTTAAGTGGAAGGTTCACGCTTTTAGTTTAGGCCCCTTTCAGGGCTAAAAATTGGGGCGTGACAGAGTGGTATCAGAGCTTGGGCTAATGCCTGAGCTACACCGGGATAAGATCTTCGGACTGTGGAGTGTAATGGTTTCTAAGTTAAGCTAATGATATTGAGGGATGAATGTTGATAAAATGTTAGTTCGGTGAGGTAGAATCGTATTACATCAATGATAAGGATGCATTTGATATGTCTTTCCACTAAACCAAGATGAGTTCTTTGGATTAATTGGTAATTTGAAGAAGGACATGTTATGCCTAATGACTGGAAAGTAATAGGTTGTGTTTGATTGAAGATAATTCTTATATCCTGGATAAATAATAGAGTAAGTATACAAGGATTGACATGACACCGGAGTTTTGATTAAGTATGAATCTCAAATAGCAAGTATTACAATATGGTGTCAATAGTTATCGTTACTATCACGATGAGTGCGTTGAATTAATTTATCTCATTGAACTCATATAGTTCCTTGGCTTTAGATCGTGCTCCCCACTCTTTACCCTCTTGGGTAAAATGTCATTTTCTAATTCAGTGAAGCATAATCATTGTTGCACCTTGCCAAATGGGTTTCTATCACGTAAAATAATTGATATTGTCGATGGTCCTTTTGTTTACGAAGCTATGCTAGAGTTATAGAGGCTAATCTAGAAGAATTGCGGTGGGTCATAGCCTTGAGGCGATGACAGTTTCTTTACGAGGAAGAGAACTAAGATGACTTTGAGGACGACTTTGCATGGTAAGTAATGCTCCGTATCGCAGAATGGATGCGCTCGAGTCGTACAAGCCCACTTCAATGTTAATTTAGGAAAAGTTGAACTAGTGAATGAGGATTGCTTCATGTCGTCCTGCTACACTACTTAATCTGTCGTCTTGTAAAGATCGTGTGAAGTTAGAGGTATATGTGTTAGGAACAAACTCAAAAGAGTGATTCCCCCTTGTTTCATAAACGAAGGAGGATTCTTCGTCACTAACATAACTTTAATTTTCCCCATCGCTTTCTCATATCTCCTTTGAAACCAGCTCTTATCGATATGCTTCTTTATTATGTTCGGGGATCTAGTAAACTTCATTAATAAAAATTATGTTCCTGTCATAATTGGGAAACTCTCGTCTTTGGAATTTATTTTTATATCCACTCTTTGAAAACCTCTCAAGGTTATGTTCTATGATTCTGTTTTTGAGTCTCATTACTTGTTAAATCCTTAATCTTTAAAGGCGATTCACCCAATTCTGGAATCACTACTGGAATTGAAATTTTATTCTATTCTATCTATTGGATCCTAATGCTCGCCTCTTATTTCGCATTGAACTCAAATCGTCAAATTTATTTGGAAATCTCAGTTTGATTATTTTTATTGCATTCATCTTATGAAACCTTAAGCTTCTAGCTATTCACTTTCAGTGGATCTCTTTTCGTACTCTTCTCCATGAAACATTTCTTAATCTATATACATTAATAATTTCTTTGAATCCACCGATCTTTCAACTTTCCGTCAGGCTTATCTTTCGTCTTATGTCTTGAAGGTCATCCAAGTAGTTACTTATTCCTTGAATATTGAGATGACAGTAATCTACATTCGGGTCCTTCTATGGCATATGATGTATGCATTTTCTAACAGAATTATGTATTCATAGTCTATTTCATCTATTGAATCACATTTTCTTCTCGTCATTCTCAGTTCTTCAATCCCCTTTATTAAAGCAGTAATTTGCCTCTTCTATGTATATGTCCAATACATTCTATCTATTTGAGATTTCTTGTAACCACTTTTGAATATGTTATTCGTTGATTCGCTGTATGATTCCATGGGATGCTTGTAATTTTTCCTCATATTATAAGTTCATTCATCTTAAAAATTTCATTTCCTAGCCTTTGAAGACTTTCGCATCCTCTCCTTGAATTAATTGTTGAGTAATCAAATTATTCTTTCTAATCTATTATTCTTTATTACCTATACTAATTTTTATCTAAGGCTTGTCAAACTATTGAACTTTGTTTATTACAAAGAGGACATCGTTGAATCTGAACTTTTGGTTGTCACCGTTTTCATTCTTGAGACCTATGCACATTTTACCTTGCACTATATCCTGGAAATCTCTTACAGATTGACCATGTGGTCGTATTTATGAATTCATAAGACATGTTGAAATTGTTATTCCTTGAGGGCGATTTAATTATCACAGAACCGTCATCTTGAATCAGGACTTTTATTCTACTCCTGTGGCCGACTCCTAATAATTGAGTTTTAATAGTGATTTTCCTTGCTCATCCATCTTTTATTCGAAGATTATGTTGGTAGTTTATTATAATTCCAATAATTGATAATCTTTGTGAAATCTTGAGTTTGTACCCATATCATTTTAAACAAATTTTTCTTGAATGCTCTTTTGCATGAAATTTTCTCCATTCAAGGAGATCAATTTCTCAGCGTATAGTAATACTTCTAGTTCCTCTCAAGGCTTATATTTAGATCTCTTTGTATTGGAGCTTCTCTAAATTGAACCACCTTCATCCCTCCGGTTTGAGATGAAACCATTTGTTTTAAATCTCCCTTTTATGAGCATATGAAGTATGCATTTGCAGCCTTAATTGTTTATATCTAATATTGATCATATTAATTAATCTTTTGTTTACAACCCCCTACTTCTTCAATTCCTATTTTGGAGAATTTCATTTCAATTATCATTGGGTTCCTACCTTATTTGATCTACCTTACATTGAAACTGGTTGTAACTACCCTTGAGTTAAAACATAGCTGAATGACAAATTGTCTTCAAGGATGTTCTTAAGTTCACATCTCTTGTTATAATCTATCTTGTTCGCAATAAGTCCGACCATTTGAAGGACTTTATAACTTGTCCTGCTTAAGCATCTCTTTTGATTATTCAAAGTATTCTATTGTTATCGATCACTTGTTTACTTCCTCAATTGATCTTCTAATCAATTGTTTAAACTAATTATCACATTAATTTTAGTTCCTGCGATTTCTCTCTTACTCTGATGTATTCTCACATACCAAGACACATCATCAATCTTGTTGGGACAACTCTTCGATTGATATGGTTAGCTGTAGTTGATACTAGCATAGTGAGTACTCTCACTTTCGAATCTATGCATAAGAGACAAATATATCGATGGAAACTTTTATGGGTGAAAGTCGAAGACTGAAGCGAATCGACTATCAAAGGGACTGATAGCTATAGCGACGCCCAATTTCCTTCCCTAGAGCATATGAAAAATGGAGTTGTAGTGATTTCTGAAGAAAATTACAAGCACATCAATCATCGTATAACAATCGGGATCTTCTAATTACCCTGACGAACATACTTCAATGAGAAAGGAAGATAAAAAGTAAGAAACAGAGAGAACTAGCAACTTCAAGGATGCAGAGGAATATCAACACCTTGGTTCCAAGACAGAGACTTCCAGAACTTATTAAGGAGCTCCAGTATGTCAACATTGACGTATTTAAACATTTTTACTGAGTCCTACACGTAGAAGTGATCCGAGACTCTATCAACAAGATTCAATAATCATCTAAAGAATGTGAATACCCTGAGATATCTGGAGAACTGTGTACACAACCATAATACGGCGATCAAAGTAAATGTTTATGATCGAGACCTTTGAGAGTTTCATCTAGAGGAGGAGTCATGAAGATCAAAATAAAGAAGTTTCAATGGTGATATTCAAGATGCTCGCACACATTATATTTCTCGAGTTTCTTAATTAGGTAAATATTAGTTGGACTCGACGTGTGTAATATATTGAGACATGCTTTATCTAAAGCAAGACCCGACATAAAAAGAGAAATCCATACGGATCGAAAACTACAAGGTTCATGAACTTCGAAATAGCAGTATCCCATTGGTCAAGGTGATATGGGAAAAATCTGACAAGTTAGAATAAGCTTGGTAGACTTAAGAGTACATGTGAAGATACCATCCTTGACCCTTTCTTTTTTTTTTAAGGAAAGAATTTGGGGACCAAATTCCTTTAAGGGGGGAAGAGTGTGACAGCCGAATTTTCTTAGTATTAGTATACTTACTAATTCGATGACTAGTAGTGACACCACGAACATTACTTGATTAACATGTATTAGTATTACTAATTGGGGGATTTTTTATCAATTCATATTCATGTATAAACCTTGGAATAAGATACAATAATTGTAGGACTAGGAGATAAATAGAAAATTTGCAATAAAGTCCTCATCACCCCTATATATATGCACACCTATCTTGCTCTTCTTTTCTCCTCTCATCCACTCATGAATTTCTTGCTCTAAAATCAGAGTTCATTCCCATTTTCATCTCTTTTCAGCTACAAAACCGTTTAAGAGAGCCATGGAAAGAGAAAGCTTAACCCACAACATAGAAACCATTTCCCCAAAGCAATTTCCGCACAGAAATTTCCAGCACTGGCAGTGCTGGTATTCTCACGTTTTTAAGGACGAAATGATGTCCAAATTTGGAGTTCCTTATCTCAAAATCTTCACAAGAGGATAAGGAATAATACTATGGAATTGGATTTATCGAATTGGCTACCAAAAGTTTTAAAATCGCTTCAAACCGTGCGGTAAGCTGTCCGTATTTTCAATTTTCAGAACTGTGTTCTATTTTGTTTGGGCAAGAAACAACTCTTGCGTTGGTTTGATCATACATGCAAGACCATATTTAGAAACCTCTATGAGTGTAGATATCTTTACATGTAAAGTTCTTTAGAAATCGTTGAGGAATCATTTCATAATTTGTATTTAAAGTATCACTGCCAGTAAGCTCTTTGCAATTCCAGAATCTGTGTTTCACATTCAATTGCCCAAAAAACCCCTTTTTCCGTGCTCTAATTGTACATGCAAGACCTCCATTAGAATCCTTATTGAATATAGATATGTTTTATGATAAAGTTTGCAGAAAATGGATGCGGAAATTGTCTAAAAATGACCACCAATAGACCTACGCAGTCTGCTATTTTAGTTTCTAGAAACTTTTATTGCTTGTGTGAATGAGTGAAGGATTTGGATAAATTGTTGTAGATCCATGACCATATATGTAGCTTATACATGGATAAGTGATTGCATGTGAGTTTTAACTTGTTTCTAAGAATCATTTAAGACATGCATGATGGTTTTGTCATGAAAATAAAATGAGCTCAATTTCAGTTTTTGCATGTGTGTTCTACAATGTATTTGAAGATCCAATTGAATGAAATTTTGAAGCCAAAATATTTTTCAATAAACTTTGTTGTGTTTATAGAAAAATCGTGGAGTTTGGAAATATTTGAAGTTTTGGTGAATTTTATAAAAATTGGCAAACCACTGCTGCCAGGGAATTAATTATTTACAGATATGCTTTGTTATAAGCTGAAATTTTTGTATCTACAGATTTTATTTGGCTTCCAAACATTTTCTGATCCATTTGGAGTGTCTTGTGAGAATGTCCTATAAATGTTGGAGCTTTCTGATGAACAGCAGAGTTTATACAAATTTTTGAAGTGTATACCGCCTGTGTAAAAACAGCTTCTGTTTGGTTGGGTTTTGGTGGATGAAACACCTACTTACAAATCTAGTTTACCTTTGAAACTTTTACCTGAACTTTTTCAGTAAGTCTTGGGTGTTTCTGAAAAATTTCAAAAGTAAAATTATGTTCTATGAATTTTAATAAATTTTAAACCAAACCCGCGCAGATTTATTTTCTTAGTGTTTTGTGAATCTTTGAATATAATGAAGTTAAGCATAGTTTGGGAGAATAATATTTTGTGCATGATCATGTAGTTCATAGGACCGCATAGGCTTTCTCGGGTAGATTATTAAGACGAGAGTTAGAGAATTGGATTTCTAATATAATCCTTGAAATAGCAGGTGGTGTTGGTAAATCGCTCAAGGACGACGCTGAATAACTGGGAAGTTAGTGTGGGTTGCCGCTCAAAATTATAGTTATATGTCTTTCAAAACTGGAAGGAGCACGTCGTATATATATATCTATGTACTTTCATCATACTTGAATGCTTGACATGAAAATGAATTTCAACACTTTCAAATCAAATCATGGACTCATTTTGCATTAACCATTTCTTGGCACGTTTCAAAGACATATCTTGCGAGAATAATTTTCTAGGCAGGTTTTGTGAAAATGATTTCAAGAAAACATTCTTTTAATGAAATTCTGAAAAAAAAAAAAAAATATTTGCTCGATTCAATATTCCTTCGTGGGCCAAAACGCTTCATTTAATCATTCGTCACATACATGACTGCATACTTGTTTCAATTGCATATTTTGCAAGCATGATTTCAAAATAAACATCGGTTTTTATGGATTTCGTGAAAGTACTCCATCATTTGGTTCTTGTATTGTGATCATTTCCCATGATGGTGTTCTCGTGACATGTTTCATCTTGCGTGGTTGTGTTGGGCCCAAGGTCGGGCGATGGATAGGGCAGGGTTCGGCCGGTCAAGCATGGGCTTGCGGTCTTAAACAATTCCCGCTATCCACGTCCAGATCCATGCACCTAGGACGGAGTGCTCTGAGGGTGCATGGGTCATTTATCGTGTGGCATATTCCGGATATGACCAAATCGGGCATCGCGAGCCTGCGTGGGGAGGTATAAGGTGATGGCTTTTAAGCCGCGTGTTCAGGGGTGATAAGGAAGAAGCAGAGGGACCCAAAGTGCTATGGGTAAATCATCGGACGCGATAGTATTGCTAACATGGCCCCCTACTGCTTAAGCGTGACGTGTACGTGTTACTTAAACATGTCTTGTACATGATACTTGCATGGAGTCTTGTACATGATACTTGCATTGAGTCTTGTACGTGGTACCTACATTGACTGCACACTTTTAAAATCCATGTTTTAAAACTTAAATATCATGCCACCAATCGTTCCAGTTTTATCATGAACGAAATTGTTTTAAGCATGCCTTCCATGATATTTGAGAAAATCTCATCGTGCATACACTAAGACCTTTGTCTCATACTAACTATTGCTTACTTGTTACCTTGATCATAAATTGCTTTTCTTATTTAGGATTTCAATGATCCTTTGAAAATCAATAAAAACTATTTTAAAGCAACTTACACACACGCACTGGCACTCACTAAGCGTTTGCTTACGTATTTCACTTTTTTTTTCTCCTTCCAGTTAGAGTGAGTTGGGCAATGAGATTGGCTTGGATGATCTGAGCGTAGACATGGACAATCCTAGAGGAGAGTTTTGCAAATTGAGCCATGAATAGTAAGTTACTTAAAATGTTTTGTTGACGTTAGGGCCGTGACCCTACTAGATTAGTTGTCGAAGTGTGTCAATTTTGGATTGTACTACTTAAGTGGAAGGTTCACGCTTTTAGTTTAGGCCCCTTTCAGGGCTAAAAATTGGGGCGTGACAAAATCAGCCAATTTTCAATTTACACATATATTTATTTCAAAACAATAATGGTTCGTTGGATATTTGGATAATATATATATAGATAGATAGATATAGATATAGATATAAGAATCCAACTGGAAGACCTCTTAAACCTTGATGGTGGTTTGTTTTGAGATGCAATTCTTGGGCGAACTTAATGCATTGTTCCCAATACATTCAGAACAGTTGGATTGGATCAAGAACGGCCGCGTGTGAAAATGCTCTCATTTCCGCATGATCCAAGTTTTCACTAATAAATTAGTAGCATCACAGTCGATCCACCATACAATAACTCAGAGCCCGAAGCATCAAATAATGAAAGAGTGGTGGGATATATTTTATTTTTTTTAGTAATGATGTGAAAAATAATTTCATTCCGTCCTTTTATTTGATCCAAATTTTTACTTATTTGGAATCTCTTGATGTGGAGGACTTCAACGACGTCACAAAGGCTTATAACATTACATTTGTATGTCTCCCAACTCTTTCTTGGACAAGAAATTATCCCCCTTCCCCGAAAAAATTTTCTTATAACTACTTGAGTTGTTTCATTCATATTAATTTGAAGAGTAATTCTTTTCTCCTGTCTGAGTAATTTTTTGTTTCTTATATATATATATATATATATATATATATATATTCTCTCAACATGACTCATGCATAAATGCAAAACTCATTGATTTTAGAAGGATGTTTTCTCTATCATGTTTTAAAGAGTCGTTCAGGCCAATTTATATAGTGGAAAACTCGACAATATTCTTGATCACCAACTTGATAAAGTATGTATTTTTAAGAGATTAGGTTATAATATATAAAAAGTGATAACTAAAAAAAATTAAAGATTATGAAAACAACTCAATATTGTAATGTTCATAAATGTTGTTTGCAAAGATTGTTAGCAGTTAATGTCTACAAAAATTTATCTACAACAATTAATGATATCAGTTTTTGTCTTTCCTTTAAATTTTCTAAACTTTTTACTTTCCAAATTGACTTTCTAATAAAACTCCACTCCTTGTATATATGAACGCTGTTCACTTGAGTGAGTTACTATAAAAAAATTTACTCTGCTTTTTACCAGCTTTATATACATATGTTCCCACTATGACTTGTGCATAAATGCAAAAGTCATTGATTTTAGAATGATGTTTCCTCTTTATGTTCTAAAGATTCTTTCAGGGCAATCTATATAGTGGAAAACCTAAAACTATCCTCAACCACGAACTTGACAAAGTATGAAATATAAGAGATTAGGTTATGATATATAAACAACGATAAATAACACACACAAAATTGAGATCACGAGATCAACTCCATATTGCAGTGTTCATAAATGTTGTTTGCAGAGATTATTCGCAAATGTCTATATAAATTTATCCAGAACAATTAATGACATTAGCGAATAAAGTCTTTCCTTTAAATTTTTTGAACGTTTTACTTTCCAGATAAACGTTTGGGGTAAAGACACTAACCCATCCAAACTTTTCGCGTTTTTACACTTTTTTATATGAACTTTTTTGTTTACAGTTTCTTATATGAAGTACACCAATTTTAACACAATTTTATATTTTGGCATTTTTTGGCTGAGTAAACGGAATATTCCAACGGAATTCCATCACATGTGACCCCTTTAAGGATAACAATATTATCAATTGCAATGATATTTTCTTGTGGTTTCACTATTTTGAATTGTATAATTCAAATGTCATTTCATTTTAGAAGGGTAAATATATGAATCACAAGGACCATAAAATTTCATCTTTATCTCTAAAAGGGTCACATGCAATGTATGTAATGCTAATCCATCAAATATTATGCCGAAAAATGCTAAATGTATAAAATTTTGTATAAACTCGTGTAGTTCAGATAAGAAAGTGTAAACAAAAAAGAAATTATAACACAAAGTGTAGAAACGAGTGTAGTTCGGATAAAAAAGTTTATATAAAAAAGTATAAATGGCAAAAAGTTTAGGTGAGTTACAGTTATTACGCCTAAAAATTTTAACAAAGTCCACTCACTGTATTTATGTGAACGATGCTCATTTGTGTGAGTTACTATAGAAAGTTTTACTCTTCTTTTTTACCAGTTGTATATACATATGTTCTCAGTATGACTTGTGCATAAATGTAGAAGTCAATGATTTTAGAAGGATGTTTTCTCTTTGTATTTTCAAGAGTCTTTCAGGTCAATTTATAAAGTGAAAAACTCAATAGTATCCTCGACCACCAACTTGAGAAAGTATGTAATATAAGAGGTTAGGTTATAATATATAAAAAGTGACAATTAACCAAAAAAGAATATAGATTACAAAAACAACTCAACATTGCAATGTTCATAAATGTTGTTTGCAAATATTAATCGCAAATGTCTATAAAAAGTTACCAACAACAATCAATGACATTAGTGGGTTTTTTGTTTTTCCTTCAAATTTTCTGAACTTTTTACTTTCCAAATTGACTTTCTAACAAACACCACCCACTGTAATTATGAGAACGATGCTCACTTAAGTGAGTTACTATAGAAAGTTTTACTCTATTTATTCACCACTTGAATCTACCAGTTAAAAAGGATCGCCCCACCTCACTTAGAATCAAATTGCACACTATTCCTCGCATCAATTCTTGATGAAGAACAATGAAGCACAGTTTAGGCGCCGAGCGCAAAGCGCAGTTTGAGCGCAAAGCTGAGATGAAAGGAGCAATTAAAACAATAAGATGCACAATCATATCTAATATGATTGTGTGAAGATGTCATCACTTTGAAGGTATACATTTGAAACTGAAAAATAATTTCATTCCGTTCTTTTGCTTGAACCAGAATTTTACTTATTTGGAATCTCTTGATGTGGAGGACTTCAAAGACGTCAGAAAGGGTTATAGCATTATATAGTATGTATCCTGACTCTTTCTTGGACAATAATTTATAAACTCCTTTCCCAAAAAAGACTTTCTTATAAGTACTTGAGCTGTTTCATTCATACTAATTTGAAAAGTCATTCTTTTCTCCTGTATGAGTAAATTTTTGTTTCTTATTTAGATATTTATGTATGCTCTCAGTATGACTTGTGCATAAATGCAAAATTCAATGATTTTAGAATGATATTTTCACTTTATGTTTTAAAGAGTCTTTCAAGTCAATCTATAAAGTGAAAAACTAGACAATATTCTTGACCACCAACTTGAGAAAGTATGTAATTTTAAGATTAGGTTATAATAAATAAAAAGTGATAACTAACAAAAAAAATTGAGATTACAAAAAACAACTCAACACTGCAATGTTCATATAAGTTGTTTGCAAAGATTGTTCACATTTAATGTCCTTTTGAATTGTCTACAACAATTAAATACTTTAATGGTTTTTGTTTTTGCCTTAAATTTTAAGAACGTTTTACTTAACCGACAGACTTTCTAACAAACTCCATCCACTGCATTTATGAGAATGATGCTCACTTGAGTTACTATAGAAAGTTTACTCTGTTTTTTTACCAGTTGAATATATGTATGTTCTCCTTATGACTTGTGCATAAATGCAAAAGTCGTTGATTTTACAAGGATGTTTTCTTTCTATGTTTTAAAGAGTCTTTCAGGTCAATCTATAAACTGGAAAACTCAACAATATCCTCGTTCACCAACTTGAGAAAGTATGTAATTTAAGAGATTAGCTTATAATTTATAAAAAGTGATATTAACAAAAAAAATGGGATTACAAAAATAACTCAACATTGCAATGTTCATAAATGTTGTTTGCAAATATTATTCACAACTATAGAAATTATCTACAACAATCAATGATATTAGTATATTTTTACTTTTCCTTTAAATTTTCTGAATTTTTTACTTTCCACATTGACTTTCTAACAAACTCCACCCAATGTATTTATTAGAACGATGCTCACTTGAGTGAGTTACTATAGAAAGTTCTACTTTTGCTATTTTACCAGTTGAATTTACTAGTTAAAAAGGATCATCCCCTTCATGTTGAATCAAATCGCACACTATTCCTCGAGTCAATTCTTGATGAAGAACACTAAAGCGCAGTTCAGGCGCCAAGTGCAAAGAGCATTTTTAGCACAAAGCTGAGATAAAACGAGCAATTAAGACAATAAGATGCACAATCATATCTGATATGATTATGGGAAGACATCATCACTTTGAAGGTATACCTTTGAAATTGAAAAATAAGTTCATTCCGTTCTTTTGCTTGTTCCAGAATTTTATTTATTTGGAATCTCTTGATGTTGAGGACTTCAACGACATCTGAAAGGGTTATAGCATTAAATTTGTATGTCTCCCGACTCTTTCCTGGACAAAAATTTATCCCCGCTTCCCCAAAAAGACTTTCTTATAACTACTTGAGTTGTTTCATTCATACTTATTCGAAAACCCATTCCTTTCCTATACGAGTAAAAAAATTCTTATTTAGATAGATGTTTATGATCGCAGCATGACTTGTGCATAAATGCAAAAGTCATTGATTTTAGAAGGATGTTTTCTCTTTATGTTTTAAAGAGTCTTTCAGATCAATCTATAAACTGGAAAACGCGACAATATTCTTGATCACCAACTTGAGAAAGTATGTAATTTTGAGAGATTAGATTATAATATATAAAAAATGATAACTAACAAAAATGAAAAAATTGAGATTACAAAAACATCTCAACATTGCAATGTTCATATATGTTGTTCGCAAAGATTGTTCGCATTTAATGTCTATAAAAATTTGTCTACAACAATTAAATACTTTAGTGGGTTTTTGTTTTTGCCTTAAATATTTAGAATGTTACTTTACAAGTAGACATTCTAACAAACTCCATCCACTGCATTTATGAGAACGATGCTCACTTTGAGTGAGTTACTATAGAAAGTTTACTCTTTTTTTTACTAGTTGTATATACGCATGTTCTCTTTATGACTTGTGCATAGATGCAAAAGTCATGGATTTTAGATGGATGTTATCTCTTAATGCTTTAAAAGAGTCTTTCAGGTCAGTCGATTAAGTGAAAAACTCAACAGTGTCCTTGATCCCCAACTTGAGAAAGTATGTGATTTAAGAGATTAAGTTATAAACAAAAGGTGATAATTAATAAAAAAAAATTGAGATTACAAAAACAACTCAACATCGCAATGTTCATAAATGTTGTTTGCAAATACTATTCGCAAATGTCTATAAAAATTTATCTACACTAATCAATGACATAATGGGAATTTTGTTTTTCCTTTAAATTTTCTGAACTTTTTACTTTCCAGATAGACTTTAAACAAACTCCACCCACTGTATTTATGAGAATGGTGCTCACTTGAGTGAGTTACTACCGAAAGTTTTACTCTGCTTTTTTACAAGTTGAATACAAGTTAAAAAGGATCACCCCCTTCATCTAGAATCAAATCACACACTATTCTTCACGTCAATTCTTGAAAAAGAACACTAAAGCGCAGTTGAGGTGCCCAGTGCAGTTTGAGCGCAAAGCTGAGATAAACGAGCAATTAAGACAATAAGATGCACAATCATTTCTTATTTAGATATATATACATATGCTCTCATTATGACATGGGCATAAATGCAAAATTCATTGATTTTAGGATGTTTTCTCATTCATGTTTTAAAGAGTCTTTCAGGTCAATCTATAAAGTGGAAAACTCGACAATATTCTTGATCACCAACTTGAGAAAGTATGTAATTTTAAGAGATTAGGTTATAATATATAAAAAGTGATAACTAACAAAAAAATTGAGATTACAAAAACAACTCAACATTGCAATGTTCATATATGTTGTTTGCGATGATTGTTCGCATTTAATGTCTATAAAAATTTGTCAATAACAATTAATGACATCTATGGGTTTTTGTCTTTCCTTTAAATTTTTTGAATGTTTTACTTTTCAGAGAGACTTTCTAACAAACTCCACCCACTGTATGTATGATGCTCACTTTAGTGAGATACTATAGAAAGTTTTACTCTGTTTTTTTACCAGTTGTATATATGTATATTCTCCTTATGACTTGTGCATAAATGCAAAAGTCATTGATTTTAGAAGGATGTTAACTCTCAATGTTTTAAAGAGTCTTTCAGGTCAATCGATTAAGTGAAAAACGCAACAGTATTCTCGATCACCAACTTGATAAAGTATGTTATTTAAGATATTAGGTTATGATATATAAAAAGTGACAATTAACAAAAAAAATGAGATTACAAAAACAATGAACATTGCAATGTTTGCAAATATTATTCTCAAATGTCTATAAAAATTTATCTACAATAATCAATGACATTAGTAGGTTTATGTTTTTCCTTTAAATTTCTGAACTTTTTACTTTTCAGATAGACTTTCTAATAAACTCCACCAATGTATTTATGAGAACGATGCTCACTCGAATGAGTTACTATAGAAAGTTTTACTTTGCTTTTTTACCAGTTAAAAAGGATCATCTCCTTCGTCTAGAATCAAATCGCACACTATTCGTTGTGTCAATTGATGAAGAACAGTAAAGCGCAATTCATGCGCTAAGGGCAGTTCAAGCACAAAGCGCAGTGCTCAGAAAACGAGCAATTTAGACAATAAATGCACTAAAATAAAATTGAAAGAAACAAGGAAGATAAGTTATCTGAACAAGAGCTTCATATATGAGACAAGGAAACAAGTCGCGTGTAACGCTAACATTTCGTTTCCCTAAATAGGAAAAACAAGAAAATCGAAGCACAAATAAGACCCGACCACTAATTACATTGTTCTTTGGCAATGAGGTCTTAGAATCTTCTTATACAAAATGAATTTCCAGAGTCAGACGGATACAGATAAAATTATCATAAGCTCTCTTTTCAATGCCCAAGTAAACTTAAGTCCACTTGTAGCAGAAGAGACGGTTACCATTTCGTTATAGTTCTAAACTTCCCTTCAAAGAAAGACTAATATCAACCGTCATTGAATAGAAGCTCTATTCCTCGTAAAAAATTTAAGGGTCTGCGGCAAGTAATCAAGATTTCTTTCCACGTCCCCTATGGAGTAAAGGGAAGTGCAGAGGTAGCAACAACTGCATCTACGGGGCAAAACCGAGCCGTGAAGCAAGCTGGACCATCGTCCCGGTTGTCTTTGGATGCCCGTTGACCAAGATATAAACCTATAATGCACTCTAAGAAAAGCTTCAAATAAGCATCATATCACATAGCTCTGATCCTGGAGCATGGTCCATTTGACTTATCAAACATCATTTATATATATTTTTTGTTCATCTTCCAAATAAGCTATTTGCATAGAGGAAGCTAGGGAACAAGAAAGTACTGTTTATGAGCTTGTTGTTCAATTACAAAGTGTTGGATAAAAGAATACAGTAATTTATATTCTAGCAGATCTTTGTTAATTCATTCATGGATTCTATTAAGACATCATACGAATTTCAAATTTTATTTCCCAGTTAGTTTAGAAGGATCTTAATAAGTTTCTCATAGATACAACGGTTACGTTCAGCTATAAAGAAATTTTTATATACCTTACTATCATGCTATGGCAGGTTACGGTAAAGTGTTCCAAACCTTTGTTCTAGGGTTTCGACGAATGTTCTAGCCACTATGCAAGTATTCTTATTTTCCTCATATAGATAGTCAAGTATGGATTGAAGAATATTTCTCCTCATGCGAGGAAAGGGGATCGAACCCTTCTCCACAATCCTACTTGCATAATGTACGAGTATGCAGAATTAACACACAAATGTGGGTTCTCATTCATACCAAATGTCCTCTTATGGCTAGTTTCAGAATCGGTAGAATTATTTGCAAATACATAAAATAAGCATGATAATTGTAAGCCCATGTATGAGTAGTATCGGGATTTGAATGCTATGAACTAAATCACAGCCGGCATTTCACCCGTTGTAGTAATTAATTGTAAGAATATAACAAGCAGTATCCAACGGTTCCGGTTCACACAAAATTCCTGAACACTCGCGATAAGCAAACAACGAAAAAGCTAATCAATGAGAACAAAGGTAAAAGCACACCAAATAAGTACTGAAAATGAAAATCTTAAAGATAATGGCATCAAGACTTACAACCTATTCACTACTAGGTTTACAGGTAAATGAAGAACTAAATGATCTCTGAATGTTTAAAAGAGATCAGCATTAAACAAAAGCAAGGAAAATAAACCCTAACAGAATATTTATTCTTCCTTTCAGCTTTATAAGTTACCGCAAACTATACCTTCAATTGCCATCACAAGTCAAAACTCCCGCCACCTTAAAACTTCTCAGAAACACCATCTAGCCATGTGTATGACAATCATCTCTATCAGTAAACATTCAATCTAAAATAATGCTACAGTAATCAAACCGGATTATGATGAGCAATATTATACCTTGTCACACCCCGAACCCCGGGACCATGACAACCGACGCAAGCTTCTGAGAACATACCAAAAACCTGCAAGGCTCGCCTATTAACAACACTGGTATAGAGCATCTATACCTAATAATTATTATAAACGAATCAATACTACTAACTAAAATGGAATTCCTCAAGGATAACTCAATTCTCCAAAATAATAAAAAATCTCCCATACAACCAAATCATTGCGAGTCTCATAAATAAACCTCTATATCAAATAATCCAAAATCAACAAGTCTAATATTCTCGAATAAAACTAAATACAATATAAAAACTAAGTTGGGCTCCTCATGATTTGATCCATCTACGAAAAAAAAATCTCCTCTTCACTAATCCTGGATATCTGAAAAAGAATATTAATAAAAGAATGAGCTCGACGGCCCAGTAAGCAATTCCATCACTCAACCAGTCGGATCAAGCAAGCAACAAAATAGTTATTTCTTTTGTCTAGAGAAAACCATAGCTTTTAACACGATAATTTTAAAAGAATGTCACGATAAGATAAAACAATACTTGAAAACATTTAATATAGGTAAAACAACAAATCTCGATTCAAACTTCACCATGCAAAACTAACACAGAAGCCAATATTGGTCAGGGACAGGTTTAACCCCCCTGTCTCGGGTCACTAGTACAGGTTTCACCCCCCTGTACAGGGTCACTAGTGTAGGCTTCACCCCCTACACTGGGTCACTGAGATAGGCATCACCCCCCCTATCTTGGGTCACTGACCAACCCTCAAACCCAAATAGGTCACAACTTTCCATTTCCTATTCCGGAATAATCAACATTGTATTAGTCTCAACCACGGGTTTTATAAACCACCTCCACAACAATTACGTTTTCAAAACCACCTCCACAACAGTCACGTTTTCCAAACCATGTTCATATCACATAAAAGAAGACATATTTTTCACTTTTCAATTTCACATTCAAAAACTCAAGTCATATTAACGTTTCCACAAATCAACACATATATATAAGCTTGCACGATCCAAGTTACGAAAGTCACACACACACCCCAAAAATACTACATATATGAGTTATTATATCAACTAGAAAAGTGAAGAGTCACTTACCTTGTTAATCCAACCCTAAGCTATCTTATGTACTTGCTACGAGTTTCTTGGTTCGTCTCCAGTCGAATCTAAATAATTAAAGCAGTGAATCAATAATAATTAAACACAAATGAGATCTTAAATTGTGTGCTTAACAATTAGCTCTGTTAACTAACTATTTTACGTGTATCCTTAATCCATAAATTGAATTATAAGTCGTCGGACTACGCTTCTGCCGATTCAATCTTTCTTTTCTAGCTTCTGTTTACAACTACTCATAGTAAAAAAAATCAGGCTAACCATCTGGATTACTAACCTATAATGTATTTCAAAATACTCCAAGAGGTCCCGTTACTTGCACATGACCAACACTTTTCATATAGAATACAAAATTTTCACCTATAAGTATAGTAAAAATTTATGCATCTAAACCCCATCGCTTTCTTCATTAATATCGGTCACAACTTCCTTCCCAAGACACAAATATTATTTTATCCCCCTCAATCTCATGATTAACATCACAATTGGGATCAGTGAAATCATCATCTATTATATATATAAACAATTCTTCTAATTATAATATCCATAACAGCCAACGGGCCTAACATGATAATCGATAACAATGAAGAAATTTCTCAAAATTTTCACCGCCTAATACCCACGGTTGTGCTCTTTGGTTATGAATTCAATTTGTCGTCGATTAATTAATAGTTTATCTAATCTAAAATTCAACGACTTGGTACCCATAAACTTACCTTCCGTCAATGGTGATTTTTCTTTCCATCGTCTCCCTTCTCTAAATTTGCTGCCAAAGTAATATGTCTCTCTCCTAATAGGTTAGGAATTCTCTATTTATATTACTCAAGTATATTTACACTAAAACACTCTCAAGCTTTAGAAATTAAAATTTGAGTCCCATCGTAAGATTTTACCACAAGAAAACAATATACATATTAGCCCCTCTAGTTAATTGGCATTCTCTGTAAAATCCAAATCTATTTCTTACTTTTTATCTCGTCTCCATCCGATAAATTTAATTTACTTGAACTCTCTTTCTTGAAATTAAAATTTCAATCACCATAAATTATCACTTGCACCAAAAATAAAAAAATTCATCACTTAAAATTTTCTTATATAAAAGGGCTGGTCATTACATTCTACCCAACTTAAAATAAGTTTCGTCCTCGAAACTTGAGTTCACATACATATACCTTTAACCACAAAAACACAAGACCATGTCTCTTGCTTCATTCTTTGATTCCACAAACAGCTTCTCTAGACAATGATTGGTCCATTTGACCTCAAATAGTGGTACTTCCCGTAAACCTGAACTTATTCTATTTGCTTACTAATATCACAAAGCTCTCCTATTGCTGCAACCAAAGCTTGGTCGTGCTATAAAATTAGGTTGATACAAACACTTGATGAGTAATTTGGTTTGTAGGGAGCTACACTCAAACTTTTATCTAGGTCCAAGAATCTACTTAATGATGCGTTTATCTCAACAAGGATACACTCATGGCTTCATCAATACCTTCACCGTAACTGTCAACAAATTCAAATAGAACAGATGTGTCATGAAAATCTCAGCCCACTCGAGAGTTTCTCTAACCCAAAGTTGCCAATAGGGAAGAAACTTATAGAAAATATTTTTCTCGTGTAAAAATATGGGTATTTAAGGAATCTTATATATCCGTAGATAGTGAATATTGTATATCCTATACATACGAAAAATCATTATAATGTATCGATACTAATGTGCTGAACACTAACCTAATCACCAACTCTTGTGCCTCAAAAGAAGTACTATTCATAATTATGTTTAACCTACATCATTGAATATGTTGTCTCTGCAAAATTTAACATTCAAACTTACGTCCCCTACATATTTCAATCACTTCACTTAGAAACTAATCAAATTCCAATTTGAGTCATCGTATTGGGACCATTAAGCTTAGCAGGACTCACCATAAAGATATAAATGACTATTTAGAGAATCCAATTCTCTCCGGCGTAGATTACTTAGTAACTACAATTATCTCCACTAAGAATTTCACAACTTCTTTGCCCCCACATTATCCAAACTTGGAAGTCACCAAAGGTACCGCTTATGTTTTAGTCGAGTTACAAGTTCCCCCCGGACAAGCAGTTTAGACATTAATTGAACATGGTCAATTCCAGTCACATTTCATAAGTTTATCAATACTGTATTAACCATTTTCATAAAAAAACTGAGTCAAATCTGATTCTTGTAATGTATAACCATGCAATAAAAGTCCCTATTAAAATTTTTACAAGTAACTTGTTGCCAAAATCTTAGTGTGTCGTTCGTAACAATCTCAAAAATCCAAAATCTCAATCATAGATCTCTTTGAATTATTAGCCATACAATAATCTTGACATCATTAATTTCCTTTGCCCCTACAATTAAATAGATTGTATGAATCTTCAATTATCCAGAAAAAAATATTGAATACCTCAGGGACAAAAATACTGATATCCCTTATCTTGCTACTCTTAATCCCTTTCGTAATCGTCCTTCATTTCAACTACCCATTCGCAAGGTGTAGATAATCCATTAAAAGAATATCACTATATGACAGAAGTATGTTCCTTGTATACAAATATCAAATCTCGGACTATAGCCACTCTAAAATCCTTGATCACAATCTTCAATTGATTATATTATCCAAAATTAAAATATAACTCCAAATATAAGACTGATCATAACTTCTACGCCTTTCAAATATTTTAGTCCCGTAAATGAATAAATAAGTTTGCTACTAATTGCAGTCCTCTATAGATTCATATATTATATGCCACTAGGTAATTAGGCAATTCTTAACCTCACTGTCAACATCATAATTTAAGCCAAAACTATAGCCCGTAGTTCAACGGAGACTGGAGGCACGACGGCGTCGCTGAGACGGAATCACGCGAGGTCGAACGGCGGAGAGGTGAGGCGGAGGAGGAATTAGGTCTCCGCGATGGCGATTTGATGGAGTGGCAGCGGTGGTGGTTGTGGCCGCTGGAGTAGCCGTCCTTGTTCCACTTGAGTTGAGGCAGATTGAAATTGTGTAGCGACTGAGATTTGGCTGGAACTGGAGACACCATTAAAGCACAATTAAATGAATGCTAATCTCTTCAAAACGGCAACAGAAATGGCGATTTCAACAAGAAAACTCTCCTATCAACACTTCAAAAAGAAAAACCTATCTAATGCATGATCAGCCGCGGAGCTTCATCTCACCCAATGTGTATGTATTTGTAAAAGGTGTGCCTTTTTTTGCTTCTAGGTTTGTTTAATGAGAGAAAAAAATGAATGAAAGTTGAGAAAGAAAAGAAAAAGGGGGATTTCTGATTGTAGAGAGAGAAAGAGAGGTTTAGAGAGAGAGAGAGGGATTGCAGAGAGGGTGAAGAGGAAGTGAGGTGGAAGAGAAAAGATAGTTTCTTGAATGAAATATATTTTTATATAACCCATATATATATACATGTATATACACCTCAGCCCGAGTAAAAGAGGGATTTTGTGTTTGGATTTGGCATTGAATTTTTACCCTAAAAGGGTAAATTGTAATTCATGAAATAATTACATGAATATTTGGTTTTTAATCATTTTTCTTTCCATTACTAATTCTTTCTATCATTTCAAACCATTTATTCCTAAAGGATTTGCGAATGAAGAGAAAAATGAAGAGTAATGTATCATTGTGTTTTAGTTGAAGTTAAATAAAAGAAAGTATAAAGATTTTATGTTTATGTCGAGTTGTCATATTAGGTTTTATTGATATTATTTGGCAGAAACAAAAATGTGCTTGAAATTTAGGAGACCGTTAATTGTTGTGCGATATGGTAATAAAGAATTGGCATAGAATGAAGTATTGAGGAATCTCGTAACAAAATAAGATTGAAATGATGACAGAGAACAAACATCTTTCAATGTCTATGATAAAAGACTAGGTAGGATTTCTCGGTAATTATAATATTTTTAGGTCATATGTGATTATCTACCTTCTTACCTTAGGCTTTTTCTCTTAGTAATATTTCATGTTTATACCAACTATTGACTTTCATCTCATGCCTTTAATCATTCACACACACACACACATATATATATATATATATATGTGTGTGTGTGTGTGTGTGTGTGTGTGTTTAATCCATATGCCATGTTGCATAACACATTTCCAGTAATCATTGTATTCAATTTTCGTGTTGTAGATATTTTATGCGGTTGTACTTATTTAAAATTTTAAATCAGTCATATACATCATAGAGTTTAGTTTTATATGTTTGTCATCTCTTCGTTAATATTATACTTCCGACCATGCTGTCCATGCAACATATTTTTCGTAAAATTATGATCATCCATGTTTGCATGTCCATGCAACGTGTTTATTACCGAATAATTACAAGATCTTATGCTTATTGAAAAATAGGGTTTTTTTCATTTGGTTGAATCTATATGATGTGTGCATGTCTGCATGAGTAACCTCGTAGTAGTAATATCGATGCATCAAAACAACCTTAACGGTCACAAGATAACTATAAGCTCTATGTTGACCTCAAAAAGAAATATTTGTCGTGTTTTAATAAATATTTGTACATCCATTCAAACCTCAATTTGTATAATATCGATGCATCAAAACAACCTTAACGGTCACAAGATAACTGTAAGCTCTACGTTGACCTCAAAAAGAAATATTTGTCGTGTTTTAATAATTATTTGTACATCCATTCAAACCCCAATTTGTATAGTCCACGTGTTAATGCACTAGAGTTGGAGAAATGTCCTCCCCTGAAGTACGGTGGATAGCTGAGTTACATGACGTGTCACGCTATTTAATATATATCTGCTAGAGTTGGAGAAATGTCCTCCCCTGAAGTACGTTGGATAGCTGAGTTACATGACGTGTCACGCTAATGAAGGTAATGTCTTATTCAGAAGACTACGATGTGCCATATTAGAAATAATTGAACATTTATCCATGAAACGACAAGAAAGATTTCACTCAGAATTCTATAAACAAGGATATTAGAGAGCAAGCATACTGACAATCAGTCAATATTTGTTTTGTATGAGGTCACAAGAGAAATCGTTTGTCACCCTATATTATTTGATAACAAAATATTTTGGAGGTTCAAGTTTTATACTTTTCTTTCACTCTTTTGAAATTTAAAGATAGGCTACAATCTATAATACTTTGATTATATCAACTCGGAAGGATGGTTGCTTGAAGCTTGATTTATTTTTCTTTATAATAGCTTTACAAATTGAAAACATGACACTATATTTGTCAACAATACTTGACCATTTAGCACAAATATTGAATACATACTCTCTTAAATTTATTTGTAATATCAAACATATCATAAAAGTGAGAACCAAAGTATATAGTATGTCTTGTGATATATATATATATATATATATATATATATATATATATATTATTGAATATTTTCAGTCGAGTAGTGACAACAATTGCTCTTGGAAATTAAATAACATTTTGAAAATTCAAATGTTCGATTAATGTGATATCGAAATTCAATAAATTCAACTGGTAAAAGTGGTGAGTAAAACTTTATACAGTAAGTCACTGCAAGTGAGCATTGTTATAATAAATTCCTTGGATAGAGTTTGTTATAGAACTTACCTGGAAATGCAAAAGTTTCAGGATTTTAAGGAAAAACAAAAACCATTAATGTCTCTAATGTATAAGTTTTCTGTCAAAGTAGTCCCTCATGTTGAAATCTCGACTTTAGCATCCTTAATGTTTAAATTTTATTTCACATAAGTCCTTTTTGGACATTTTTATCTTTATATGTGAGCATGCATTTAGAGTAATGTAAGGGGGTAAAAATATACAGAAAGGACCATAAGTGATACAAAATTTGGACATTAGGGATGCTAAAGTCAAGATGTGAACTTGAGGGGCTACTCTGACACAAAACTCATACATTTTTTACCATAAATATCATTATCTCATATTAATTATGTATGGTCATTTGGGAATATTTTTTCCAAGCAACCTTTATGGACTTGTGCAATGTTGAGTTGCTAATTGTATCTCAAATTTATTTCTCAGTTATCACTTTTTATATCTTATAACTCATCTTTTAAATTTACATACTTTCTCAAGTTAGTGTTCAAGGATATTGTTGAGTTTTACACTTTATAGATTGACCTGAGTGACTCTTTAAAACATTAAAGTGCATACATCATTGTAAAATCAATGACTTTTTCACTTATGCACAAGCCATACTAAGAGCATACGTAGAAACAAAAATGTGTAAAAAGTAAAAGGTAGATAATAAATTATCATGCAAAGTTTAAACGACAAGTAGACAAATTTTGAAGATTGAATTGGTGATTCAATTGACATTATGCATATATACTGGTTTTCTAGTTTTCTTGCTAAATTAGCTATTACCATTGCATTGTTTGCATAAATTAACAAGACAATATATGCATTTACATCATATTTGCAATTTATGAGAGCAACACGGAAACAATTTAACAATTGCGCAATGTACTCTAATTCAAACTCAATCTTCTAAATTGTTACGAAAAAAACTCAATCTTCTACATGACCCTATTTTCTACCTAAAAAATGGCTAGTCTGATTTATGTAGGGTAGCAATATTTAATCATAATTGGCTACAATAGAGTCAAATTGTCTTCTTAATCTTAATTAACTATTGGCAAAAGAATAAAGTAAATAACGGATAATTCAAGTAATACTTTAACTACTTTTCTTTGTCATGACAGAGATTTTTTTTTTAATTTTGCTCTTTTATCAGATACATTGTACAGTCATATAATTTTTATTTATATATTATTTCAATGTCATCTATATTATTTATCATGTAATTTTTCACACTTAATATCATAGTATTAAATTGTATATGACGACTAGTAATAATTTGACTTTTTTTTCCCAATCTTTTACATTCTCTTTATATTTTCTAATTCGTTGCATCTTGAAATTCATTTGATTGAAAACCTTCAACAAATATAGCAATAATGTTGATAAGGTACAACACCAAATTTTTTCAATATTCATTAAATACAATCTTATCAAACCAATTTACTCCATATAGTAGTAGAAATTCAAGTGGTTTCAACTTGAAGTGCAGAGACCGGCCAATTATATCAAAATATTGAGTTACATTATTCCCTTTCTCTTTATTTTCTTTCTTCTTGTTGTCTTTTTTGTTCCTTTTCCATGAAAAACTAGAACTTTTTAAAGAAAATTAAAGAAAAAAAAAAGACAACACGTCAAATACGTATAAAGATATCTTTTTGCCTGCGTTTAATAATATCTCTCGATTTGTGAAGTGTTGAAATTAAAGTTGTTTTGCTCTATTTTCTTTTATTTGTTTTTCTATTATTGTGGAGTCACTTAACAAAGTGAGATTGAAGTATTGAATAGAGAACAGACATCTTCCAAAATTTATGATAAAAGAATATAATATGTAGGATTTTCTCGTAATGATAATATTTTTAGATCATATGTGATTATCTACCTTCTTGCACTTTTTCACTTAATAATATTTCATGTTTAAACCTATCTATTGAGTTTCATATATATATATATATATATATATATATATATATATATTTGTGTGTGTGTGTGTACATGTGTGTGTGACTGTGTGCGTGTTTAATCCATATGTCATGTTGCATAACATTTTTCCATTAATCATTGTATTCAATGTTCATGTTGTATATATTTGATGTTGTTGTACTTATTTAAAATTTAAATTAATCGTATATGGAATATAATTTAGTTTTATATGTTTGTCTTCTCTTTGTTAAGATTATACTTACGTTCACATCTTGTTTGCATGTCCGTGCAACACACTTTTCGCAAAATGATCATCCATGTTTGCATGTCCATACAACGTGTTTATTATTGAATAATTACAAGATCTTATGCTTACTGGGAAAATAAGGTTTTCTCATTTGGTTAAATCAATATGACGTGTGCATGTATGCAGGGGTAACCTCCTCTTAGTTATACTGATGCATCCAAACAAATTAACGGTCACAAGATAACTGTAAGTTTCTACATTGACCTCAAAAAAGAAATATATGTAATGTTTTAATAATTATTTGCACATCCATTCATCCCCATTTTTTAAAGTCCACATGTTTATCCACTAGAGTTAGAGCCGTCTTCATTTACTAGAGTGGGCATAATATCCTCTCCTGAAGTACGGGGGAGAGCGGAGTTACACAGTGTGTCATGCTATTGAAGGTAATCTTTCATTTTGAAGAATCCGATGTGGCATATTAGACATAAGTGAACATTTTTTATGCATGAAACGACATGAAAGATTTCACTCAGAATTCTATAAATAAGGATACCAAAAGGCAAGCAAACTGACAACGAGTTTATTTAGTTATATGATATCTCGAGAGAAATTTTTGTCACACTATATAATCCATATGCTTTATTTTGATAATATAATCTTTTTGATGTTCAAGTTTTATATTTTTCTTTCACTATTTTGAAATTTAAAGATAGGCTACAATCTACTTGATTAAAACTCTTCATAAGGGTGGTTGCCTAAAGCTTGATTTATTTTTATTATAATAGATTTCAAAATTGAAAATATAACACGACATTTATCAACAATACTTGACCATTTAGCACAAATATTAAATATATACTCTCTTAAGTTTAATTGTGATATCAACCATAATTAAAAAATGAAAACCAAAGTATATAGTATGCTTTGTGACACACACACACACATATATAGTTGAATATTTTTCAGTAGAGTGGTGACTACAGTTGCACTTGGAAATTAAATAAACAATTTGAAAATTCAAATGTTGGATTAACGTGATATTAGATTTAGTAAATTCAACTTGTAAAAAAGGTGGGTAAAACTTTGTATAGTAACTCACTCAAGTGAGTCATTCTCATAAATGCAGCGGGTGGAGTTTGTTAGAGTGCTTATCTAGAAAAGCACAAAGTTCATGAAAATTAAAGGAAAAATAAAAACCATTAATGTCATTAATGGGTTAATGACATATATGGTCCTTAATGCATAATTATTGTCTCAGAGTAATCCCTCATGTTCAAATCTTGAACATAGCATCCCTAGTATTTAAATTTTGTTTCACCTAAGTTCTTTTAGACATTTTTACCCTTATGTATGAGCATGCATTCTAGAATTAATCTAAGGGTAAAAATGTCTTGAAAAGACTCAAGAGAAACAAAATGTGAATATTAGGAATGCTAAAGCCCAAGATGTGAACATCAGGGACTACTCTAACACAAGACTAATACATAAGAGACCATAAATGTCATTATCCCATCATCAATTGTGTAAAGACATTTGTGAATAATCTTTGCAAACAACATATATGGATGTGTGCAATGCTAAGTTGTTTTTGTAATCTCAAATTTATTTCCCAATTATCACTTTTAGATCGTATTACCTCATCTTTTAAGATAAATCTTTCTCAAGTTGGTGATCGAGGATATTGTTAAGCTTTACACTTTATAGATTGACCTGAGTGACTCTTTAAAACATTAAAGAGCAAACATCATTCTAAAAGCAATATTTTTTCACTTATGCACAAGTCATACTAAAAGCATAAGTATATATCTAAATATGAAACAAAAATGTATAAAATGTGAAAGGTAAATAACAGTTTGTCATGCAAAGTTTAAACGACAAGTAGACAATTCTTGAAGATTTACTTGGTAAAATCAATTGACACTATACATATATACTGGCTTTCTAGTTTTCTTGATATATTAGGTAATACCATTGCATTGCTTGCAAAAATTAACACGACAATAAATGCATTTACATCATATTTGCAATTTATGAGAGTTGCAAGCAAACAATTAACAATTGAGCAATGTACTTTTCAAACTTAATCTTCTACATGACCCTATTTTCTACCTAAAAAATGACTAGTCTAATATATGGTAGCAATATGTAATTATAATTAGCTACAATTAATATGGACAAAATGTCTTCATAATCTTGATTAACTATTACCAAATGAATAAAGTAAATAATGGATAAGTCAGGTATTACTGTGAACCTTTTCTTTGTCATTACAAATATTTATGTTTTTAATTTTGCTCTTTTATTGGATACATTGTACATTCATTTAATGTTTATTTATACTTTATTTCAAAGTCATACATATCACTTATCATGGACTTTTTCGCAAATATTATCCTTGTATTAAATTGTATCTGATGGCTAGTAAGACTTCGGCTTTTTTTTTTAATTTTTAAGTTCTCATTATATTTTCTATATCTTTGCATATTTAATTTAATTTGAATGAACCTTCAACAAAAATAGCTATAATAATGTTTAGTGGGTCCAACAACAAAGTTTTTTCAAAATTCAATAAATGCAGTCTTATCAAACCAATTTACACCATATAGTAGCAGAAATTCAAGTGGTCTCAACTTGAAATATAGAGACCAATTATTTCAAAATATTGAGTTAATATTGTTCCCCTTTCACTTTATTTTCTTTCTTCTTGTCTTTTTTTGTTCCTTTTCCATGAAAAACTGAAATTTTTCCAAAGACAAGGAAAACGAGAAAAGAACATGCCAGTTACATATAAAGATATCTTTTTGGCTGTATGTTAATAATATTTATCAATTTGTGAAATGTTGAAAGTTGTTTTGCTCTTTATTTTATTTTATTTGTTTTTATTGTTTTTCTCTTTATTTTCTTTTATTTGTTTTTCTTTTCCTTCAGATTGAAACCTCAATTCTTAAAATTGCAAAATACTATAGAAAGTTTCCAAAAGAGTTCCAATAGTATATTACAACATGTAAAGGAATAATTATTTTCTATATTATTTATCAGCATATATTTATTATAAATTAGTCAATTTTCACTTTATGCATATATCTATTTCAAAACATTGATGGTTTATTAGATGTCTGGAATGTGTATGTGTGTGTATGGGATAAAAACATTAAAACCTCCAAACTGTGGCCATTTTCACACTTTTTTTCACTTTGCATCACAACCTTTACAAAATTGGCACTTGTTTATATTTTAGCATATTCCGACGAAATTCCAGCACATGTTTGACATGTGCCACTTTTTAGGGCTTAACACCTAAGAAGAAGGTCATCTTTATCATTTGCCATCCAACCTATTTTCTCTCACTAAACTATCCTCAACTTACACCATTCTCACACAGACACGCATACATACACTGTAATACCCTTTGTCCCACATGGGAAAAAGGAGGAAAATGATAATAATTTATAAAGAAAACCCTAGAATTCAAGTGTAACAATGGATATCCATTTTAGGACGTGGTTCAAATGCCCAACTACAGGTTACACTCAGTGGGTTCAATGGAATTTCTCTGGTCCAACGGGCTAGTGAGCCAGGGGCATTACAAATGGTATCAAAGCCGCTCGTCAATCGGAATTGGGAGTTTGGTGCTACAATGTGAATTATCGGTATCCGCTATAAAGTAGCCCGAGTTTCTCCAATCCGCTATGAAGAATAGTCCGAGGCAAATCCAGTGGTAGCCCAGAGTCCCGACGCCTGACGGCGGATCCTGAACTGAGTCACGCTGCGACGAGGATGTCGCTTCTCGAAGGGGGGTGATTGTAATACCCTTTGTCCCACATGGGAAAAAGGAGAAAAATGAAAATAATTTATAAAGAAAATCCTAGGATTCAAGTGTAACAATGGATATTCATTTTGGGCCGTGGTTCAAATGTCCAACTACAGGTTATGCTCCGTGGGTTCGACGGGATTTCTTTGGTTCAACGGGCTCATGAGCCCGGGGCGTGACATACACTCTCTTACACACACTCGCTCGGTAAAGTTTGACGCCTTATGTAAAGCCATGGACATCATTTTGACAATAAATATTATGGATATTCAATTTTCTATTTTTCTTCCATTCTTTTGAAATAAAAAGATAGGCTACATCTTGTGGAGTTTTAATCATATCTATTGAGACAAATCGTTTCTTGAAGGCTGATTCATCTTCTTTATTCTGGTTTTTCCAAATTGAAAACATAACATAGCATTTGTCAACAATATTTGATCATTTAGAACAAATGTTAATACTACTCTCTTAAATTTATTTGTTACATAAAAAATAATGTAAACATAAGAACCAAAGTATATAGTACACTTTGTGAAATATTTATATGTTGTTGAACATTTTCAATCTAGTAGTGACAAAAGTTGCGCTTGAAAAGATATTCAATAAATTCAATTGGGTAAAAAAGAGAGTGAAAGCTTCTTATATTAACTCACTCGAGTAACCATTAATCTCATAAATATGGTGGTTGGGGTTGTTAGAAACTCCATCTGGAGAAGTAAAGAGAGCAGAAGATTTAATATAAAAAAAACAAAAAATTACTAATGTCATTCAGTGTTGAAGATAAATATTTATGGAGATTTGTGTATAATCGTTCCAAACAACATTTATGGACCTGTGTAGTGTTGTGTCATTTTTGTAATCTCAAATTTCTTTCTTCGTTATCACTTTTTTAGATCTTGTAACCGGATCTCTTAAAATTACAAGCATACACCCATACTTTCTCAAGTTGGTAATCGAGGATATTATTGAGTTTTACAATTTATAAATTTATCTGAGTGACTCTTGAAACATGAAAGAGCAAGCATCCTTCCAAAATTAATGACTTTTGTGTTTATTCACAAGGCATATTGAGAGCATAATGACAAATCTAAATAAAAAAATCAAAATATGTGTAAAAGTAAACAAATCATGTAAAGTTTAAATGGCAAGTAAACAAATTGTTCTTGAAGATTTACTTGATGACCCAATTGACAGTATACATATTTCCCTTCCTAGATTTAGTTCATAATTGTTTTGCCAAATTATGTAATACTATTGCATTTTTTGCATAAATTAATATGAAATTATATGAATTTTCATAATTTTTGTAATTTTTTATCTATTACATGAAATCAATTAACAATTGAGCAACACACTTTAATTTAAACTCAATTTTCTATGTAACACTATTTTCTACCTAAAAAATGACTAGTCTAATTTATATAGGGTTGCGATATAATAATAATAATTAGCTACTGTATGGTTGGATGTCTTTAATCATATATATATATATATATATATATATATATATTTAATCCATATGCTATGTTACATAACATTTTCCCAGTTTGTATTCAATTTCCGTGTTGTAGATATTTTATGCGGTTGTACTTATTTAACATTTTACTCAGTCGTATACATAATATAGTTTAGTTTTGTATGTTTGTCATCTCTTCGTTGATATTATACTTCAGTTCACGCTTGTTTGCATGTCTATGCAACAAATTTTTCACAAAATTATAATCATCCATGTTTGCATGTCCATGCAATGTGTTTATTACTGAATAATTACAAGATCTTATGCTTACTGAGAAATAGGGTTTTTCTCATTTGGTTGAATCTATATGATGTGTACATGTCTGCATGAGTAACCTCGTAGTAGTAATATCGATGCATCAAAACAACTTAACGGTCACAAGATAACTGTAAGCTTCTACGTTGACCTCAAAAAGAAATGTTTGTCGTGCTTTAATAATTATATGTACATCCATTCAAACCCCAATTTGTATAGTCCACGTGTTAATGCACTAGAGTTAGAGCTGCCATTTAATATATATCTGCTAGAGTTAGCGAAGTGTTCTCCCCTGAAGTACGGTGGAAGCTGAGTTACATGACGTACGTGTCATGCTATTGGAGGTAATGTTTTATCCAGAAGACTACAATGTTCCATATTAGACATAATTGAACATTTAGGTATGAAACGACAAAAAAGATTTCACACAGAATTGCATAAACAATAAACAATGATATTAGAGATCCAGCATACTGACAATGAGTCGATATTTGTTTTGTACGAGGTCACGAGAGAAATCGTTTGTCACCCTATATAATTTGATAACAAAATATTTTGCATGTTCAAATTTTATATTTTCCTTTCACTCTTTTGAAATTTAAAGATAAGCTACAATCTATAAAACTTTGATTATATCAATTTGGAAAGATGGTTGCCTGAAGCTTGATGTATTTTCCTTTATAATAGCTTTCCAAATTGAAAACATAACATTACATTTATCAACAATACTTGACCATTTAGCACAAGTATTACATACATACTCTCTTAAATATATTTGTAATATCAAACATAATATAAAAATGAGAACAAAAGTATATAGTATGTCTCTTGATATATATACATACATATATATATATATATTGTTGAATATTTTCAGTCGAGTAGTGACAACAACTGCTCTTGAAAATTCAAATGTTCGATTGATGTGATATCAAAATTCAGTAAATTCAACTGGTAAAAGTGGTGAGTAAAACTTTGTACAATAAGTCATTGCAAGTGAGCATTGTTCTAATAAATCCATTGGATAGAGTTTGTTATAGAGCTTATCTGGAAATGCAAAAGTTTCAGGAATTCTAAGGAAAAACAAACACCATTAATGTAATTTATGGGTTAGTGAAATATATGGTCTCTATTATATAAGTTTTCTGTCAAGGTAGTCCCTCATGTTCAAATATTGACTTTAGCATCCTTAATGTTTAAATTTTATTTCATATAATCTTTTTTTGGACATTTTCACCCTTATATCTGAGCATGCATTCCAGTGTATTTTAAGGGGGTAAGAATATCCAAAAAAGGACCATAAGTGAAACAAAATTTGGACATTAGGGATGCTAAAGTCAAGATGTGAATATGAGGGACTACTCTGACACAAAACTCATACATTCTTGACCATAAATATCATTATCTCATCATTAGTTGTGTATAGACAATTGGGAATATTCTTTCAAAACAACATTTATGGACTTGTGCAATGCTGAGTTGCTTATTGTATTCTCAAATTTCTTTCTTAGTTATCACTTTTTATAACTTATAACTCATCTTTTAAAATTACATACTTTCTCAAGTTAATGTTCGAGGATATTGTTGAGTTTTACACTTTATAGATTGACCTGAGTGACTCTTTAAACATTAAAGTGCATACATCATTCTAAAATCAATGACTTTTTCACTTATGCACAAGTCATACTAAGAGCATACATAGAAACAAAATTGTGTAAAATGTAAGTGAATAACAAATTATCATGCAAAGTTTAAACGACAAGTAGACAAATCTTGAAGATTGAATTGGTGATTCAATTGACACTATGCATATATACTGGTTTTCTAGTTTTCTTGCTAAATTAGGTATTACCATTGCATTGTTTGCGTAAATTACACGACGATATATGCATTTACATCATATTTTCAATTTATGAGAGCAACACGCAAAAAATTTAACAATTGAGCAATGTACTCTAATTCAAACTCAATCTTCTACATTATTGCGAAAAAAACTCAATTTTCTACATGACCCTATTTTCTACCTAAAAAATGGCTAGTCTAATTTATGTAGGGTAGCAATATTTAATCGTAATTGGCTACAATAGGGTCAAAATGTTTTCTTAATTTTAATTAACTATTGGTAAAAGAATAAAGTAAATAATGGATAATTCAGTAATAATTTGACTACTTTTCTTTGTCATGACAAAGAATTTTTTTTTTAATTTTGCTCTTTTATCGGATACATTGTACAGTCACATCATTTTTATTTATAATTTATTTCAACGTCATATGTATCATTTATCATGTACTTTTTCACAAATAATATCCTTGTATTAAATTGTATATGACAACTAGTAATAATTCGACTTTTTTCTTCCCAATCTTTTACCTTCTCTTTATATTTTCTAATTCGTTACATCTTGAAATTTATTTGATTGAAAACCTTCAAAAAATATAGTGATAATGTTGATAGGGTACAACACCAAGTTTTTTCAATATTTGTTAAGTCTTATCAAACCAATTTACTCCATATAGTAGCAGAAATTCAAGTGGTTTCAAATTGAAATGCAGAGACCGGCCAATGATTTCAAAATATTGAGTTATATTGTTCCCTTTCTCTTTATTTTCTTTCTTGTTGTTGTCTTTTTTGTTCCTTTGCCATGAAAAACTGGAACTTTTTCAAAGAAAGTTAAAGAAAAGGCAAAAAAGAAGGGAACATGTCAATTACGTATGAAGATATCTTTTTGTCTGTGTGTTAATAATATCTCTCGATTTGTGAAATGTTGAAATTAAAGTTGTTTTGCTCTGTTTTCTTTTATTTGTTTTTCTTTTATTGTGGAGTCTCCTAACAAAATGAGATTGAAGTATTGAATAGAGAACAGACATCTTGCAAATTTATGATAAAGGAATGTAATATGTAGGATTTTCTCGTAATTACAATATTTTTAAATCATATGTGATTACCTACCTTCTTACTTTAGGCTTTGTCACTTAATAATATTCATGTTTAAACCTATCAATTGAGTTTCATCTTATGTATTTAATAATCATGTTCATATATATATATATATATATATATATATGTGTGTGTGTGTGTGTGTGTGTGTGTGTGTGATTGTGTGTGTGTTTAATCCATATGTCATGTTGCATAACATTTTTCTAGTAATCATTGTATTCAATGTTCATGTTGTATATATATTATGTTGTTGTACTTATTTAAAATTTATATTAAGCGTATATGGAATATAGTTTAGTTTTATATGTTTGTCTTCTTTTCGTTAAGATTATACTTACGTTCACGTCTTGTTTGCATGTCCATGCAGCACCTTTTTCACAAAATGATCATCCATGTTTGCATGTCCATGCAACGTGTTAATTACTGAATAATTACAAGATCTTATGCTTACTGGAAAAATAAGGTTTTCTCATTTGGTTGAATCAATATGATGTGTGCATGTATGCAGGGGTAACCTTTTCTTAGTTATATTGGTGCATCAAAACAAATTAACGGTCACAAGATAAATGTAAGTTTCTACATTGACCTGAAAAAAGATATATGTCATGTTTTAATAATTATTTGCACGTCCATTCAACCCATTTTGTATAGTCCACTTGTTTATGGCTTTGTGCACTAGAGTTAGAGCCGCCTTCATTTACTAGAGTGGGCGTAATATCCTCTCCTAAAGTACGGGGGAGAGCGGAGTTACACGACATGTCATGCTAGTGAAGTTAATGTTTTATTTTGAAGACTCCGATGTGGCATATTAGACATAAGTGAACATTTATGCATGAAACGACAAGAAACATTTCAGTCAGAATTCTATAAATAAGGATACCAAAAGGCAAGCAAACTGACAACGAGTTTATATTTAGTTATACGATGTCTCAAGAGAAATCTTTGTCACCCTATATAAATCCAAATCTTTATTTTGATAACATAATCTTTTGGATGTTCAAGTTTTATATTTTTCTTTCACTGTTTTGAAATTTAAAGATAGGCTACAATCTACTTGATTTATTTTTATTTATAATAGCTTTCAAATTGAAAATATAACACGATATTTATCAACAATAGTTGGCCATTTAGCACAAATATTAAATATATACTCTCTTAAGTTTAATTGTGATATCAAACATAATTAAAAAAATGAGAACCAAACTATATAGTATGCTTTATGATACACACACACACATATATATATAGTTGAATATTTTTCAATAGAGTAGTGACTACAATTGCACTTGGAAATTAAATAAACAATTTGAAAATTCAAATGTTGGATTAATGTGATATTAAATTCAGTAAATTCAACTGGTAAAAAAGATGAGTAAAACTCACTCAAGTGAGCATCATTCTCATAAATGCAGCGGGTGGAGTTTGTTAGAGTACTTATCTTGAAAAGCACAAAGTTCATGAAAATTAAAAGAAAAATAAAAACCATTAATGTCATTAATGGGTTAGTGACATATATGGTCCTTAATGCATAAGTTTTGTGTCAGAGTAGTCCCTCATGTTCAAATCTTGACCTTTGCATCCCTAGTATTTAAATTTTGTTACACTTAAGTTCTTTTGGACATTTTTACCCTTATGCATGAGCATGCATTCTAGAGTAAATGTAAGGGTAAAAATGTCTTGAAAAGACTCAAGTGAAACAAAAGGTGAACATTAGGAATGCTAAAGTCAAGATGCGAACATCAAGAACTACTCTAACACAAAACTTATACATAAGAGACCATAAATGTCATTATCCCATCATCAATTGTATAAAGACATTTGTGAATAATCTTTGCAAACAACATATATGGACTTGTGCAATGCTAAGTTGTTTTTGTAATCTCAAATTTCTTTCCCAATTATCACTTTTATATCTTATTACCTCATCTTTTAAGATAAATCTTTCTCAAGTTGGTGATCGAGGATATTGTTGAGCTTTACACTTTATAGATTGACCTGAGTGACTCTTTAAAACATTAAAGAGCAATCATCATTCTGAAATCAATGATTGTTTTCACTTATGCACAAGTCATACTACGAGCATAAGTATATATCTAAATATGAAACAAAAATGTATAAAAAGTAAAAGGTAAATAACAATTTGTCATGCAAAGTTTAAACGACAAGTAGACAATTCTTGAAGATTTACTTGGTAAAATCAATTGACACTATGCATAAATACTGGTTTTCTAGTTTTCTTGATATATTAGGTAATACCATTGCATTGTTTGCAAAAATTAACACGACAATATATGCATTTATATCATATTTCCAATTTAAGAGAGCTGCAAGCAAACAATTAACAATTGAGCAATGTACTTAATTCAAACCTAATCTTCTATATGACCCTATTTTCTACCTAAAAAATGACTAGTTTAATATATGGTAGCAATATTTAATCATAATTAGCTACAATTAATATGGCCAAAATGTCTTCATAATCTCCATTAACTATTAGCAAAAGAATAAAGTAAATAATGGATAAGTCAGGTAATACTGTGAACCTTTTCTTTGTCTTTACAAATATTTATGTTTTTAATTTTGCTCTTTTATCGAATACATTGTTCATTCATGTAATGTTTATTTATACTTTATTTCAACGTCATACATATCATTTATCATGGACTTTTTCGCAAATATTATCCTTGTATTAAATTGTATCTGATGGCTAGTAAGACTTCGGCTTTTTTTCTTAATTTTTAAGTTCTCATTATATTTTCTATATCTTTGCATATTTAATTTAATTTGAATGAACCTTCAACAAAAATAGCTATAATAATGTTTAGTGGGTCCAACAACAAAGTTTTTTCAAAATTCAATAAATGTAGTCTTATCAAACCAATTTACACCATATAGTAGAAGAACTTCAAGTAGTCTCAACTTGAAATATAGAGACCAATTATTTCAAAATATTGAGTTAATATTGTTCCTCTTTCTCTTTATTTTCTTTCTTCTTGTCTTTTTTTGTTCCTTTTCCATGAAAAACTGAAATTTTTTCAAAGACAAGGAAAAAGAGAAAAGAACATGCCAGTTACGTATAAAGATATCTTTTTGGCTATATGTTAATTTTAATCGATTTGTGAAATGTTGAAAGTTGTTTTGCTCTTTATTTTCTTTTATTTGTTTTTATTGTTTTGCTCTTTATTTTCTTTTATTTGTTTTTCTTTTCCTTCAGACTTGAAACCTCAATTCTTAAAATTACAAAATACTATAGAAAGTTTCCAAAAAGGTTCCAATAGTATATTACAACATGTAAAGGAATAATTGTTTTCTATATTATTTATCAGCATATATTTATTATAAATTAGTCAATTTTCACTTTATGCATATATCTATTTCAAAACAGTGATGGTTCATTAGATATCTGAAATGTGTATGTGTGTGCATGGGATAAAAAATTTAAACCCTCCAAACTATAGTCATTTTCACACTTTTTTTAGATACTTTTTTTTTCACTTTGCATCACTACCTTTACAAAACTGGCACTTGTTTATATTTTAGCATATTCCGGCGGAATTCTAGCACTACTTGATATGTGCCACTTTTTAGGGCTAAAATGCAATTTAACACCTAAGTAGAAGGTCATCTTTATCATTTTCCATCCAACCTATTTTCTCTCACTAAACTATCCTCAACTCACACCATTCTCACACAGACGCACATACATACATACACTCTCTTACACACACTCGCTCGGTAAAGTTTGACGCCTTATGTAAAGCCATGGACATCATTTTGACAATCAAAATTATGGATATTCATTTTTCTATTTTTCTTCCACTCTTTTGAAATATAAAGATAGTCTACATCTTGTGGAGTTTTAATCATATCTATTGAGACAGATCATTTCCTGAAGGTTGATTCATCTTCTTTATTCTGGTTTTTCCAAATTGAAAACATAACAGAGCATTTGTCAACAATATTTGATCATTTAGAAAAAATGTTAATACTACTCTCTTAAATTTATTTGTTACATAAAAAATAATGTAAAACATAAGAACCAAAATATATAGTATACTTTGTGAAATATTTATATGTTGTTGAACATTTTCAATCTAGTAGTGACAAAAATTGCGCTTGAAAAGACATTCAATAAATTCAATTGGGTAAAAGAGAGAGTGAAAGTTTCTTATATTAACTCACTCGAGTAACCATTATTCTCATAAGTATGGTGGTTGGGGTTGTTAGAAACTCCATCTGGAGAAGTAAAGAGAGCAGAAGATTTAATATGAAAAAACAAAAATTACTAATGTCATTCAGTGTTGAAGATAAATATTTATGGAGATTTGTGTATAATCGTCCCAAACAACATTTATGGACCTGTACAGTGTTGTGCCATTTTTGTAATCTCAAATTTCTTTCTTCGTTATCACTTTTTTAGATCTTGTAAACAGATCTCTTAAAATTACAAGCATACATCCATACTGTCTCAAGTTGGTAATCGAGGATACTATTGATTTTTACAATTTATAAACTTATCTAAGTGACTCTTGAAACATGAAAGAGCAAGCATCCTTCCAAAATTAATGACTTTTGTGTTTATTCACAAGGTGTATTGAGAGCATAATGACAAATCTAAATAAAAATTCAAAATATGTGTAAAAGTAAATATATCATGTAAGGTCTAAATGGCAAGTAAACAAATTGTTCTTGAAGATTTACTTGGTGACCCAATTGACAGTATACATATTTCCCTTTCCAGATTTAGTTCATAATTTTTTTGCTAAATTATGTAATACTATTGCATTTTTTGCATAAATTATTATGAAATTATATGAATTTACATAATTTTTGTAATTTTTTATCTATTACAGGCAATCAATTAACAATTGAGCAACGCACTTTAATTCAAACTCAATTTTCTACATAACACTATTTTCTACCTAAAAATGACTACTCTAATTTATATAGGGTTGCGATATATAATAATAATTAGCTACCGTATGGCAGGATGTCTTCTTATCTTAACTAACTAATAGCTAGAGAATAAAGAAAATAATGGATATATCATGTAATTATTTGACTATTCTTCTTTATACTGACAAATATTTATTTTGCTAATTTTCCCTTCTATTAAGTACATTGTACATTCAATTAACTATTTATTAGTATGCTAATTTAATGTCATGCATATCATGTGAATCTTCACACTATAATATCCTTGTATTAAATCTTATTTGACCACCGTTAAGACTTTGTATTTGTTCCAAATTGTTTCTTATACTTATTAAAATAATAATTTATTAATCTTCTATTCATTCCATTTTAAATTGAATTTGATTAAAACCTTCAATTCATAATAATATTAATAGGGATAGCACACTTTTTGCAATGATCAGAAAATGTAGTCCAATAGAATCAATTCACACCATAGTAGCATAAATCTAAATGGAATCTTCACTTAAAATATAGATAACAACTATTTAGAAATACTAAGTTCTATTGATGTTCACCTATCATTTTCTTTTCTTCCTTCTTCTTTTTCTTTGTTGCTCCTTTTATTTCCATGAAAACCTGAAACCTTTTCAAATTAAAAGATCAAGAAAAGGGAAAAGAGAAAAAAGTGTCAGATACATCTGATGTCTTTTTTGCTGTATTTTAATCATTTCTTTACCAATATCTATGGGTTTGTAAAACCTTGAAAGTTGTTTTCCTTTTTCTTTATTTTCTTATGTTTGTTTTTCTTTCTCCTTCAAACTTGAAACCTCAAATTCTCAAAATTATAGAATTCTATAAAAACTTTCGAAAAGAATTCCAATGATTTTACGTATATTATAAAATGTATAAGGATGACTATTTTCTATACTATTTGCAATTAATGCATATATTTAATTTAAACATAATGGTGGATTGAGAATTTGAATTATATATATATATATGTATGTATATGTACATATAAGAAAATCCAAATAGATGACCTCTTGAATCATTGAAATAGTTACTGAATTTTTGTTATAAATCAGACTAACAATGGCGCTGAAGGGAGGAGCTATAAATTTGACAATATATTCAGATTCTCAGCTCATAACTAAACAAATAGAAGGCATATATGAGGCTAAGGAGGAGAGAATAGCAAAATATCTAAAGACCATTAAAGTACTAAGGATGAACTTTACCAAGCTGGAGGTGCATCAAATCCCAAGAAGCAAAAATACCAAAGCGGATTACTTATCCAAGTTAGGAAGTGCGGTCACCGATTGCAAAACCAGGCAGATTACAATCCAGGTCGTAGCCAGGCCGAGCACGGAGAAAGATGTCATGAGCATCGAGGAAATTACGGATTGGAGAAGGGATATTATACAATATATTACTAAAGAAGTGTTACCAGAGGACAAATATAATAAGCAAAGGATGCCCGTCAGGGAGGCAAACTTCGTTATGATAGATGGAATGTTTTATAAAAGAGGCTATGTCCAGCCTTATCTTAAATGCATATCTATGAAGGAAGGAGAATACATTTTAAGAGAAATTCACGAAGGGTGCTGTGGCAGCCATATAGGAAGAGCATCTTTAGCACGAAAAGCCTTACGAGCAGGATACTTTTAGCCAAGTATTAAAGGAGACGCAGCTGAGCTAGTACAAAAATGTGAACAATGTCAGAAGCATGCTAATCTTATACATAGATCAGCTGAATATTTACACTCCCTGAGTGTCCCTTGTCCCTTTGATCGATGGGGCATGCATATAGTAAGGCCATTCCCCGTGTCCAAGGTCCAGAAAAAGTTCTTGTTGGTCGTGGTGGATTACTTTAGCAAATGGGTAGAAGTGGAAGCTTTAGCTCGAATTACTGAAGAAGAAGTAATGCGATTCTTATGCAAGAATGTTGTATGTCGATTTGGCATTCCAAGGTAGATCATAGCTGATAATGGAAGGCAATTCAATGGAGTCAAGCTAAAAAATTGGTGTGAGGGGCTAGGAATCTAGCAGAGATTCAGCTCAGTGGCACATCCACAAACAAATGGACAAGTGAAAGTTACAAATAAGATTTTAGTACAAGGATTGAAAACCAGGCTGGAAGGAGCAAGGGGAAATTAGGTAGATGAATTACCCTTTGTACTATGGTCCTACAGAACTACACCTAAAAACACCACGGGAGAGAGCCTATTCCAATTGGTTTAAGGCACAGAAGCTGTAATACCACCTGAAATCAGGGTTTCAACCCTCCGGATTGAACACTTCAATGTAGAACAAAATCAAGCAAGAATGCGAGAAGAATTAGATATGATCGAGGAAGGGATAAGCAAGGCGTACTGATGCATCTAGCTATACAAACAACGCATCCAAAGATCTCAGGCTAGTAAGGTTCGCTAGAGGAACTTTCAGATGGGTGACCTCGCCTTAAAAAGGATAGAAGCCATACATGCGGTGAAAAATTTAGGACCTAACTAGGATGGTCCATAAAAAGTAACCAATGTGCTAAGAGAAGGAGCCTACGAGCTACAGAATGGAGAGGGAAAACAACTCCCTCATCCATGGAATGTGCAAAACCTAAAGAGATTTTATGTCTAGGAAGAACAGCAAGATATGTTAAATTCATTGTATATTCCTAGTCAAGAGTGTGGTCAGGAAGATTGTGAGCTAACTTTGCAGGGCAAAAACATGCAACATGAGATAAGTAATATTACGATTGCTTTTCATTATCATATTTGTTGATTTATTCTCCGCAAATAGTATGATTTTTGTCTTAGAATGTATGTCTTATGCAAAGCATCCTCTTGATTGAATCATTATTTGTACTATCACGCACATGGAAGATAAAGGTGGTATGAAGTAGACGGTGGTTAGAAAAATTGAATGGGTAACCTGGATCCGTCCAGTTAGGGAAAAGTCGGTTGCGGATCCATCTGGCCTCATTCCAGAAAAAGAAATAATGATGGACAAGAAGAAATAAATTTGGAAACTTCTCAGTTTACTTCTCAAATTAGAAAAAATAAGGATGGTTAGAAGAAATAAGGTTGGGGGGACAGCCTATTGGTTGATCCCCAGGATGGAGTGAGACATATAAGTCCACTTGTACTCCACGGTAGCATAAGGGTGCAAAATTTAAGAGAAAAAGGAAGAAAAAACCCTGGGTAGCATACTAGCAGGTGCGAGCCTGGGGAAGAAATTGTAGTACGGAGTGATGAATCCATGGGAGTCAAAAGGCTGATGTATCTTTTATATGTGCAAAATCTTGCCATACTCCTTTTTTCTACATACAAATATATGCATAATGTTTCAACATGCACAAGTATGTTCCAAATTATCTTGCTACTCAGCAAGCTGAAATCTATCAAAATTATATGCTCAATTTGATGCTAAATTATTCTTCTCCCATCATATGTTCACAAACATCCATCTCAGTTAGCATCAAAACATATATGCAATTTTCAATGAGCATAATAGGTAAGATATAAATCATTCATACCAGTTAAAACATAAACATCTCAAAAGCATCATGGGCCTCAAAGGGCACCCAAACAAAAATAACAAAAATGAAAAATATTGTCTTAAGGCTATAGTGCAGCCTATGCAAAATAGATTATCTTTTCAAGAAACTGACATAAACACTACTCCGCATTAGAGGGAGCATTTTAGGCAACATTCTCTGCCACGCCTACAGGATCATCGGTAGGCTAATCGCTGGATGATCAGCAACCTGTCCTGGATTCAAATCCGTCACCAGAGCAGCATCAGAAGGAACTTCATTTGGAACATTTTCAGTTGCAGGAGTAGGGGGCTTCAGTAAAGTAGCATCCATTGTGGTATCAACATCAAGAAAAGAGGCATCATTTTCAGTAGAAGGGTAACCAGTAGCAGCAAATTGATTTTTGCACCCCTCGAAACCTTTTTCAAAATATTCTAACGTTTTGTCGTCCACCAAGTTCTGAAACTCGGTGGAAGCCAGGAAGTTAGCCTTGAACATCTCTAGGAAGGTTTATCCTTCCACAGAAGTGAAAAATTCCTCAATAACCATCTGGCAATCCTTTGCCATAGCGTCTTGAAGTTCCATTTTCTGGTGCTTCAGGGCACTCCTCAGCTGTCCTCCAGGACCCTCACCCTACCCGCCTAGGCAGACGGGATTCTTGTTCTTGGACTTCCAGAGGGTTTTTTCTTCTCCTTCTGCCAAGATTGTTCCAGGGAGACGTATGCTCCTACTTGCTTCTTTACTTTGGCTAGGTCCCTTTTTATGTCATCCTCTTCGGTCGACTGGTTAATGTCTATCAAAGCCTGCCCTGCAAGAAGACAAAACTGCACACAAAAAAGGAGAACAGTGAAACACTAGCATGATACAAGAAATTAGAACAAAGGCACATATGGCATACCTTAGGGAATATTTCTATCAACCAATCGATGGTTTCCTGGGTCTAGAGGGATTTCAACAACTGGTGATCCAAGGAGTTGGCCATGTTCTTCAAGAAACTGCGCATTACTGCTAAATCCTTGTTTTTCAAAATAAAAGCCTGAGGAAGGTCTTGAGCTCGTGAATGAGTACGAAGGACAGGAGATTCAGAGGTGTTAAAAGTCAAGGAGGGCATGACCTCCCTAAATAGAATACCAGTATTACCCCGCTTGGGAGGAGGAATGTCAGAAGAATTATCAGCCGGCCTTTTCCCGGCAGTTATTTCTTTCGCCTTGGCAGAATCTCGACTTGGTGGAGCTGAAGGATCATGAGTAGAAAATTGAGGAGATAGAGCAGTCGTCAGCCCTGAAGGAAGTTGGGATCCAGAAGGAGTGACTGGTAGGTTGACGACAGGAGTAACATGCAGAACAGAAGGAGTGGCCATTGGAGCCCTCTGCCTTCGACGCTTCGACTCAGCAAGTCTGGCAGCATCCATTATCTCATCTGCAAAATAGAAAGAAATTCAGAACAATAGTCAGATAAAAAACTTAGGAGAAAAAAGCATCAGCAAAAATATAAACATTCGATTATAAAGGCTACCAATAGTTTCACCCTTTATGTCTACCTCAATGGGACTCAAGGTGAAATGATATAACAAGCGTGGGTCAACCAACTTTCCCACATCATACTCATCCCTGTTCAAATAATTCAACAATCTTTGATTAAAAGGGAGTCGACTAGAAAATGGATACAAGTTTGGATTTCCTAACTTATCTAAATGATCATGAGGAAAATCCCAGAAGGTTCCGTCAGGAGGAGCTATGAAGAATAAGTTTTTTTTCCAGTCTTTTTCAAAAGAAGGGTAAGCAGAGAAAAAGTAAACATTTTTCCTAGGGGTAAAGTAGAATACCCTTGACTCATTTCCTGAGGATCGAGGAAGAAAGAAAAAATAGAAAAGCTCGGTGGTAGGATGATGACCTAGACTACGCAATAACACATTAAAAGCAACTATGGCTCGCATGGAATTTGGGGGAAGCTGGTTTAAAGAAATTTTGTATCTTTTGGCTATGGCTACATATAAAGGGTAGATCGGGAAACGTAACCCAACCCGGAGGTGGACGACGTAAAAAGCAAGAAAAACAGGGGGTGGGCCCTATCGATAGCACTAGGAACCTGAATAGATTGAGACGGGGGAATACCATAGGTGGCCCTTATGATATTCTCTTGGTGAGGGATAAAGCAGGATCTGTACACCATCCAAAAGCGAGCCTCCGAGACAGCAAGCAATACTTTCTCCTGGGCACTTAGGGTCTCTTCGGCCAGTTCATCCAATTCATGTGGATCGGGTTGATCGAGATCTTCCAAAGGAATTTTAGGAGGGATTTCCGGAAAAACCTTAGGAGGATGTCTCTCTGAGATTGATTGGGCCAAAAAGGAAAAAAAAACAAAAACACAAGGGCTATTCGAAGGAGTAGAGGCTGAGGAATCTAGAGTTATGGTTCCTCCGTGTTGATAAGCACTATAAGATTCACCCGCATAAAGAGGAGGTGATGATGAGTTAGCAATATTCACAGGTGGAACCATCACCGAAGCATTCAATGGATTTCTGGCAAGAGGAGGAGGATTGGCCACGTTTTCAGGACAGAGTATTTGAATGTTGTCATCAGAGGAGATCGGAGTAGGATTGAAAACATGGGACATTTTTTCAAAATTTACAAGAGAAAAACAGGGGAATGATGACAGAATTTTCTACAAAGAATACAAATACAAACAAACATACAAAGCAAAAAATGGAAGTGATAAGTACCTAAAAAATGAAGGCAGGAGAAGTGGATCTCGGAGTGATAACTGCCCAGTTAATTGAAGATGGAGAAAAAAGAGGAAGTTGGACGAATGATTTTAAGGAGAAGAGGAGGAAATAAACAAGGCAACAAAAATCGATTAAAAATGGAAGGAAGAGATTTTTGAAATTTGAAAAAAGCAATTAAGGAAGAAAAAGATAAAATTTCCTTTTGGCGGGGTCATTTAGTGACCGTACACGTGGCACATATCAACAGATATCTAGGAGCAATTATGGCGGCAGAAAGGTAACTGCCATGATGATGGCGCGGGAATCTAGGAGGAAAAGTTGCAACATTATTATTTATTATCCTGGGGAAGCCCAAATGTCTTCAGCCCATCAGTGACGTCATGCTTAGAGTTTTCTCAAAAGATTCTTCTAGAAACTTATAAAGGCTTTTCAAGTAAGTCATTATTTCTTCAGCATACTAATCAGGAGAAAACTTAGGAGTACTTTCAGCTCACATGTCCAGCAGGGATTCAGGAGGAGCTTTTAGCTATCAGATTAGCTCCCATAATTAATTCTTCACAACTTTTTTAGCTAGACAAGTCAAACTTTAGAGTTAGGGGGACTATTGATGTGGGTAGTTATCATCCATTGGGCCAAGCTGACAAGCCCAAAGAATTTATATATTTTTCCTTATGTTATTATACTAATTAGGCCCATGCATGCATATTTCGGCCTCACATAATTGACAAGAGTAGAGCCCAAGTTGGATCTCTAAAAGGAAAGATATCAATCAAACAGACAACATCCAATCAAATATCCGGTCAAACACTTACCCAAAACAGGAAGATTGGGCATAACTAAATATGGGCCTGACCATACGCGTTTTAGGATAATTTCCGGACACCCAAAGCTTCCAGAAATAGCCCTGATTACCATAAATAGAGCAAGAAGGAAATCAGCTAAATTCTACGTACCATATTTGTATAGAAGCCATCTAACTTGTATAAATTCCAATATTGATGATCAATAAACAACTTTTACGTCTTTTACGCATTTTTACTCTTATTTATTTTATAACTTTATACTCAATTTCTCGCAAAATAGTAATATAAATTTATTGGTGTAAATTTCACGTGGAACACATATAATACAAATATAACATATATTTTGCGTAAATATCTTGCACTGAATCTTTAGACAATGCCATCTCGTCTAATAATTCATGTAAGCAGTAGTTATAAAGTTTTGCAAAGAACTATAAAATTTTGTAAAGAAATCAATCATTGAAACATGGGAAAATCGTGTCTTTTGTCCTTTAGTACCACATGTTACACAAATTTATTTTTAGTCTCAATATTTTTTAATAAAATACAATTTAGGCTTTTGTTACACACAGTTAGTCCTTTGCTTTACTTTCCTTTAAAAAAGAATGAAATTCTTATTTGTAAATTGCATTTTAATCTCCTTGAACTACACTTTATATAAAAGGGAAAATTACACTTACACTCACTGTCATAATAGGTAATTATACAAACTACCCCTCTTATAGTTGAAAAGGTCAAACTATAGTAAATAACATTTTTACCCTTGACTTAAATTATTAAAAAAAATTAAAAAGTTGGAATAATATTTTTGTTACAACCGTACCTTTCTTATAATGTGTAATTACCAAAACCTCCTCTAGCTTTTGAAATTACCAACAGCCCCTACAGGGGGCTAATTGTAAGGTTTTCAGGGATTAAATTGTAAGAATTTTTAATACATAGGGGGTGATTGTAAGAAATGCTTTATAATAGGGGAGGTTTGTGTAATTTCAAAAATAAGAGGGGGATTGTAATTTTTCGAAATGACATTTGGACAAGAGCATTTTTGAAAATTCACATTATGTCATCAAAAACCTGATCTCAGGGGGGTAAATGTAATTTTCAATTATAGTGGGTTAGGTATTTGTAATTTCAATTATAAGAGGGATAGTTTGTATAGTTACCTATTATAGTAGTGGATATTAGTGTAATTTTCCCTATATAAAACACTCTCTAAACAAAATTTTGAGTCACTTAGGCTCTGTATGGTTGTGTTTTCGAAAATAAATTTTGAGTTTTTATTGGAAAATGTGTATTATAGAAATTCGCATGAAAATATTAATATTTTTTTTGTTTGTTTGGATGTGTTTTTGAGAAATGTTTGGAAATTTTGATCTTGAAAACACAACCATACATAGCCTTACCCACTCAACTATGCAATACTACAATAATCTCCTTTAATAACTTGTGAATCACCAGTCCAGGCATGTCAATGGGTGGGTCTTACCTAAAACCAAGACCCAAAAATTTGGGTCTAGACTCAGACCCACATCAAAATATTGAGATTGGGTCCAGACCAAGACCCAACACAAACATAAGCTTAGACTCAGATCTAAACTCAGATCTAGACCTACCCAAACCCAAAACTTAAATCTGGGCCCAAGTCCAAACTATTACAATATATACAAATCCTACCATCAAAACCTTAAAAATATTCATTTACTTGAATATCACCTACTCCCTCCAATTCCATCCGCCGCCGCCGCTCCTTCTCTTTTTTTTTTTTTATTTCAAATTTTCTCTATATATATATATATATATAATCTAAATATCAATGTACTAAAATCTGATTTTATAAATATATAGTATATCTTTTGCAGATTTCTTACATATACATATATTATTATAAATACATAAATATATATAACGCGAAATCTTTATTTTTTTATGACAAAAATATTGAAATCTGATTATATATATATATGTATGTATAATATTTTACATATACATATATATTCTAAGAAATATATATATATATATATATAACATTAAAATCTTTATTTTGGTGCAACAATAAATATTAAAATTGGATTTAATAAATATACCTATAATATCTTATACAGATTTTATATCTATGTATACATTCATATTTTCCATTAAAAAAATATACATTCAGATCACATAAATATACATATATATTTTTAATGTTAGGTGTAATTTTCATTTATTTATTCTAATATTAAGTATATATAGTCAGCTTTAATTTATATATATGTATATTACCCTTTCAGATTTTATAAATCTGTGTATATATACATATATATTCAGATTTTATGCAATATATATATTCTAATATTTACCTACAAAAAATAAAAAAATAAGTAAAAAAAAACAAACTAATTGGGTCTATATCTAGGCCCAAACCCATACAGACCCAAACTTTTGAGTTTGGGTTTGAGTAAAACCTACTCATTGACAGGCTTACCACCAATAATCTTAACCCTTATTTTCATATTGTTTTTTCATTTTTTCCCAACATTTTTAATTTTTTTTTCTTTTTCAAATTTTGTTTCGTTTCTTCATTGTTCCAATGACTAACCACCGTGCACTTCAGAGGGTATTAAAATCAATCTAAATATTACGAAAGAAGATATAGTGTTAAGAATTTCATGTTAGAAGTTTTGATGATGACAATTAGGACTTTTTGTTAGACCCCAAAAATATGTAAGTTTTATTTTGGTAGAAAAATTTGTATAAGCTTTGAAGCGTTAGATTTGTAATAGGCTTATTAGGCTTTGTTTTATTTTATTTTAGATTGTTAGGCAAAGTAGTCTTAGGCTGAGCGTCTGATAATTTTTGAGTAAGTCTATCAGTGGTAAAGTTCGAAGACTCAAGCGCCTGATCTCTGAAAGAAGATACAGTCTCCAAGCGTTTAATTGACCAGCTATATCAAGCGTTACCTTATGGGACAGAAGTGATTTCACCTGAATTTATTTCTAAGTCCAGAAGGAGTTTAATGCAAATATTCTCAAAGCATTAAGTACCAATGGGTATTTAATTCAAATGCATTAAATGCTGATAAGAGCATTAAATGTGATAAGCACTTTCAAACGTACGGAGAAGCCACCCTATTGGACTGTCAACTATCTCAGACTGCAGCACCAACTTTTGTGCAGCAGATTTTCAGGAAAAAGGACAAAAATTGTTCACTCGCGAAAGTGAGAGACACGCGCCAGTGCATGTGTCAAACGGACACTTTCTCCAGGAATGCCTATAAATAGAACTTCAACAACAAGCCAAAAAGAGATCAATTATCAAGCCAAATTGTTGTTGCATTGAAGTCTCATTCCTTAAATTCTCAGAAAAGCCAGAATATTCAAGAAAACATTCCACTTGCTTTTCTTCAAATCCTGAGATAGTCAACAAATATCTCAAACATTCTTTTCGAAGAAACCACTTTCCTACTGAGATATTCCCAAGTTGTTTGAACTTCATCAAAATCAAACAAACCGTTTTAGAAAACCCCATCCAAGCCTCGCGATCTGTGTGAATTCGAAGTTGGATACTTGCATTATTTCTGGGTGAAAGAAGCAAGGGGATTGAAGTGATTTGGAGCAGAAATCTGTGTGATCAAGGAGCTCAAGTCATCGACATCCATCTCTCCCTAATATGTAGAAGTTTCTGTGTGATTCTTTGAGAATCATTTTAGTGGATTGCCTCCGAGTGCAAAGGAGAAAAAGGACGTAGTTGGGATTACACCACCCAACGAACCTTACAAACTTTGTGTCGTTTACTTTTCAGTCAATTCCTTCATCTATCATATCATTGCATAAGTAAAACACAATAAAAAACTAAGCAACTAAGAAACCTCTTGTGACGCTAAAACTTTCAAAGAGAAGACTCCAAAAATCATTCCGCTGTGCTAACACTGATTAAAAGAACCGAACGCTTAACCTACTTGGTCAAAGTATTCAATTCTTGAAGTCTGAGTTAACTTTATAAAATAGTCTTCATCAGACGCTTCGCCAAAGCACCAATATTTTAAGTGAACGCTTAAGTCAAGCGTTAAACACTTCAAGCGTCTACTTTTTCAAACGTCCAAAAACTTTTTGATACGAAATCTTTTGAAGTCAAAAAAAGACTTCAGGATCTATTCAACCCCCCCCCCCCCTTCTAGACCCTTTCGTATGCCACTTGGAACCAACAAGTGGTATCAGAGCGGTTAAAATTGAAATTTTAAAATTTCCAAGCGTAATTGCTTGTTTAGATCCTTTTTTTTCAAAATCTAGTTGTTTTTAAAATTCTCGATATGGCATTCGCTAAAGTTCCCAAACTGACTAAATCAAATTTTGACACATGGAAAGTCAAAGCATTTACATATCTCTGTTCATGTGATGATGACATGTGTGATATTATTTCAGATGGGCCAATCAAAATATACAAAGTTATCACAAGAGCGCCTGGAGCCACGGAAGAAACTCCCGATGGTTACGTTGAGAAACCAAAACAAGAATGGACTCCAGATGAGCGTCGAAGAGCCAATTTGGACAATGTTGGTCGTAACGCTCTATATACGGCTATTGGTGATAATGACAACTTATTTAACAAGATCAAATCTTGCAAAACTACTAAAGAAATATGGGATGAGTTGGCTACAATTTGTGGTGGTTCAGCCCAAATCAAAGAAAACAAACTTCCCATTGCCAAGGAAAAGTTTAACGGATTTAAGATGCTACCCAATGAAACGTTAGAGCAATTGGATATAAGATTTACAGCTCTAGTTACAGAACTTACATCGTTGGGAATGGACTTACAGAACCGAAAAATGGTGGTTAAAATCTTTAGAAGCTTACCAAGTAAATTCTTGATGAAGACAACCGCTATGAGAGAATCAAATATGTTGGATCTCCTAACTCTAGAAGACGCCTTTTCAGAGCTAAAAGTATTTGAGTTCGAGTTGAACTCTGCTAGTGATATTGTGAGTAATCCAGTGATTGAATCTGGAGCGATTATTGCATCAATCAAAGGTAAATCGGGTAACAAAGGAAAGAATTTAGATATCAATGAGGAAGAAGAGTTGGCTTTGCTGAATAGATTCAGGAAGTTCTTGAGATATGAAAAGAAAGGAAAAGGTTTCAATAATCAAGGACAAAGTTCATATCAAGCGTCTTCTCCTGTACAACAACAGTTTCAAGCGTCTCAGTATTCTGTTCCTTCACCCCAAGCGCCTGCTCAATACCAAGCGTCTACTCAAAGTCTCCCAGCTCCAGTGGTCTCAAAACCACACATTACAAGGTTAACAAATGAACAAAAGATGAAAATTAATCTTTGTTATAATTGCAGAAAACCAGGGCACTACCAGGTAAATTGCCCTTATCCAAATGTATCCAAGCCCTCAAGGCAGGATTACTTGGATAGAAACCAATTCAGAAGCAACCTTCGTCAACAAGGCTTGCTAGTAGAATCAGAACCAGCATCTGCACCTGAAGATTTAGAATCATCAGAAGAAAGTAGTGATGATGATGAGCCATTAGATGACTCAGCGCTCATATGTCTCATGGCCAGAGATGATGAAGCGTCTCCTGAGGTAATCAATGAATTATCAATTCTTCTTTCTTATGATGAATTACTTGACAAAGTCAAAGAATACTACAATAAATGTCAAGAAGCTGCCAAAATATATCAAAATGATCTTGCTATTATCTCATCACTCACAAGAGATAAAGTAACGCTCAGAGCAGAGTTGCGAGTTCAGCAATAGTGCATTGAGAAAAATCAATCGCTTGAAAGTGGAGTTATTCAATTGAAAGGTGATCTTAATATAATAGTCAAGAGAGAAGCTGATTTGATCGCTAGACTTGCTAAATCAGAGCAGCTCATCTCATCATTATCAAAAGCTTCTAGACAGCTGGATAATGTGACTGAAGTAACCAGATTATTTGGTGAGAAGACCAGCTTAGGATGCGATAAACTCGGTAAACAACCAAATAAATTTGATGTTACAGAAAACAACAAAGGAAAGGGTGTAATCTTTGTTGAAAAAGGTTCACAGGGTCAAACACAAAATGAACCTAGTGACAATGGTAAGAGGCCAAATGAGAAAGTCAAAACTAACTCAGGAAAGGGTAAGGCTAAGGCAAATGATTCACAAAGACGGGTTTATTCAAACGCTCAAAAGGCTAAAGATAAGACTGACAACTGTGAATCAAGCGCTAAGCGTCCAGCACCAAAAGTACAACCTAAGCCAGTGCCAAGGAAATATCAGCGTCAATATCCAAGACAGTCAAGATCATATTATCGATACTATGATGATTACGATTATGACTATGATTATGACTATTATTATAATCGCGGGTATTATTATACATCCAAAAAGCACACACAGCACAATGTGAAACCCAAAAAGGCCAGTATTCCTACAATGAAGACGAGGCAAATATGGGTTCCTAAAGTTCTAATTCAAACTAACAAGGATACTAATCTTGAAGGACCCAAGCAACAATGGGTACCTAAACAGAAATAGAACTTCCCTTTTTGATTGCAGGTATCTAGAGCTAGAGCCGATACATCTGTGTGGTACTTTGATAGTGGATCGTCAAGGCACATGACAGGTTCCAAAGATCTTCTGATCAACTATCAAGCTGCCAATGGTCCTCAGGTTGTATTTGGTGACAACTCCAAAGGTAAAACCAAAGGTATAGGTACTGTGCATAGGGGGAACATCATGATAAGTGATGTTTATTTTGTTGAGGGTCTGAAGCACAATTTATTAAGCATAAGTCAATTCTGTGATAAAGGCTTTGAAGTCATATTCTCAAGTGACTATTGCTATATAAACGACGCTAAGACTAAGTCTACTAAATTGAAAGGAAAAAGAACTAACAACGTATATTTAGTAGATTGGGGTTCAACACTTGATAACAACCCAACATGTTTTGTTGCTAAGAATGAATCTAAAATGGGTTGGTTATGGCATAGAAAAATGAATCACCTCAACTTTAAAACAATCTCTCAGCTTATAAGTCAAAATCTTGTAGAGGGATTACCAAATGGACCATTTCACAAGGATCGCCTTTGTGACGCTTGTCAAATGGGTAAACAAGTTAAGTCATCGTTCAAGAGAAAACCTTATCTATCTACTTCTAGAATACTTGAACTACTTCACATGGATTTGTTTGGACCTGTTCAAACGATCAGTGTAAGCGGTAAAAAGTATACGTTGGTGATAGTAGACGATTTCTCTATATTTACTTGGGTGGAATTTCTTTCATCCAAAGATGAAACATGTGACAAGTTAACAACGCTTATTCGGCAACTTCAAACATTGAAAAATCTTAAGGTTGCAAGAATAAGAAGCGATCACGGTACTGAGTTTACTAACAAGGTTGTTGAGAAGTTTTGTGCAGAAAATGGAATACACCATGAGTATTCAGCTCCCAAAACTCCCCAACAAAATGGTATTGCTGAGCGCCGGAACCGAACGCTTAAGGAAGCCGCTAGGACTATGTTAGCAGAATCCAAGCTTGCTCCTAGATTTTGGGCCGAAGCGATCAACACTGCCTGTTACACTCAAAACCGCTGCATGATCAACAAACAGCATGGAAAAACTCCATATGAACTATGGAAGGGACGAAATCCAAATGTTTCATACTTTCACGTCTTTGGTTCTAAATGTTTTATCCACAATAATGGATCCCAAAGCCTAAAGACTTTTGATCCTAAAGCAGATGAAGGAATCTTTCTAGGCTACGCCAAAAATGGAAAGAATTTTCGAATTCTCAATAAGATCAAATCGAAGGTTGAGGAATCTATTCATGTTGTTTTTAATGATGCTAACCAAGAGCCGAGTAAGGTTAATTTAAATGATGTAGGAGTTGAAGATCTATGTCATCAAGTGTCTAAGATTACTATTGATGAAGATACTGACGACGATGATGAGATCTCAGTGCCACCTCCTAAGAATACTCGTGAGATTACTATAAATTATCATGTAAGAAATGCTGATGATCATGAAGAGAGTGATCATCAAGAACAAACAAGGAATTGTGAACTTGAAGCGCCTACGCAAGAGGGTGGTCAAGCGTATGATTCTCAAGCGCCTGTTCAACCTCTTAATCCCTTCCAACCAGATAGACTATGGTTGCGTGACCATCCACCTGAGCAAATTATTGAAGATATTGGAGCACCAGTTAGAACTAGAGCCGCTACATTCAATGAGGCTATGTTCGCAAGCTTTCTATCTCAAATGGAACCTAATAAAGTGGATGAAGCACTAAGTGACCCAAGTTGGATTGAAGCTATGCAAGAAGAGCTCAATCAGTTCGAACGAAATAAGGTTTGGATGCTAGTACCAAGACCAACTCACCAAGGAGTTATTGGAACTAGATGGGTATATAGAAACAAGATGGATGAGAACGGCATTGTTGTAAGAAATAAGGCCAGACTCGTAGCTCAAGGATATTGCCAAGAGGAGGGTATTGACTTTGATGAGACATACGCTCCTGTCGCTCGTCTTGAAGCAATCCGCATGTTTCTAGCGTATGCAGTGTTTAACAAGTTTACAGTATATCAAATGAACGTAAAGAGTGCCTTCCTCAATGGTAAACTCCAAGAAGAAGTATATGTGGAGCAACCACCAGGATTCATCAACAATCATGGTAAGGGTATGGTTTACAAGCTAGAAAAAGCACTTTACGAGCTTTAGCAAGCACCCCGAGCATGGTATGACACTCTCTCTATCTTTCTTATTGGTAAAAACTTTTCAAAAGGCAGCGTTGACACAACGTTATTTAAAATTACCAATAACGAAGATATTCTCTTAGTTCAAATTTACGTTGATGATATTATATTTAGTTCTACTAATAAGTGTCTGTGTGAGAAATTTTCAAAAATGATGCAAGAACAACTTGAAATGAGCATGATGGGTGAATTAACTTTCTTCTTAGGACTACAAGTTAAACAACTCCCTAATGGCATATTTATTAACCAAGCTAAATATACACGAGATATGATTAAGAAATTTGGTATGGAAAATGCATCATATTCAAAAATTCCAATGAGCCAAACGCTTAAGTTAGATAAAGATGAAAGTGGAAAGAAAGTTGATATCACTAATTATAGAGATATCATTGGATCACTTCTTTATCTCACTGCCAGTAGACCTGATATTATGTTTTCGGTATGCATGTGTGCACGATTTCAAGCTGATCCTAAAGAGTCACACTTAATTGCTGCCAAAAAGATCCTTAAATACCTAAAAGGCACACAAAATGTGGGCTTATGGTATCCTAGAGATTCTCTTTTTGAACTAATCGGTTACTCAGATGCAGATTTTGCAGGTTGCAAAATAGATCGTAAAAGCACTAGTGGTACTTGTCAATTCTTAGGTGATAGGTTAGTTTCATGGCATAGCAAGAAACAACAATCCATAGCTACCTCTACAGTCGAAGCTGAGTATGTAGCTGCAGGAAGTTGTTGTGCACAAGTTCTATGGATGAGGCAACAACTCAGAGATTACGGAATAATCTTAGGTCCAACCCCCATTCATTGTGATAACCAAAGCGCTCTAGCCATGACTCAAAACCCTGTTCTTGATTCCAGAACCAAACGCATTGACATTAGATACCATTTTTTTCGTGACCATGTTCAAAAGAAAGATATCTCCATGCATTTCATTGGAACTGACAAACAATTGGCAGATATCTTTACCAAAGCACTCAATGAACAACGATTTCTCACTTTGAAAAGTGAACTAGGTATGATTGATTTAAACGCTTAATCATCAAGCATCATACTTTATTAGACATATAATTTAGGGGGAATCCACTTAATTTATGTCTAACAACTTTCTTTGAAAAACAAAAATTGGTACAAGTTATCAAATTTAGGGGGAACCTTAAAATTGTACTTGAACATAACTGTAAGCGTCAATGATCAAAATTTTCAGATGCATGATCATCAACGCTCAGTATTATCTTTGCATAAAATATTGGACGCTCAAACATAGAAAGGACTTTGACTTTAAGCGTCTATATTACAACAGTTATAGTAAATACCAACTAATGATATCAGTTAAGCGTTGAATCAAGTCCAATCAACTCTTAATATGTAAAAATATATATATCATTTTCTTTAAAGCCATGCATACTTTCGAAGTAGTGGGTAGACTCAACAGTCTATTTTGTACTCTACTCGCACGCTTCTATCACATCAAACTGGCGGGTAATCAAAAGTTTTTTCTTTTCAAAATGACGGTTCAGAGATAGCACGTGTTTGTGTACATGTCAGTGTACAAACGAGCGCGTGCGTTACACTCTGAAAATGCCAAACGTTTTAAAAAAAAAAATTAACTCGGATGTCAAATCTTTATATCTGAGAATTACCAAATGTAACTTCTCTCTATTACACAAAAATCGCGTCCGCAGTTAGTGAATTTATGGCTGAGATTTAACAATTGTTACACGTGTCTAAATCCTACAGACACTAGAAAACCCAAGTTTCAAAAATTCTTTACTGTATCATTTAAAACACAAATTCTGCAGAATGACAATTCACTTTTACTCAAAACATATCTGCAAAACTTAGTCTTTCTCTCTCAAAGCAAAAAAAAAAATCTCAGTTCATCTTTTTCACAAAAATGGCACCAAAGAAATCATCGTCTACTTCTGCTGAACTTACCATCAAGGTGACTGAAGGCCTTGTTGTCGACTGGAAATTTCTCTATGAACAACCTCAGATCAACCTGACGGACATGATGGACATGGTCGTCAAAGCTGGGCTCAAACGATTCTTGACCCAATACTCTTATATGTTTCCAACTGAAGTTGATACCTTTTGGAAGACTGCTACACTTTCAGAGGACAAGAAGTCTATTTCTTGTCTAATCTCTTTATCCAAGAAGGAGTCTCCAAAGAAATTTCTCTTATCTGTTTCCACCTTCGCCAAGAACTTCAATCTTCCAAATGAGGGTGAGGCATTGGATTGCGTTACATTGAAACAGATCAAGGAAGCATGGACAATCATGAGTGCGTACGACGATGTGCCCAACACTCAATACTTCGAAAAGAAATACCTGGTGTCCAAATACCAGCTATTGGTTGATTTCTGCAGCAAGATCATAGGATGCCGAGTGGGAACCTTTGATAAGGTGAACCCTGTACAATTTCAGATGATGACTGCTATACTCCTCAACATCAAAATCAACTGGAGTGAGTACATCTTTGGAAGGTTTTGGGATAGTCTAAGCGCTTCGAATAAGCCTTATGCACTCGTTCTAAGCGACCTATTGTATAAATCAAAATGTGTATACTCGTCTGGACTTCCGTTGAATAAGTCCAAGTTGTTGGGAAAAAGGATTCTGAACAATCTGTTCAATCCTCCAAAAATTGGTGGTGCGGCTAAACCACTATCTGAGCGTCTGGAAGTACGTCAAGCATCCGATAAAGAAGCAGAGCGTCCAGTGCCAGAAGAAGCTGTGAAGCGTCCGGCTGCAACAAAGAAGAGGGCTGCCAGAAAGCCCAAAGTTCAATTTGCTGCCTCCTCTAAAAAGGTTGGTGAGGAAACTGATGAGGATGCCGAGGACAAGCTACCTCTCAAAAGAAGGAAGCTGGAAGGGATCATCAAACAAATAGACTTTGCAGAACCAGCTGTTAATCCTCCCGCTCCACCGTCTAAACTCGTTGAAGGAGTCAACATAAATAAAATCTTCAAGCGTTCCAGGACTAGCAAGCATCGAGTTGATCCTGAAGAGCCTGAGACTGATGAGCCAAGCGCTCAAGTCGCTGTTGAGCCAAGCGCTCAAGTCACTGTTGCGCCAAGCGCTCAAAGAAGTGCTGTTGAGACTATCTCTTAGGATAAGTTTATTTCTTCCCACAGCATTTCTATTCCTACATCTGTAGAAGATCCTGCTCGTATAGAGGATAGCTCTTGTATTTCAGCTATAGTACCAGCTGCTGCTGAAGCGTCCACAGATATCCTCTTGGATGTTGATTTGACCGAAGTCGTTACTATCGCTAAAGATGTTGCCACAGAAGTTGCTGCAATTGAAGCTGAGGAACCTGCTGCTATAACAGAGGCACGCTCAGAAGGTCAGAGCGATGCTGAAGACGTTTCAGTTCCTCGTCACTTCTTCCAACTCGATCCGCTGAAGACAATTGATCATTCAATTAACTTCATGCCCCCAGCGCTGGAAGAAGATTTCATTCCTGCAGGATACAATGAAGCGAGATATATTGCTGCAGAGACTGACGTTGCTCGAATGATTGATTTTGACAGTCGAATCAAAGCCATCATACAAGACAGACAAGGCGGCAGAACTCCTAGATGTGACGTGGACTTGGCATACTATCTGGATTGTGGGCACAGCAAGCCAACCGGGTTCGCTCTAAGGGATTACAGCATTCGTGTGTATGAGCCTCTACGACCTAGCTTTCTCAATCCTTCTGAGTCAGTCTTGAACAGAGAAGGCTACACACATTTCCCTCAGACTGCTCATAGCCCTAAAAATCTTGCGTCGGTCCATCCACTTCGTCTGTGGAAGAATAAAGCTATTCATGTCGGTGAGCGTCTTGAATCGTTGACAAACTTGCTTCAGACTGAAGCTGATGCATATTTTGATAGCGTCTGGAATGCAAACTATCAGCCTGATAGACACCACTTTGAAGCTATCAGAGACATTCATCTTGAAGGCATTCGCGCTATGGTGACTGCTGGCACAGACTACTGCATAAATGAAGTCAACTGGGTTGAAGCGTATATGGGACATAAATATACTTTCTCAGAGTTAGTCCAAGCTCCCCATGTTTTTGGCATAGGCATGCATGACAAGAAGCGTCAGTTCGCCAAGTATTGCCTCAAGCAGCGTCAACAGAGAGTCGGACCTGTTCTCAAGCTCCCAATTGTTAGACATCAAATTGAACAGTGTCTGCGTCAAGAGCTTCATAGATTATCCTCTACTCCTCTTCTGTTCAACGCTCAAGCCTCTTCCAGTGGTACATATGGTGTATTGTGCTTGAATTTTGCTCCAAGCCACTGTGAAGAAAATTTCAATCTGATGGTGAAGATTTTAACTCCTGTCTCTCTTTTCGATAAGATCTTCACTGCCAATCTCAGACCTTGGAACGGCTCAGTAATCAGTCCATTCAAAGGATATCCACTGCTCCCTTCAATCCGCAGCGAGGTACTCGATCACTGAGTTTGTCCTGTCCCTGCTTGAAAGAAATCAAGAGCTGGCTCAAGCAATTTATCCATATCTTGAAGAGTGCTATGCTGACTGTGTACCTGAACATCGGCGCCCTACGTCTCTTCCCTACGACTGCTTGATTGGATTTTCCAGACATTACTGTCCAGATTCACTCTTTTCAATTGCTCAAGCGCCTTCCAAAGTCTTCCCAAATCATGTGCTTGATATCATTGGTCCAATGCACATCAGGTCCATTGATAGTCCTCTTCGCACATTCATCTCCGGTACTTGTATTTCCCGAACCAGACTCGCTGAACTCTTGGACTCTGCATCCACTTCTTATGCCGAGTTAGCAAGCTGGAACTTCCAATTCGATGACTTTTGTCAACCTGAGTCAACGCTTGAGGAAGCGCCTGCTAAGCCAGCTGAAGCGTTCACGTCTGCAGTTACAAGTATTCCAGCGCCTACTGAAGACCTTGTTCAAGCGTCTCCACCAGAGGATATTCCTGACGCTCCTGAACATGTTACTGATGATAGTGCTGAGGATCTTTCCATTTCCCTTCGAGGTACTGTTTTTGATCCAGCCTATCAAGTTTCCTTTGACTCTCTCAAACACTCATCAAGGTTCAAGTGACCGACTCCTCAAGCGGTTCAATTAGATGAGAGTCAATCCTTTGGTCCTTTGCTCAAATCCGTATTGGAGACTATTAGCGCCCACGCTACTCAGAATGCAGAATCTCTCCATTGGATTAAAGACGATCTGGCAAAGATTGAAACTCACGTAATGAGCGCTCAAATTGCTCATATGCGTAGTTCAGCTCAAGCGGCTGTTGGTGAGTGCAAATAATATTATCAAGAAATGCATGATGCCACTCACGCAACACAACTTTCCATGAAAGAAGAGCTTGAAAAGCGCCTTGAAACCCTTGAGACCTCTGTGAATGATGCTACCAGCGCCAAGCTTCTCGCTCTGCAGGAACGCTTCGACAAGCTTCTGGATGACATCACAGTTTCTATGTCTCAGATTGCTCATCAGGTCAGTGTACTCACAAACCATTTCTTAAAATCTGATGATGGCAATAAGGGAAAAAAGAAGAAGAAAGGAGAAAAGAGGAAAGCGTTTAGTTCAAGAGCTGAAGAGCCTCCGTCTCCTAAGCGTCAAGTGCTTCATTTTCCTTCTGCGCTTAGTCCTTCGTCTTGGATAACTGCTTTGAAACAAAGTACATCTGGAGCACCTAGTAGTACACTAAGGGAACCTCCAAGAGCGTTATATCCAAATCTACCAATACCTACAAGAGCCCTACTTGAACAGTTTGACATCCCTCTTCAAAGAACGTCCATTCCAGAACCTACAGATCCAAAAATCTTAGCTGAAGAGAGGAAGATGACTGACTTTATCCAAGCTTTTCGAATCTGCCTAAGGTATATTGGTATTGACCCAACTAACTGGGACAATCATTTTATAGACTTCAAGAAGAGACAACAAGAAGAAAATAAGCTCATAATCAACAAAGATCATGAAGCAATGATGACCTTGGAAGACAATCTGACTGAAGCTATCCGAGCTGAAATGCCCAAGCGATACAAAGTCAGACCAAGACGTTAAAACTTTCTGATTTTACATTATCTATATTCTTGTCTTTTATTTCTTTACTTGTTCAGTTGTAAAAATGCTTGTAATTCTCGATATATATAATATGCATTGTTTTTAGCTGAAACATCTCGTTGAAGCGTAACTAACGTTATCTAATCAAAGCTAACTTTTACTTTTGGCTGTCTAACTCTTGAACTATAAAAGAGTAAGTATTGCCATCATCAAAAAGGGGGAAATTGTTAGGAATTTCATGTTAGAAGTTTTGATGATGACAATTAGGACTTTTTGTTAGACCCCAAAAATATGTAAGTTTTATTTTGGTAGAAAAATTTGTATAAGCTTTGAAGCGTTAGGTTTGTAATAGGCTTATTAGGCTTTGTTTTATTTTATTTTAGATTGTTAGGCAAAGTAGTCTTAGGCTGAGCGTCTGATAATTTCTGAGTGAGTTTATCAGTGGTAAAGTTCGAAGACTCAAGCGCCTGATCTCTGAAAGAAGATACAGTCTCCAAGCGTTTAATTGACCAGCTATATCAAGCGTTACCTTATGGGACAGAAGTGATTTCACCTGAATTTATTTCTAAGTCCAGAAGGAGTTTAATGCAAATATTCTCAAAGCATTAAGTACCAACGAGTATTTAATTCAAATGCATTAAATGCTGATAAGAGCATTAAATGTGATAAGCACTTTCAGACGTACGGAGAAGCCACCCTATTGGACTGTCAACTATCTCAGACTGCAGCACCAACTTTTGTGCAGCAGATTTTCAGGAAAAAGGACAAAAGTTGTTCACTCGCGAAAGTGAGAGACACGCGCCAGTGCATGTGTCAAACAGACACTTTCTCCAAGAATGCCTATAAATAGAACTTCAACAACAAGCCAAAAAGAGATCAATTATCAAGCCAAATTGTTGTTGCATTGAAGTCTCATTCCTTAAATTCTCAGAAAAGCCAGAATATTCAAGAAAACATTCCACTTGCTTTTCTTCAAATCCTGAGGTACTCAACAAATATCTCAAACATTCTTTTCGAAGAAACCACTTTCCTACTGAGATATTCCCAAGTTGTTTGAACTTCATCAAAATCAAACAAACCCTTTTAGAAAACCCCATCCAAGCCTCGCGATCTGTGTGAAGTCGAAGTTGGATACTTGCATTATTTCTGGGTGAAAGAAGCAAGGGGATTGAAGTGATTTGGAGCAAAAATCTGTGTGATCAAGGAGCTCAAGTCATCGACATCCATCTCTCCCTAATTTGTAGAAGTTTCTGTGTGATTCTTTGAGAATCATTTTAGTGGATTGCCTCCGAGTGCAAAGGAGAAGAAGGGCGTAGTTGGGATTACACCACCCAACGAACCTTACAAACTTTGTGTCATTTACTTTTCAGTCAATTCCTTCATCTATCATATCATTGCATAAGTTAAACACAATCAAAAGCTAAGCAACTAAGAAACCTCTTGTGACGCTAAAACTTTCAAAGAGAAGACTCCAAAAATCATTCCGCTGTGTTAACAGTGATTAAAAGAACTGAACGCTTAACATACTTGGTCAAAGTATTCAATTCTTGAAGTCTGAGTTAACTTTATAAAATAGTCTTCATCAGACGCTTCGCCAAAGCACCAATATTTTAAGTGAACGCTTAAGTCAAGCGTTAGACACTTCAAGCGTCTACCTTTTCAAGCGTCCAAAAACCTTTTGATACGAAATCTTTTGAAGTCAAAAAAAGATTTCAGGGTCTATTCAACCCCCCCTCCTTCTAGACCCTTTCGTATGAAACTTGGGACCAACATATAGGTATTACAGTATAGTGTAGTTCGTGGGTGAATAATACAAGAAAATTTATTTAGAGGGTGTTTAATACAAGATGTGTAGGCAAATTACAACTTTTACATTAGTCCTTAGCGTTTGGGGAAATAATGGATTAACTTTTATTTAACCATGAGTCTAACAGTACAACATTTTTGAAATACTGGGATTAAAAACAAAATTGTGTAAAACATGGTGCTAAAAGTAAAATGGGCATATTGTTTGGATGAAAAATGCATTTTGCCTTTAAAATTTGCTCGATCTATTTAAACAAATAATGCATACATTTAAAACTAGTTTTGGGGTACATGATGAAGAAGAATTGACAAATTACAAGTATTTCAGTTCACTCACGTTGTTGTGAATAAAGAAACAAATAATAAACAATGTCATACTTGAAAATCCTCAAATCTGAAAGAAAAACATCAGAAGTAACTACTCCTAACGATCATTGCATGTATGGTTAAATACTGACATGGATAAGATACATGGTGGGTACGCATGAATTTTTTCTTTTTTTTAGTATTCAAAATTAAAAGAAGAAAATGAATGGATATGATATCAATTATAAAATTGTAATATTCGGTATGTTCTGGATACAGTGGTGTACTTTTTTATGTCTTAAAAATATTAGGTCAAATTTAAAAATAAAGAAAATAATTTTTGAAAAAATCTTAAATATCTTCTATAAAATAAGATGAATTAGGTATGTTATAACTTATAAGTAAAAGCAATCAATTACAAATATTGATAGTTTAATATTATTTCTAGGAGAAATGCTAATAATGGTCCTAATTATTATGAATAATTATTTGTGGATATCTATTCATCTCCCAATTTGTTGGCCACTCAACTTTAATCATTACTTGTGGTGTCTATTCATCTCTCAATTTGTTGGCCACTCAACTTTAATTAATATAGTTTACTCTTATTATAATGTAATAAACCTTTCAGATTCTTATTTTGTGCCTATAAATAGGCTATATCATTGTATTATAATGACACACACAAGAATATCAATAAAAGAGTTCTCTATTTAATTCTCTCATTTTATTCTCTCAATTTCATAATATTTGAGTTTATTTCATAACACGTTATCAGCACGATCCGTCTCAAGTTGTTGGTTTTTCAATTCGAAGAATAACGAGTTGGTGGAATTTTTAGCAAGCTAGTAACGTCAACTTCCGTATAGGTAATACACTATACAATATCAAAGCTAAATATTTAATTAATTCAACATTTAACTCGTCACATTAGTTTATGTGGTTTAATAATTATGTTCATATAATTAATTGTTATCTAATTGTTTTTAAATTTTGATGATAGTACTATAATGACGAATCTTGCAAAACTTGATTTTGTGGCTCTTGACATTACGGGAAAGAATTATTTATCTTGAGTGTTAGATGCTGAAATTCATTTAGATGCAAATGGTCTTGGAGACACAATTACAGAAGAAAATAAAGCATCTAATCAAGAAAATGCCAAAGCTATGATTTTCCTTCGTCACCACCTTCATGTAGGCTTAAAAAGTGAGTATCTTACTATAAAAGATCCACTTGTTCTTTGGAAAAATTTGAAAGAAAGGTATGACCACCAGAAAACTGTTATTCTTCCAAAAGCTCGTTATGATTGGATGCATTTACGATTGCAAGATTTCAAAACCATAAGTGAGTATAACTCTGCAATGTTTAGAATAAGTTCTCAATTAAAATTGTGTGGAGAAAATATCCGTGATGAGGATATGTTAGAAAAAACATTCTCCACATTTCATGCATCCAATGTGCTCCTGTAGCAGCAATATCGTGAAAAAGGTTTTCAGAAATATTCTGAATTAATTTCTTGCCTACTTGTGGCTGAACAAAACAATGAGCTTTTGATGAAAAATCATAAGTCCCGTCCAACAGGTTCTGTTGCATTCCCTGAAGTGAATGTAACAACCCATAACCATTTTAATAATGAACCAAATCGTGGTCGTGGACGTGGACATACTCGTGGGTATGGTTATGGAAATCGTGGTGGTTATTCAAAGAATACATATTTCCACCAGAAGTGGAAAAATAATGAAGAGAAAAATGAAGGTGGCCAAGATAGCCAATCTGTAAAAAATTTATGTTATCGTTGTGGTGGTAAAGGTCATTGTCTCGTACCTGTCGTACACCAAAGCATCTTGTTGACTTTTACCAAGAATCGCTGAAAGGTAAAGGAAAGAAGATAGAAACAAATTTTGCTTTTGAAGAAGGTGATTCTGATCATGGCCATTTTGATGACACTCATTTAGATGTTGCTGATTTCTTTGATGATCCTAATGGGAAAATTGATCACTTGATTGGAGATGGAAGTGTTCAAAAATGAATTTGTTAAGTTTTAATTCTAGTACTTTATAAATAAATATTTAAGCATGTTGTTTTCTTTTTAGGAATGAATTTATTCATCAGATTGTCGTTTCTTATATTACATAATATTGTTTGGAATTGATTTATTTTTTTTATGTTTCAATAAAGAATGAGTATTTACTTGATCAGCAACAACATCAATAATGAAGATATGTGTCTCGCTGATAGTGCCACAACTCACACCATTCTCAAGAATAAAAAATACTTCTCTTATTTAGTAATGCAAGAAGTCAATGTTAGTACTATATCGGGTAGTGCAAAATTAATTGAAGGCTCCGGCAGAGCTAATACATTGTTACCCGAAGGAACACAAGTTTATATTGATGAAGCCTTATATTCTACTAAGTCTCAAAGAAATTTACTAAGCTTCAAAGATATCCGCCGAAATGGATATCATATTGAGACAACAAGTGATGGCAATATTGAATATCTTTACATCACTAATACAATATCTGGTAACAAATGTATATTGGAAAAGTTGCCAGCATTGTCTTCCGGTTTGTACTACACGCATATATCTACTATTGAAACACATGTTATCGTAAACCAGAAGTTTACAAATCAAAATAAGTTTGTTATTTGGCATGACCGGTTGGGCCATCCCGGATCAATTATGATGCGAAAGATAATTGAGAATTCATGTGGTCATCCATTGAAGAGGCAGCAGATTCTTCAATCGAATGATTTCTCATGTGCTGCTTGTTCACAAGGAAAGTTGATTATTCGACCATCAACAACAAAAGTAGGAAGTGAATCTCTTACGTTTTTGGAACGTATTCAAGGTGATATTTGTGGACCAATACACCCGTCGTGTGGACCATTTAGATATTTTATGGTTTTAATTGATGCATCTACAAGGTGGTCACATGTATCTTTGCTATCAACTCGCAACCTGGCGTTTGCGAGACTGCTTGCTCAATTAATTAGACTACGAGCACATTTTTCTGATTATCCAATTAAGAAGATACGCCTTGATAATGCGAGTGAATTTACTTCTAAAACGTTCAATGACTATTGTATGTCTATGGAATTGATGTTGAACATCCTGTAGCACATGTTCATACACAAAACGGTCTAGCAGAATCGTTTATTAAGCGTCTGCAGTTAATTGCAAGACTTTTACTTATGAGATCAAAACTTCCTATTTCTTGTTGGGGACATGCTATTTTGCATGTAGCAGCACTTATTCGCATAAGGCCAATAAGTTATCATAAGTTCTCCCCATTACACTTGGTTTTTGGTCAGGAACCAAATATTTCTCATCTAAGAATTTCTGGATGTGCGGTATATGTTCCAATTGCTCCACCACAACGCACTAAGATGGGTCCTCAAAGGAAATTGGGAATATATGTTGGATTCGAGTCTCCATCGATAATAAAGTATCTAGAGCCATTGATTGGAGATTTATTTACGGCTCGATTTGCTGATTGTCATTTTGATGAATCAGATTTCCTAACATTAGGGGGAGAAAATAAGCAGCTGGAAAAGAAAATTAGTTGGAATGAATTATCTTTATCTCATCTTGATCCTCGAACAAAACAAAGTGAACTGGAAGTTCAAAAGATAATTCACTTGTAAGGTTTAGCGAACCAACTGCCAGACGCATTTACTGACCTAAAAAAAGTGACTAAGTCACATGTACCAGCTGTTAATGCTCCAGTAAGAATTGTTGTCCCTGAAGGTCAAAGTAATGAGTCTACTGCACGCCTGAAGCGTGGTAAACCTATCGGTTCCAAAGATAGTCATCCTCGAAAAAGAAAAGGAGGTAAGAATCAAGATGGTCTAATCGAGGATAAAATAACTCCAGAAGAGTCCCCAGTCATAACTAATATTTCGGTTCCAGAAGAACCTCAGGTACCTGAAAATTGTGAAAATAATGAGATCTCAATCGATTATGTTATGAACGGGAAACGATGGAATCGAAATGAAGTCAACGTTGATGATAAATTTGCATATAATGTAGCGCTAAATATGATGAATGATAATGAGGATCAAGAACCAAAGTCTGTTAATGAATGTCGACAAAGAAATGATTGGCCAAAATGGAAAGACGCAATGGAAGCAGAGTTAAACTCGCTTGAAAAATGAAAAGTTTTTGGACCTGTAGTCCGTACACCTGAAGATGTAAAGCCAGTAGGATACAAATGGGTATTTGTGCGAAAACGAAATGAGAAAAATGAAATTGTAAGATATAAGGCACGTCTTGTTGCCCATGGGTTTTCGCAACGACCTGGCATAGATTATGAGGAGACTTATTCTCCTGTGGTGGATGCAACTACTTTTCGTTATATAATAAGTCTGGCAGTGCATGAAAAGCTTGATTTGCGTCTAATGGATGTTATTACAGCCTATTTGTATGGCTCGCTTGATAATGATATATATATGAAAATCCCTGAAGGATTTAATATGCCTGAAGCATATAAATCAAGTTCTTGAGAACATTATTTAATTAAATTAAGTAAGTCATTGTATGGACTGAAACAATCTGGATGAATGTGGTATAATCGTCTCAGTGAATATTTGTTGAAGGAAGGATATAAGAATGATCAAATTTGTCCTTGTATTTTCATGAAAAGATCTGGAAATGAGTTTGTTATAATTACAGTTTATGTTGACGATTTAAATATCGTTGGAACTCCTGAAGAGATTTCAAAAACTGTCAATTGCTTAAAGAAAAAATTTGAGATGAAAGATCTTGGAAGAACAAAATTTTGCCTTGGATTGCGAATTGAATATTTAAAGAACGGAATTTTTGTATATCAAGACACTTATATATCAAAGGTGCTAAAACGATTCCATATGGATAAATCACATCCATTGAGCACCCCGATGGTCGTAAGGTCACTAGATGTGAACAAAGATCCTTTTCGACCTCAAGAAAGTAATGAAGAACTACTTGGTCCTGAAGTACCATATCTAAGTGCAATCGGTGCACTAATGTATCTTGCTTGTCATACTCGACCTGATATAGCATTCGTTGTTAATCTATTAGCAAGATATAGTTCTTCTCCAACACGAAGGCATTGGAATGGGGTTAAACAGATACTCCACTACCTGAGAGGAACACTCGATTTGGGCTTGTTTTATTTCAATGTACGCAAGTCCGAATTGGTTGGATATGCAGATGCTGGATATATGTTTGATCCTCATAATGGTCGTTCACAAACGGGCTATTTATTTACATGTGGTGGCACAGCCATTTCATGGCGATCTATGAAACAAACTATATCGGCCACAACATCTAATCATGCAGAAATCTTGGCTATTCATGAGGCAAGTCGAGAATGTGTTTGGTTAAGATCCATGATTCAACACATTCGAGGGACTTGTGGTTTATCTTCTGGAAAAATGATCCAGACGATCTTATATAAAGATAATTCCGCATGTATCGCACAATTGAAAGAAGGGTACATTAAAGGAGATAGAACAAAACATATTTCACCAAAGTTTTTTTTCACTCATAATCTTCAGAAGAATGGTGATATTAATGTTCAACAAATCCGTTCCAGTGATAATCTTGCTGATTTGTTCACCAAGGCACTTCCAACAGCAACGTTTGAAAAACTAGTCTACAATATTGGAGTACGTAGACTTAAAGATCTTGACTGATATTGTCATGAGGGGGAGATAATACGCGCTGTACTCTTTTTCCCTTAACCAAGGTTTTTCCCACTGGGTTTTCCTGGTAAGGTTTTTAATAAGGCAGCATCTGATTGCGTATTGATATGTACTCTTTTTCCTTCACTAGATTTTTGTCCCATTGGGTTTTTCCTAGTAAGGTTTTAAAGAAGCATATTTTTAATAGATAGACATCCAAGGGGGAGTATTATGAATAATTATTTGTGGATATCTATTCATCTCCCAATTTGTTGGTCACTCAACTTTAATCATTACTTGTGCTGTCTATTCATCTCTCAATTTGTTGGCCACTCAGCTTTAATTAATATAGTTTACTCTTATTATAATGTAATAAACCTTTCAGATTCTTGTTTTGTGCCTATAAATAGGCTATACCATTGTATTATAATGACACACACAAGAATATCAATAAAAGAGTTCTTTACTTAATTCTCTCATTTCATTCTCTCAATTCCATAATATTTGAGTTTATTTCATAACACTAATGTTCCAATTTAGAATTCTTTATATTTAGGAAAAATTACACTCAAACCCCTTTACTTATTATATAATTATCAAAACTTCCTCTAACTTATTAAAAATTATCAACACGCTCCTCAATTGGTCTAGTTATAAGGTTTACCTTCAAGTAGAATTACGATAAATCTTTAAATCAACAGAAGTGTAAATATATGAGCAATTTTCAGTAAGTGAAAGAAAGATTTCGATAATTACACAATAATTGAGGGGTTCGCGTGTAATTTTCTCTTATTTTTATGGTTTGTATTTGTATTCGTAGTCCCAATAAAACCCTTGAGTTCGACACTAATTCGTTTCCTCTTCCACCAACAATGGCTAATGCCCAAACGCCTGTAGACCCTAACCCTTACGAGACTCCGATTTTGGACTCCGACCCTCCGCCGGCAACGGCGGCTGATCTGAGTCATAATTCGGCGGCGCCGCCAGCTGAGGCTGCGCCTCCGGTGGATAATCCAGGTCCATCACCTAGTACCGTCGCTTCTACTACCACCACAACTCTCAAAAGGACGCGAGAGGAAGACGCGGCGGCGGACGCCGATGCGGAAACCTCAACTGACGTGCCGGCGGCGAAGCGGCGCGTGCAGGCCGCGAACGACGTGATATACCGCATTGTGGTGCCGTCGAGGCAGATTGGGAAGGTGATAGGAAGAGCGGGGCATCGAATTCAGAAGATTCGAGAGGCTACTAAAGCTACTATTAAGATTGCCGACGCAATCTCTGTGAGTAATTTGATATCGTAGTCTTTGATTCTTTTGGTTCTTTTTGCGATTATATACACAATTAGTTTTTGTCATTAAGGAATTTGATTATATATGGATAATTGAAGGTCCAATTTTGTTTTCTAAGAAGGGTATAAATTGATTAAACATTTGGGCATTTTATCAGGGGATGGGGCGAGAAATAGGTTAATTGGGGGTAATTCTAGGCCAGGCCGAGTCCAATGATTCGAGCGTGAATTTTGTGTCAAGTGTGCGTGGGCACAATACACAATATGCCTTACTATGTGAGTGATATAGACACTGGGACCATTGGACTTGGTTTACAATAGATTTTTTCGGTCATTTGGTGACTGAATGCTTGTGTGGGTAACGAGAGTTTATAAGTGAAAAATGTTTGCCTTGTTATAATGCTTGGGTGACTTGTCGATGGCCCTCCTATACATAGTTAAAAGTGAAACCCAAGGATAATAAAGGAGAAGGGTTTGGTATCAAGTTGAAGGGTTGCTCATAAAAGCCATTGTGAGTCAATTAATTAAATATATGATGAACTTTTGGAACTCTTGGGCTGGAAAGAATGAAGGAGAGCCAAAGACATCATAGAAGTTTGGTAAAAAAAATTCTGTCGAAATGTCGAGGGCTGGGTTTTCACTGAAATAATGAGTGTAATAAAGTGAATTGGAATCAGGACAATATATACTTGAGGTTCCCTTGTTACCAAGAGAGCATATTGACGGTAAAATTAGATGAACGTGAAAAATGGAGTTAGTATGAGTAGTAAAGTGGCATGTTTGGAGAAGTTTTGGTATGAGCATAGGATACTGACATCTATTCTTGTTGTCTATGCTGATAATTTAATTAAGTTTTAAACTTTTAAGCAGATAGGAATATGATAAGCTACTCACATTCCTGTTTTCTTGCTCTGCAATTTTTTTATTTTTGACAGATAGAGGAAGTAGGCCTCATCCAAACCGGATTTAGATCAATGAGGCGGGGTTCTGTAAATCTGATCCAGATTCAACCCACTCCTGCTGGAAATTTCAAATCATTTCTGGACCAGATCCATATTCTGGCCAATTGAATACCCAAATGTCCATGTTTAGGTCAGATTACCCTTGCTTTTAAAGATGAAAACGCTTTCCCCTCCCCACCAACTCAAGTCCCCACCCCTCCCGCCCCACCCCTCCCCTACCCCAAGCTGCATCCCTCCCACAACTCCCCTGCCCCTGCAGTGACTGGCCTCAGACGGCCACTGCTTCTTCTGCACTCTTCCCTCCTGCCCGTTCCTCTCTTACCCCCTTCCTCTCTTGTTGTCTGCATGTGTATATGTGTCTCTGGAGGAGGGAGGGGGGGGGGGGGGGATATATTCATGCTGAAGCAACTGGAAAACCTAGTTCCCCCCACCCCCTAAAACCACCACCACACACAGACACACACATTTGCGACTTGGGTGTGAACCAGGTCTGGTGGAGCATGATCCTATGGCTTAATTGCGACTGGATTTGGTTTTGTGCTGCCTATCTGGTTCGAGCTCGGTTTGGGCTTGGATGTGGAGGATGTATATTACTTGGCATTTTTTTGCTTAAGTGGATGAATATAACTTGTATTATCTTTATGTGGTTGAGTGTTTCTTAAATCGTGGAATTTCTTTTTCTGTTCGATTACGTGTTGATTTTCAATCTGGTGATGTAATTTATATCTTTTTTTGCAGCGACATGAAGAGAGAGTGATCATTATAAGTTCCAAAGACAGTGACAGCGAGTACTCTGATGCAGAAAATGCTCTTCAGCAAATTGTTAGCCTCATCCTCATGGTAACACCAAATAGCATGTGGGACAACAGTGAATCCCTATTTCAATTAATGGATTTTGTCGATAACGCAACTGTGATTGTCATTGAATCTTCCGCTCTAGTTTTGTCAACCTTCATAACGGGTTGAGTGACTGAAATTTCACTGTCCAGGATTTGGTCATCTTTTGAATTATGATGAATGCTTGTGATGTCAATGTGGGAGCATGAGAATCAACAAAAGCCAGTAATATAAATGTTTCATAAATAAAGGAATACATGATCTTTTCTTCTTTATATGGTTAAGGGTAGGCTGTTTCATAAAGCTCAATTTTATTTTGTTCTTTTGATGGGTCAAAGCTTGCATTATAATCATAGATTAGTTTTAGTAACAACCTTGAATTTTCTGTGAGGAATTGTTGTGGATTTATGCAAATAGGTAATGCTACAATATGATGATGTCCTATAGATTTTGAATGGTAATCATGAAGATTCACCGACTTTAAAATGGAATCTTCTCACTATTTGCTAATATGAGAATACTGTTAAACATTCCTTTTCCCTTTTTATCCAGGGTTTGGTTTGGGGGGGGGGGGGGACACTAAATGTTTTGTTAAGTTTGTATAATGCAGGATGAGTTGAGGATGCAACTGTATTATTCTAGGAAATACCATGCATAAAAGTTCTTTTTGTTTGTTTTTGGTTTACCCAGTTGCATGTCAGAACGTAAGATTATCTAGCACTGATGTGGCATATGTTTTCTTATTATCTCCACAGGATGATAGTGGTACTGTTGAGGCAGCTAAAGTTGGTGCTGGACACGTTGCAGAAAATACGGTCAGGCTTTTGATTGCTGGTTCTCAAGCAGGTGGTTTGATTGGAGTTTCAGGTCAAAATATCGAGACTTTGAGGAATAGCTCTGGAGCATCTATCACTGTTCTTTCTCCTAATCAGTTGCCTCCATGTGCGTCTGTGCATGAGTCTGATCGAGTTGTCCAGGTTAGCTTGTGGAGTTTCCTTCTAACAACCAAACTTTCGAAATGGATAACTATTGTTGTTTTTTTTTTTTTCTTTTTTTGTTGGTAGATAACTATCGTTTTTTGTATCCTTGTGTAAAACTGTTATTACTGTGAAGTGACGAGCCAAGCTAATAAGGGTTGTACATTCAGTTGATTGCTAAGTATACTAACCAGGTCTATTGCTACGTTATGATATAATCTATATGTTCTTTTGATGTATCAAAAGTATGTGTTAAATTTTCAGATGCACTGCATAATGGTAAAAATTTTAGGCTAGATTTGAAGCAAGATTTGGTGAAACAAGTTTGAACCTAGAAAAGGAAATTATTTATAATTGTGGTGGAGGTTCAGGTCTTAAGGTTGTCTGAAAAATACATTCAAAGGTTGGTCCAAGTATTAATATGCCCATTTAGTCACTTTTGTACTTGTCTCTTACTCTTTCTCCTTTCAACCAGTAAAACCTCTGCTTGCAATATTTGATAACTTTTGCTTAAACAATCTACTGTTTTTGTTTGACATCTTTGCATTGCTTAGTGGATAATGAGTTGCTCTCAGGTAATATGAAGTACCAGCTAACTCCATTGAGTTAAAAAAATGATAATCTACTGGTGTACATTATTACATATCTTTGGGTTGAGAAAATTATAAAGATAGCAAAGGAAATTTTAACTTTTGGGGATGAGGAGATTATTGGAGTTTTGTGCATCCACTAATCTATATTAACTGTAGCTTATCAAGTAACCAGATACGAAAATTGTTCATAGGCGAGCTACAGTAGATTTTGGTCTTCTCCTGAGCTTTTGATCTTTGTTTCTGCATTATATACTCCTTTTTTTTTCATTTATTCTTGCTGCTGAGAGAGGTAGTACTGACTTTGTTCTTGCAGCTATCGGGAGACGTTCCTGCAGTTTTGAGGGCTGCGATAGAAATTGGGTGCCAACTTAGGTGAACATTAGTGGTTTGCATCAATAACTTCCTAATTTCTGTCCTATGTTTTTCTCCTAATATTACTGTTATCTGCAATTTATAGAGGTAACCCACCTAAACAAGTGATTGCAGTCAACCCTACTAATAATAAATCTCAACGGCAACCACAACACTACGTGGATCATACTTCGGGTAATTAAACCAGCAGTTTATTTGTTTGCTTCTTTTTGAAATCTTAATATATTTCAAAACGACATCACCTTTAGGATAACCGATCTTGCAGTTGATTATGTAACTCTGGAGCTGATGGTTCCTGAAAATCTGGTGGGCGGGTTGATTGGAAGGTTTGGTGCCAACATCTCGAGGATCAGAAATGAGTCTGGAGCTAATATCAAGGTATCCTAAGTCAGCATCTGTTTATAAACCCTACTAATAGTAGCTGAGTTTACATTTGAAAGATTTTATTCGGCTTGTGAATGCACATGCATATTTAGTTCCTATTATTTCTTTTTCTACATGAGAGCATCATTCATCAATGAAAATTAGTGTGTGAATCATTCATACTTATGGAGTTCATACTACTAAGTTATAATTTGAGCTGAAGTTCCCGGTTTCAGTTTCTTGGTGTTTTGTACATGGGGATTGTTAATTACATATATAGTTAATGCTTTCTTTTCTCTCTGTTCACATTCTTTTTGCAGGTTTATGGTGGAAGAGGTGAACAAACACAAAGGCAGATCCATCTAGATGGTACTGCTCAACAGGTAAGAGTCCTGTTACCTTCTGATTATTTTTGTAAAATATGTGAGTATTTTCACATGTAACGAGTAAATGAAAAATTACATACTATGAATTCACAAGGACTTGTGTTTCTGAAGGTTTTGCGCTTTTTGAGTAGTCAATTTAGTCTTAACTTGTGTAAAATCTTGAGATTCATCCATTCCTTTAATCTAGAGCTAAAGGAATTAGCAACATATTATTTTCCCTGCAAATTATTGGAATTCGGGTACTTGAATATATATGACGGGAAACATTGAGATTCTTATGCCAATGTTGTGTGTTTTAGGTTGCCCTTGCCAAACAAAGGGTTGATGAATATGTCTATGCTGAGTTGATGAGACAAGCAGGGGGTACATTGCAGCAAACTGCTACTGGTCAATTGCAACAATTCTCTACTCAACAGCCAATGTAAAATTTTGTGTATATTTGATCATTTGCCTGCATGCCTATATCTGATGAATGTTGCTGAATCGACTTTGAACATGAAAATTCAAAAATTCTTTTACTTTGCAGGCCAGACATGTCAAATACTCTATACCAAGGTTACGGACATGCCCATGGACTTTATCCAAACAGGTTAACATCTCTGAATCTGTGATGTGTTTGTATTCTGATGCTCCTGCAATTGTAAAAGGGTAAATTACATAGACACCCGTATTGTGAGACCCTAATTACGAAAAACACTTGAGGTTTGAGAAATTACTATAACCTTCCTTGGCCTGTCATTAAAAGAAACAGATTACAATGTGCCCGTCATATTACAATTTCACCCCACTGTCAGTAAAATAAAAGCATATTACAGCTCACCCTCTGTTAGTAAAGCAAAATGTTAAGGGGTGTGTTGGTAATTTGCAAACCGTAAGGGATTGCTGGTAATTACACAATAAGTGAGGGAGTGTGCATCTGGTTATCCATTTGTAAAAGTCTGATATTTCAACTGCAGAAGGAATTTATATTTCTAATTGCATCACGTGTTAGATTGCTGGAGAACGAAATCTATTCTTCATGTTTCCTCAAGAATGTTATCATTTCTGAACTTAAATCAGTATAAGATATCACTCAGTAAAGAGCTCTCAGCTTGATTTCAGACTATTTTTTGGTATCAGTATTCTCTCTGCTTTCGAGTAAAATTGCAGGTTATGACGTTTAGTCTTTTCGATTTTTGCAGTAATCAAGAAGCTGGAATGATGGCCCCTCTTCCTCAAATGTATGCATCAACACAGACGAACCAAACCCCTCAATATTATGGGTATCCATCTTATCCTGCTCCACCCGCGCCACCATTATAGGTTTGAAAACAAGGTTTTATTTTACTTTAATCTTCCGGGGTGATCATTGATTTTCTTTTTAACTTTAGTGTAAAAAGTTACTGGACTTTCAGTGCTTTGACATCTTCTTGTTTGTAACAAATATGTCCAAATATTGAAGAACCCATATTGAAGCTAGGTTTTCCAATAATTTTACAAGTAAACGAGTATTAGCGAATGAGAGAACTAAGTATCGAAGAATTTAGTTCTTTTCAGAACGTTAATTGTCATAGTCTAAGCCACAGTCTACACCTTACTTAATTATATAATAGATTTGGAGTCAAAAGACTATTTGAAAGCCTTGCTAAACATGTCTTCTTTTCTTTCCCAAGGCCAAATCAAGTAACCACTTCACCATCGAAAGTTCTTCTATGGGTCTAATGCCAAATATACCTGAAAATTTGAATTAAAAGACATCGAAACATAAGTATGTTAATATTGTTGTGACAATATTTAAATTATCAAATTCAAAAAATTGGCCCGTATAAGAATTTTGAATTTTCCTATGGGTGTCTTCAAAATTATTAAAATGCCAAATATGTGTGGTAAACATGTGTTTTCTTTGTTCTCAAGTTCAGATCAAGAAAAACTGTCATGATCGAACCATTCCACGAGGGGGTATTTTGAGAATTTAAAGAAGATAAAAATAGGCAAGAGTGAAAAGTATAAAAGCGTGGATGCTTTGTAAAAGTGTCACTTGGTTTGTGGTTAAAAGTCTTGATGATAAAAGCTCGTATAATACCAAGCCAAGCGTGAGATTGACCAGGCTCGGCTCGCTCGGCTTGATTGACAGGCATAGTCACGTTTTTCATATCGATGTGGAGCTTAATTCTATATAACTGGTGTAAGTTTATGGTGTATTTTGAAGATCCAAGTAAAAAATCAACCATGACCTCATCTTTCGTTTTTCTCTTCTTCCTCGTATATCCCTTTCTCAAATTTTTGGTTGTGTTTGGTTACGCTTTGGTCCTCTTTTGGCCCAAATATAGTGTGTACAATTTTGGACCAAAAAAAGACCATAAATTTTGGCCGAAAATTTTGAAAGGCTATTTTCAGCTACTGCAGTCTCTCTCGTCATTTTCAATGCCTCACTCTCTCCTTGTCAAATCGGTCTGCCCCATCTCTCTCTCGTCAACTCTCCGCCAATTAACGGTTTAGTCGACGGTGCATCGGGTGCGGCAAAAGGTGACATATGGTACCTTCTTTGCTTTTTCTCTTATTTTTGGCTTTTCAATTTTTCTCTTGTTTTTTTTCTTTATTCCTTTTTTCATTTTTTTTCTTTAAATTTCCGCCTTTTGTTCGAAAATTTACGGAAGTTATTTTTTTTCTTCCTCAACTATGCATGAATTAGTTAGAGAGTGAAATTAGCAAAATAATAATAATAATAATTAAAGAAGAAGAAAGAATTAGTTAGAGAGTGTACGTTAGAGAGTGGAATTAGCAAAATAATAATAATAATAATTATTATTATTATTATTATTAAAGAAGAAGAAAGAAAGAATTAGAGAGTTTACGTGCTTTGGACTTGGACAATTTCGTGTCAACAAGTCAACCCGCTCGATAGATACAAGTAAATCGAAAATTAACTCAAAATCGATAAATTTGTATCTTCAAATCGAATGGTGTGGGTAGGTAGTATGAAATTATATTTGAATTATATTCACTCACAAATTAAATTATTTGATGTTTTGATTAAAAAAAATAATGATAGTGAAATATTAAATAAATTAGTATTATTCACTAAAACTCAAATTATTTGATGCTTTGAATAATATTGAGCTTAAAATTTTACTATTATTACTTTTTTGAGTTGAAAAATCAAATAATTTGAGTTGTGAGCGAACCTAATTGAAATATAATTCAAAATAATATGTCCGTATTGTTCAGGATCAATGCATATTTATTCAATTTGAACTTGATTTTCGATTTATCTTGCCGATTCAACTTTTTCGATATGGATCTTAAAATCTCAAATCCAAATATTGAAACAATAAAGAAAAAGAAGTGGAAAAATGACTAAAAGAAAGAAAACTGAAAAACAAAAAAAAGGGGAAAAGTTAAGAAGGTGACAAATGTCACCTTCTGTCACACCCGGTGCAACATCGACAAGACCCCAATTAACACACCCATGTTGTGAGCTTGTGACTGTTGTTTATAATATTTATAATAATGTGCCAATTTATTTAATTATAATTTAATATATATATATATATATATATATATACATACTCAATGGGAAAAATTGCATCAACCTCCCTTCAATTATAGAAATTTGGCATTCACACCCCTTCATTTTTGGTATCTTGGCGTAGACCTCCCATTCTTCAACTTTTTCATTAAGTTTACTAATGAAAGACTAAAATACCCTTCATATTTGGGCTATTTTTAAAAATAATTTCTTGAATTTTGTTTTTGGTTACAATAATTTCTTGAATCACCAAAGAAATTCAGGATAAATTGAGAACATATTTGTAAATTTTTTAATTAACTTTTTGTTGAAGAGTTTTAGAGTTATATTTCTAGACAATTTTAATTTTCGATGCTCTATTTCTTTTATTAATAATATGTCATTTAATGATATTTTATTAATGTTTCACTCCACATATTATTTAGTGATATTCAACCTTTTTAGCTCAATAGAGAAGGTTATTCCAGTCTTTAAAGAAAAGTTGAAGGAGGAGAAATTCATGCCAAAATACAAACATGAGAGATGTGGATGCCAAATGTCCATAATTCGAGAGAGTTGAATACAATTATTTCATGTACAATGTGTATCATCACAATTTAAAATGAATATTTATAAATTAATGTACATTTTCCAAATATTTATAAATATACTATTTACATGTGGCAGGAATATATATAAAATATTTTAGTCACCCAAAAAAATATAAATACATTTTACCGTGTACATATATATATATATATATGTTCACACAAATTTTCAAGTCTGCAATTTTAAAAGACAAGAAAAGATAATATGGACAAATAAATAAATCAATTTTAAAAAAATTACAATATCGTGAGAATAAATCTCCTAACGAAGACTAATCCCCTGATTCTTCACTCCAAACACGATTCAAGGGCTGAAAAGCTTGTTCTTGAACCTAGAGCGTATTTCTCCTTGGATTTGTTGAAGAAGAAATGAACACCCTGATGATTTGATTGTTGTTGAAGATGTAGTTCCTCCTCGGATTTGTTGAAGAAGAGACAAACACCTTGAAGATTTGATTAACTTTGAAGATGGTGAACCTTCGTGGTTGATAAAGAACACTTTGACTTGGCCAAGAGAAGACTTCAATTCTCTAGCTTGTAGACATGTGTGTATGTATGTATCTCTCCATGAATGAATCTCTTGACCCCCTATTTATAGATGTTTGAGTAGGAGAGTCTTAGAATTCTGGGCTTCTTTGATATATCTCTTGAAAATCTTTTACAAGAAATAATATCAGATTTATATAGATTTAGTTGACACATATTTGAATGTGTCACGTGTCACCATCCGATTAGTCACTGATATGTTGGACTATGAAACTTGATTTGATTGGATAAGACACCTCCATTTGACACATGACAACCTTTGATTTGCTAACAAAATATACATTAAATTATCATTTAAAATTAATAATTTATTTATGGAATTAAATTTGGTAAAATCCATAAAATAAAATAAAATTAATAATTAATGTCATATTTTACACATGTCATCTTATAATTGAACGAAAATTAATTCGTCTACAAATGCCCCCACTTCAAGGCTCGGCGAAGAACGTGCCAATTAGTCACGAGAGAGGCGATGCTTGAAGTAATTAAATCTTCCCCTGTAACATATTGTTTTTTTTTTTCAGGAAGAACAAGTGATCTTGTACTTGAGCTTCAAGAGAGAAGGTTGGGTTCTTGAAATTTAAAGATGGAAGATGTCTAGGCAGAACTTCATCCATTATTTCCTTGACTTAGACGTACTTCATTTGGCCAAAATAAAGTCCAAATTGATACTCACAACCCGAGGCTAAGATCGGCCCATCTTTCATTTTTTTTCTTTCTTTCTAGTTTTCTTTCGGCCCAATAGTGAAGAGGCTGAGAGTTTGCTGCAATTTGATTTTCTCCACCAAATCTTAAATACTCAAGTATATTTGGACTTAATAAATTCAAGAATTTGAGTGTCCAACTTCAAGTGGCCCTCATACAATTGGGTGTAGATGCTCCATTAACACTTGATTATCTTCAATTCCCCAGCTTTGATTTCACCGAACAGAACAAATATGAATTTATCAAGAAGGAACACTGCTGCAAAATCCCTTCTTTTTTTTTTACTGGATTTGATTAAAAAGATGAACTACAAAATCCCTTTTTTTTTTTTTTACCAGTTTCAATTACTCTCAATTTAAGTGTATGATTTGAGTTGAATTTCCTTCTCTTTTACTCGTTCTTTTCCAGGAGATGAAGATTACAATTTGACCATAGTTGCTTGTACAATTTGGTCACATCTCCAGCAAAACTCTTGAAACAGTGCCCGACGTATTTGCTCCAGCGTCAAATTGATAGTCTTTCATCCTGCTGCATACCAGTGAGGTCCCCTACAACAACCGCGACATCATAATTTGAAATATCATCACCAACAAGTTTCTTTGTATTTGACTTCCATAGACCTTCTTTTGACAGTTAACTCCGGGACAACTTATCAACTTTTTTTAAAAAAAATATCCTTCTTTAATTGATCATGATCACATCTTTATGCAGATTCGAAGAAGATAGACTTAACATGAAAAGTACTATCTTGCCCGTCTACGAGCCAGCTATTGACGATCACTTCTCCGACACTCGATCTTTGATCAAGTCCATGCACGTCTCTTAATGGTTTGAGGAGGCAACCAGCGAGTGTGCGGATTTTCGTTCTGGAGCTTTACCAAATTCCAAAGTTCTCATGGTCTTCGCTTCGAAACCAAAGTAGTGGACACAAAATTTTTATTTCTTCGCTAGCCTCTTCATAGTAGCGGACACGAGATTTTTACTTCCTCACCAGCAACTTCATAGCAGCGGACACAAGGTTTTTTACTTCCTCACCAGCAGCTTCATAGCAGCGGACACAAGGTTTTTTACTTCCTCACCAGCATCTTCTTAGCAGAGGACATGAGATATTTTACTTCCTCACCAGTATCTTCATAGCGACGGAGGCTTAAAAGAAATCCCGTCATCAAATTTGGCGAAGTGTCTACCATGTTGGCGTCTGGGAGTGGACTCAATACATCTTGGAGCATCATGCAGATATCTTTTGACAATCAGAAATTTATGTCAATTGTCCACCCTCGCTTTTCACCTACCTCTGCAATAAAAATGTCCTTCACGCTTTTCTCGAGATATAATGTCCTTCTACAAATACTCTGCACACGGAGATTGGGGAGTTATCAATTTCTTTGGGCGATATTCATCGACTTGATGGATTGTCCGTATACGGATATTTCTACGACGAGGTTCATACTGAAAAGGAGTTGCTCGATGATGGTGCGCATAGCTCTTCTCCACTTTTCTTTAAAGGAGCCAACTAACATCAAAGACAGACAAATTTTCACCAAAGATATGACTGAACTTGGAATAGTCCCCAAGCTGCCTATGTACTTTTTGTAGGGGGGTGCCGTACACAATTTATACTCATGCGGCATTTCTACATTTTAGCTACATGAAATACCATCAGTGAGGTAGGTTAGTAGTTTAGCCACATACACTACGATTGGTGGTTACCGTACACAGTTTAAACTCTTGTGGGTCAGGAGTAACATGCAGTTTAGGCTCGTGCGTCATGGAGCATAGTACTTGCTTTATGGATAATTGGAGCTGATAATGACTTCCACTTCATCCTCGCTTGGGGCATTTTCATTTGAAGGACGACGATGTCTGATGATGTTCTGCTTCATTTTCACTGACCCATCTATGGTGATAAGTATAAGTGAAGACTTATTTCCTTGTGGTTGAGAAAGAAGAAGAGTTCACTCATTACTTCTCGACTCCATCATGTCTATTTTCCCATCGTGGTTTCTTTTCTTTTGTTGTCGGATGTTACCACCTCCAAGTTGATTGAAGACGGAACTTTGTGGAGGACTACTGACACCAAGTCTTTTGAAGAAAAAGAACAAGTAGTTGAGTTACCAAGTCGATTAAACACAGAAACACGGTTGTCACTTGGTTGTTTTCCTTTATCATCACTTCCTGCTGATATGCTGCACATTAACGCACTTTTCTTTCTTTGTTACAAGTATTCTGATTGGTTCAGCAGGCGTAAATCCTAAGCCAGTCTTTGGCTGATCTACATGATATCCTTGTTTTCTCAATTTATGTTGCGCCTTGGTGACACCATGGATCTTTTCTCCAGTCAATTGTGGCTCCAATTTGCCGAGGCCTAATGGAGTGGAGAATTCATAGCCAGACTTTTCAAGGAGCTTGTAAGCTTTATGATTGAATGTGCCTTGAAGTTTTTTACAGAAAACTCTTACCGGCGAGGACTCCGTATGAGGCGAAGAATCTATTTTGGTAATAGGCATAATCAAACAATTATTTGATCTTGTCATCTTAGACCGTGTTTTGCTATTGTCGAATGGTTGCATGCGCACTTCAGAAAAAAATTGCTTTTCAGGATTTGATTTAGGAACATGATCTATAACCACCAATTCAACTTGTGTTTCTTTGATAAAGTTGTCAGTTGAAGTCTTCACTGGCATTGTCCCCTGTGCCGAGTCATGATCGACATAGAGCTTAGCATCAGCAAAGTATGACTCTGCCTCAGTAAATGGCTTCAAATCAGCATCAACTTTTACAACTTCTCCATTTCTTACGTACTTGAACCACTGATGCAGGGTCGGCGGTATTACTCCATTTTCATGAAGCCATGGCCTCCCTAACAATAGCTTATATGACGTTCTCGCATCAATGACATGGAACATAGTACTTGCTTTCAACTCTCCTATTGTAGGTTTAAACGGATCATACCAATGGCCCTTTGTCCATCCTGATTGAAACCTTGAACTGTTAGACGACTACGAGACAAATCTTCAAGTGTGAGTCCCAACGTCTTCATAGTGGATTTTGGCATGATGTTGACTGCTGAACCCCCATCAGTGAGTATACGATTAACCTTTTGCTCTTGCATAAATCCAGAGACAAAAAGTGGTCGGTTATGTGGATTCAATCCTAATAACAAATCCTCATCTGTGAAGGCAACTGCAGTACAACAAGAGGTATTGAGCTGACTTTTCTCTTCACAAGTTGCAGTGTAGACTGTTTTAACTTTTGTTTCAAAAAACTTTTTTGGAAAGAATTCTTCTAGCGTCACATGGCTTCAAAAAACTTTCCAAACTTTTTTGGAAAGTTTGCTCGAGGAGCTTCCAAAACTTTCCTTGGACTTGGCTTATCGAGTTTCGGTGAGTGTGACTTCTTCAAGAACAACGGATGTAGCTTTTCAATAGAACGCCTTTTTCGTTGCTAGCGTGTGACAAGGATCCATTCACCGTCTTCTTCAAACATATCAGTGGAATTTTCCTCATCCTTGGTTCTTTCTTCAGCAAGTTGGACTTTAATTGTTGCTGGTTCTAGACTCCCAAATTGAAGCACTGGTGGTACCTTCGTGGATGCGATCGAGGAAAGAACATCTTGCTCAAATTTTGAGTCACTTAATTGGAATGACAGTAATGCTAGCATAATTCACATCAACAACTTCTTCACTATCAAGAATTATCTTTCTATCTCTTGCTAGTGTCATAATCTTATCTTTCACCACAAAACACTTTTCTATTGGGTGACTCACAACTCGATGATATTTACAGTATTTGGGGTCGTTCACTTTTCCAATTTCCTCTGGGCGCTTTGGTTCAGGAAGCTCGATCAAATTTTTTGCCAGCAATTTATCAAAGATATGAGAAACATCAGAGTCTGGGAAAGGGTACTCTTTCTCTTGCATCTCTTTCAAGGAAAGTCGATGTCTCTCATATGGATCGCGCTGTCTTTCAAAATTTTCATTGTTCTTTTTGAGATTTGAAGGAATTTTGACAGACATTGCCTTCACAACCATGGACTCTTGGGTAGAGATTTTAACGTACTTCTCACCTTTCTTGAAGTTGCTCTTATTCTTCCTTTGATCTTCCAGTGGAAAATTAACTCCATGATTGGCAATGCCGATTTCCATATCACGGGCGCGTGTAGCTAACTCTTCAAAGTTACGAGGTTTGATCCCTTGGAGAATGTAGAGAAGCCCCCAGTGCATCCCTTGGATACACATTTCCACTGCAGAAATCTCCGAGAGTTTATCCTTGCAACTTAAACTTAGTGCACGCCACCGGTTGATGTAGTCAACAACAGGCTCGTCTTTCCACTGTTTAGCATTTGTGAGTTGGATCATGCTCACAGTTCGTAGAGTACTATAAAAATGATTCAGAAATTCCCTCTCCATTTGGTCCTAACTGTCTATGGATTCGGGCTCCAAATCAACGTACCAGTCAAAAGCGTTTCCTTTTAGAGATCGTACAAATTGCTTCATGAGTAGATCTCCATCAGTACCCGCATTATTGCATGTCTCCATAAAGTGTGCGACATGTTGTTTCGAGTTTCCTTTACCATCAAATTGTTGCAGTTTCAGTGGCTGGTATCCCATCGGCATCCTTAGAGCATCAATACATTTTGTATACGGCTTCGAGTACACGAGGGAATTATGGGAAGATACACCATATTGAGCCCTAGTGGTGTTGGAAATCATATCTTGCAGTTGTTGAACAGACAATGCGCCAATAGTGGTGTTGGAGTTGTTGAACTTCTCCGCAGATTCATGTTGATGATGCGGTTCATTAACCGGCGTCTCCTTGGCATTTTGACTTGGAGGAGATGCACGATTATGACTAGGTTCTCCTACATTAGAGTTTTCTAGTTTGTTCATTAGCTGGGCAATTTGGAGATCATTGTCTTCCAAAGCTTTCTGCATATCAGCAATGGCTTAAGCCATTTGAGCCACTTGTTCATCCACCAATGTCGCTCCAGTCATCATTGCGGGAAGTTCAATAAATGAAGAAAATTTGGAGTTGATTTCCCTTGGAGATGTTGGGCTTGAACCGTCAGAATGATTGTTGTCACCGATCTTACCTCCAGTGGAAGATTGGTCAACGGGATCATCCACAATGTTAGCATCATTTTTCTTGGTCAAAGCAACTTGATTCTTCTTTGGAGCCATGGAGTTGCAAATGTAGTTTTTTTAAAAGTTGATGTCGGAGGAAGAGATGAGGGGTAGATTCGATCCCACTGGGTGTGCCAAATTTGTTCACACAAATTTTCAAATCTGCAATTTTAAAAGACAAGAAAAGATAATATGGACAAATAAATAAATTAATTTAAAGAAAATTACAATATCGTGAGAATAAATCTCCTAACGAAGACTAATCCCCTGATTTTTCACTCCAAACACGATTCAAGGGCTGAAAAGCTTGTTCTTGAACCTAGAGCATATTTCTCCTTGGATTTGTTGAAGAAGAAATGAGCACCCTGATGATTTGATTGTTGTTGAAGATGTAGTTTCTCCTCGGATTTGTTGATGAAGAGACAAACACCTTGATGATTTGATTAACTTTGAAGATGGTGAACCTTCGTGGTTGATGAAGAGCACTTTGACTTAGCCAAGAGAAGACTTCAATTCTCTAGCTTGTAGACTTGTGTGTATGTATGTATCTCTCCATGAATGAATCTCTTGACCCCTTATTTATAGATGTTTGAGTAGGAGAGTCTCAGAATTTTGGGTTTCTTTGATATATCTCTTGAAAATCTTTTATGAGAAATAATATCAGATTTATATAGATTTAGTTGACACATATTTGAATGTGCCACGTGTCACCATCCGATTAGTCACTGATTTGTTGGACTATGAAACTTGATTTGATTGGATAAGACACCTCCATTTGACACATGGCAACCTTTGATTTGCTAACAAAATATACATTAAATTATCATTTAAAATTAATAATTTATTTATGGAATTAAATTTGGTAAAATCCATAAAATAAAATAAAATTAATAATTAATGTCATATTTTACACATGTCATCTTATAATTGAACGAAAATTAATTCGTCTACAATATATATACGTGTATATTTTTGCATTTACATAAATCATATACCATTATATACACATATAAATATTCAATAATTTATTTTATATATGCGTATATTTTTGCATTTACAAAAGGGAGAAATTGCATAATATCCCCTGTAATATGCGAAACCTGCGCGAAACTCCCCTGTGATAATTTTTTTGCGAATCACTACCTTGTGTTATTTTTTATTCTGCACACTCGCCCTCGCCGTCTGTCAACGTTAACGGAGTTAGTTTTTTTTGTACATTTCCCTTTATGCCCCCATAGTAATAGATCAGCAAAGGGGGTTTTGACATTTTTCACATCCAAAGATCGAAGAGAGAGAAAAAAATGGAAGAACTAGGGTTTTCATCCCATTTCCAAATCTTGTGAGGATTAATCAGTTTGAACTTCGATTTTGTGTTAGAAATCACGAAGGCATTGTTATAATTTGAATCCATTGCTTCGAAACACGCTATTTTGTTGTGAAATAAGAACGCACGATAGGTAGGGTTTTCTTAAATCCTTTAAATAGTTGTTTTATCTGATTTTTAGAAGTATTTTATATAAATCTCATGTTTTTATTTGTTGATTAGGCCTTTCTAACCCACGAACGACATAAGGAGAAAGATTCTGCTGAAAAGGGCTTTTACAGGTATATGCTTTGTTCCAAAGTAATTCTGTTTTTTCTTGTTTGTTGTGAGAAAATTACTTACAAACGTTCATATGTTGTTTTTGTAGTGTATAACTGACTGTGGGGAAACATTTTGTGTTTGGTGAAAGCAACCCTTCATTTGGGTTTCAGTGTGTTAAGTATGGGTTCATGTGTAGACTTTATGATATTGGTGGTCCCAATTGTAAATGTGTGGATAGATTAGCATGATAGTTGTAAAACCATAAGTGGTGGGGTAATGTGTCTGGTGGATTGCATATATTTGCTTAGTATATGACTTGAAATTATTGTATTTTATGTTGTTATTTTAGTGTATTATATATAGGATCATGTGTCTGCTTTATTAAATTGGTGGTCCCAATTGTAAATGTGTGGAATAGATTAGAATGATAGTTGTAAAACCATAAGTGGTGGGGTAATGTGTCTGGTGGATTGCATACATGTTGACAATTAAATATAGATGTCATTTTGTCATTTTGTCTTGATATGTGTAGAATCTTATTGATTATAGTAATGTGTATTTAATTTCTTTTCTACTGTTTGCTTTTAGTGTGACATTTCTGCCTTACTAAATGCAAAATAATTTTGGCTTTATTTAATAATTGACTTAATTTGATCCTTTGCAAAAAATGGTTTTGGCTGATTATGCTGACTTTTATCTGTGGGTAGGGGGTGTAATTGAATGGTTACATACTGTTAGGTATTATGGTGGCTGGAAGATGTTATTCCCAGGGGTAGATAAGGATAGATTTTATTATAGTGACTTAATGTATTTTTGCTTACCTGGCCAACCCTTAGATAGTGGTATCAGGTCACTGTGTGGGGATGGGGATGTCATACAACTTATAAGGGCATATAAGGGGATAAATGTAGTCCCTATTTATATAGTGGACCATGTTTCTCCATTAATGGCTATTGATCCTAAGGGTAAAATAATAAAAAATGTGGAACCTATACCTGCCCTCCCCACAACTGCTGATAACTTAAACACCAACTATGATGGTGACAATGAACTAATAAATAACCTGGGGGATTTAGGACAAAATGATAATGAAGGAAATGAAAACTGTGGGGGAAATGAAAACTGTGGGGATGAGAGACAACATGATAATGAGAACTGCTGGGGTGAGGAAGAAATTGGTAATGTGAATATTAACACTGACAACTTATGGGATGAGGGACAACATGATAATGAAAATTGGGTAGGTGAGAACATTGAAAATTCATCCAATGTGAACCAAGATCCAAATGAATTGGGGGCTGGACAACCTCAAGATGGTCTTGAGACTAGTCTTAGTGAAGGGGATCTAGATGCTCCAGCTACTCAGAGGGTTGATGATGCACAAGGGGCTGAACAACATCAAGATGGTCTTGAGACTAGTCTTAGTGAGGGGGATCTAGGTGCTCCAGCTGCTCAAGGGGTTGATGATGCACTAGGGGCTGAACAACCTCAAGATGGAATTGAGGCTAATGTCAGTGAAAGGGATTAAGGTGATCCAGCCCTAGCTGAAGATGATTCAGATGCATCTTCTGTGTCAGATTGTCCCTCTTGGTTGTTAGAGGATCTAGAAGGTCCCGAAGATGATGATATATTTGCTGAGAGACCTCCTGACCATGCTAAGAAGTTGTTGAAAGCTTTGAGGGCATTTATGAAACAAGCAAAAAAGAAAAGGGTAGAAAAACAGAAAGAACAACAACAACAGACTGAGAGGAGTGTGAGGAGTGTAGATGGTGAGGGTTGGTATAGTGATGCAAATGATGATGATGAGCTGCATTCCTTGAGGGGTAGTGATGAGGATGATATAAATCATCCAGTATGGGAAGATGGGATGGAAAATAGGGGAATAGACTTATGTGTGGGGATGAAATTCATTAATAGGCAGAAATACAGAGAGGTGTTAAAGGACTGGGCAGTGAGGAGAGGTTGGGATTTGAGATACTTAAAAATTGAAAGAGGTAAGATTACTGCAGTTTGCAAAAAAGGGTGCAGTTGGAGAATTCATGCATCTCCAATCATAAATTCCACAACATACCAAATTAAATCTTTAAAAGGTGAACATACTTGTTCACACACTACTGAAAACAAACAAGCAGACTATAAGTACATTGGGAAAAGGATACTTCACTTTATTAAGGATAACCCTGATGAGTCTTTGGAGTCACTGAAAAATAAAATTAGGAGAGATATCCAGGTGGAGTGCAGTTTTCACAAGGTTTATAGGGCCAAAATGTATGCTTTGGATTTGTTGAGAGGAGACATTTCACAAGAATACAAATGGTTGTATGATTACTGTGAGACTGTTGTGAGGAAAAACCCAACAAGTTCTATGGAGTTGAAGGTGGACAGATCTTGTAATCCTCCAATACTTGAAAGAATGTACTGTTGCATAAGTGGGTTAAGGGATGGTTTTTTAGATGGTTGTAGACCAATCATTGGGTTAGATGGGTGTTTCTTGAAAGGGTTGTACAAGGGGCAAATGTTGGCAGCAGTGGGTAGAGATGGCAATGATAATCTCTACCCCATTGCTTATGCATTTGTAGAGGTTGAGAAGTTTGATACATGGGACTGGTTCCTTAATCTCTTACTTAGGGACATAGGATCACATGCTGAGAGGGGGTGGGCCTTTTTATCAGATAGACAAAAAGGGTTGATTGAGGCAGTTCATAAACATGCTCCCACTTCTGAGCACAAATATTGTCTAAGGCATATGTACAATAACTTTAAGGGCAAATTCAAAGGTGAAGAACTTAAAAGACTGTTTTGGAAGGCAGCATCAACTTACAATGTTAAACAACACTTTAGGGTGCTGAAGGAAATTCAAAGGATTTGTCCAAAAAAGGGACCAACTGGTACGTGTCGAATGCACCAAAATATAATTACTGTTCTCACAAGAATTTGTAGTACTCATAAGTCCAGGTCGAACCCTAGAGATTGGTTGATCAAAATAATATTCAATGGGGAGGTTTGTTTGATGAATTAATAATGACAGGAATTAAATAGGAAGTTCAATAAATGTAAAGCATCGATTCAAGGATAGTTCGTTCTTCAATTCAAGTTGATCATAGACACCTAAAATACTATCTATTCTTTGATTACTTAGCCAAGAACATAAATAACAAGCTATTTATATCCCTATTAACTTCCGTATATCATTAACCAAAGCCCAGCACCCGGTTAAATTCTTATTATCAACTGACTCGGTATTAAGCAATCCTAATCATGTTAATAATAGCATAACAAATTAGAAGCGACTAAGGATAAACAATAGTTTAAGCAAGCGCCAACTATTTAATTTACTCTAATGTTTCCCTTAGGTTATCAACGAAAATTGGGATCCTAATCATGAAAACCTAATTGCTACATGCACAAATCAAACATAACAATTACGGATTATGAAGATTTTTTAGCAATAGATTGTAATAGATAATCAACTATGTGCACCTTAGATTATTATCTAAACAAGCATGGACATTAAGAATAAGAAACAAAAGATAATCAAACCGTAGATAGATAGATGAAGCTCCGTGTCTCACAACATGTGAATCAAAATGAACTCCCTTGAATCGAAATAAAAACTTAGCTACTCATAATTGTAAGCATAAAACTTGAAAATACTATTTTTCTAACTCTCTTCTCTTTGTTTTCTTCTTGTTTTTGTTGTTGTTCTTTTCAAGTCTTGCAAGACATATATATAGGCAATGAAAAGATGTTATAATCATGGAGAGAATATATTCTCTCTTCCTTTATCAAGACATGAAGAATATATTCTTCCCTTTAACATTAAAGCATAGAGAATATATTCTTCCCTTTAACATCAAAGCAAGGAGAATATATTCTTCCCTTTACACCTTGAATTGCCTCTAATTAACCCTCAAATCTGACTTCAACTCCTTCTAGAAAGTTGTAGATTCGTGTGTTATCTTTCAATTCCAATGGGCCTTGACTAAATCCAAGATACATAACTCTATTTATGAATTTTTCACCACAGCTGCGCAGTCCAATCCAGAACAGAAATCTTCTGTTCTTGAACACTTTTGGGCCCTTAAACTTCCGAACTGCGCCTGGACGTCTTCACAAGAAATGTAGGCCTTTGTCTTAGCTTTCCAACTGGATAAGATTCAATAGAAACTAACTTATGCATCTCCAGATATATCAGTATTTCCAAAACATCGCCAAATCTGCCATTTTGATTGAAATTGATATTTTGCACTCCAAATCTTGCCTAAATCACAAAATGAGATAAAATCAGTTTCAATGGCCATATAATCACAACAAAAATGCTAAATATAGAGGAAATAAAATATATAAATACTGCACTTATCAAATTCCCCCACACTTAGCTCTTGCACGTCCTCGGGCAAAGATAAAGAGAAACTAGAAAAAAAACAACTAAAACTAAAGCCAACCACTTTTGTAGGTAACACGGTTGCATTTAACATATGCAACAAGCCTTTAAACCCCTAGGTTACCCCTAGTAGACGAGTTTAGTCTCGTGAGGGTTTGCAGAAGATATACCCACAAAATCAATCTCTCAATGTACAAACAAGCAAGTTCATGAAATTTTCTTTCCAAACATCATCAATTCGTAACCAAAAATTAACAAAATTTGCTAGAAAGGTCAATCATGTGTCCACCATTACTCTTGCATTCACACAAACTTCTCAAGAATTCACTTCATTTTGTAACCGCAATACTATTAATGCAACATTTAACTCAACATCATCCCTTTATATTTTCTCAAACATGAATTAAAACGAGCAATATATTATTATTAAGCACACACTTGTCTTTTGACGCGAATACAAACATTACTCATGAATGCACCCGGTTACTCAACAAGCGGATCATTTCATTCTGGACATACTTTGAATAGCCCTATTAGATTTCCAACACAGTAGCAGGTTTGGGCCGATAGATCCCAGACTAGATAGTCTTAGGTTATCAAGCTTGAAAACTCCTCAGGCTTAATCCCTTCAGTGTAGATAATCCCAAGCGCTATATTATATCTTCAACATTACATAGTTTACGCCTCAAGCTTTACACCGAGGAATTTCATCCGTTATTACTTTAAATCACTATCAACTAGATTAACCTTGAGGAATTTGAAGGAATTTCAGTGAGTCAAAAGTCACATACAAAGTTATGCTAAATTACGAATTTACACGAATTTCTCTAAAAGTTTGTACTTCAACAATTATAACAATTTTAACACTACTTAACTTCTCTATTGAATCTAGTCTATTTTTCAATCAACCACTGATGAAGGGAAATAATTTTTCACTACCTTACTGCACAATAAAGAATTGTTTTTTTTTAACTCATAAAACAAATAACTAACCATCTCTCCCACACTTAAAATCTGCATTGTCCTCAATGCAACACAGAATGAAAATAAATAAAAAAAAAATGAACAAACGAAATTAAAAGAGATAGGGAAAAAGAAAGCAAATCTGATGGTGGTCGTTCAGCCACTCTTGGGTTGCCTCCCAAGCAGCGCCTTTTTTTAAAGTCGTTGGCTCGACTTTGCAGCCTTTTAATCCAAGTAAGTTGGATTGATCAATGAAACGTCTTCAATTGTATGCTCTTGGAAACCTTCATAGAAAGGTTTAAGTCTATGTCCATTTACCTTGAACAACTTGTTAGTTTCTAAGCTTTGAATCTCTACTGCACCATAAGAAAATACATTAATCACAACAAAAGGTCCAACCCAACGAGAACGCAACTTACCAGGCATTAATTTGAGTCTTGAGTTGTAAAGCAACACTTTTTGTCCAATCACAAATTCCTTCCTAGAGATCATCTTGTCATGAAACCCTTTGGTCTTCTCCTTGTAAATTCGGGAATTCTCATAAGCGTCAAGGCGAATCTCCTCTAACTCTTGTAGTTGTAATTTTCTATGTATACCAGCTTGATCTCGATCTAAATTGCAACTCTTTACAGCCCAAAACGCTTTGTGTTCCAATTCTACCGGAAGATGACACGATTTACCAAAGACTAACCTATATGGAGACATCCCAATAGGTGTTTTATAGGCTGTCCGGTACGCCCATAATGCATCTTTAAGTCGAAGACTCCAATCTTTTCGATTAGGATTTACAGTTTTTTCCAAGATGGACTTGACTTCTCGATTGGACACCTCGGCTTGCCCATTTGTCTGAGGGTGATAAGATGTGGATGTCTTATGAAACACCCCATATTTTTTTAGCAAAGTATCCACAGCTCGATTACAAAAATGGGACCCCTAATCACTTATCAACGCTTTTGGTATGCCAAACCTACTAAAAATGTTAGACTTGAGAAAACCTACAACAGCTTTAGAATCATCAGTTTGGGTGGCTTTAGCTTCCACCCACTTCGAAACATAATCAACCGCAAGTAAGATATAAACAAAACCAAAGGAGGAAGGAAAAGGTCCCATAAAATCAATACCCCATATATCAAAAATCTCACAAACAAGTATGGGCGTTTGAAACATTTCATTCCTATGACTTAAATTCCCCGTTCTTTGACATTGTTCACAATTTTTACACATGACATAAGCATCACGGAATAAAGTAGGCCAATAGAAACCACTATCTAACACTTTTCTTGCAGTTCTCTTAGATCCAAAATGACCACCACACGCATAAGCATGACAAAATTTCAAGACAGACTCTAATTCAGAATCAGGCACACATCTCCTAATAATTTGATCGGAACAAAACTTCCACAAGTATGGATCATCCCACACATAATATTTTCCCTCACTCTTAATTTTATCTTTCTTAGCTCTACTCAAATCATCAGGTAAAGTTCTAGAAACTAAATAATTCACTAAATCAGCATACCAAGGAACCATACCTTGCAGAGCAAACAATTGCTCATCCGGAAAGAATTCTTGTAGTGGCACCAGATTTTCTTTTCGCACTAATCGACTCAAATGATCTGCCACCAAATTTTCAGCCCCCTTTTTATCTTTAATCTCCAAATCAAATTCTTGAAGAAAAAGAATCCATCTCATTAACCTCGGTTTTGATTCTTTCCTCGCCAAAAGATGTCTTAAAGCTGCATGATCAGAAAATACAATCACTTTAGATCCAAGTAGATAAGAACGAAATTTATCTAAAGTAAAAACAATAGACAAAAGTTCTTTTTCAGTAGTTGAATAATTGCACTGAGCCGCGTTAAGGGTCCGGGAAGCATAATGGATCACATGAGGTTGTTTGCCAACTCGTTGTCCTAAAACTGCTCCCATTGCATAATTACTCGCATCACACATTATTTCGAATGGAAAAGACCAATCTGGTGGCTGCATCAAAGGTGCAGTGGTTAACGCTGATTTCAGTTTATCAAAAGCATCCTTGCAGTCTTGGGTGAATTCAAAAATCACATCTTGTTGTAGCAACTTGGATAGAGGCAATGCAATCTTCGAAAAATCATTGATGAATCTACGATAAAAACCTGCATGGCCAAGGAAAGATCGCACATCCCTCACACATGTGGGGTAGGGTAAGTTCACAATTAAATCTACCTTAGCTTTATCTACCTCAATACCCCTACATGAAATAACATGTCCTAATACAATCCCTTGTTCTACCATAAAATGACATTTTTCAAAATTCAAAACAAGGTTTGTGTCAATGCAACGATCAAGCACACGAGATAAATTTTCAAGACAAGAATCAAATGAATCCCCATGCACAGTAAAATCGTCCATAAAAACTTCAATGTACTTTTCGATTAAATCGGAGAAAATACTTATCATGCAGCGCTGAAAAGTGGCTGGTGCATTGCAAAGTCCAAACGGCATCCTCCGATAAGCAAATGTTCCAAACGGACACGTGAATGTGGTTTTCTCTTGGTCTTCAGGAGCAATCACAATCTGGTTATAACCTGAGTAACCATCAAGAAAACAATAATGAGATTTACCGGCTATTCGTTCAAGCATTTGATCAATAAAAGGTAAAGGAAAATGGTCCTTTCTCGTTGCTGCATTCAGCTTGCGGTAATCAATGCAAACACGCCACCCATTTTGAATCCTCGTAGGAACTAGCTCATTATTCTGGTTCTGCACTACCGTCACTCCAGATTTTTTTGGTACAACCTGAACAGGACTGACCCACTTGCTGTCTGAAATTGGGTAAATAACTCCTGCATCCAACAACTTCAGGATTTCTTTCTTTACTACATCCATCATCAATGGATTCAACCTCCTTTGAGCCTCTCTGCTTGGTTTTGAGTCATCCTCTAACAAAATCCGGTGCATGCACATGGAAGGACTAATTCCCTTGATGTCTGCTATAGTCCATCCAATTGCTGTCTTATGATCTCGAAGCATCCTAACGAGTCTTTCCTCTTGCACCGTAGTCAGATTCTTTGCAGTTATTACTGGCAAGGTCTCGGTTTTCCCTAAGTACACATACTTCAAATGCTCGAGTAAGGGCTTAAGTTCTAAACTCGGTGCCTGCAGCACAGATGGCAACAATTTTGTGTGATTAAATGATAACTCAATTTTTGACACATTATACCTGCTAGGGGTTGGTGGTAAGGACTGCAAAGCCATAATCATCTCTTCAACTTCATCACTAAAATTCAGATGTTCCCCGAATTGCCATAAACCATGACTGAGTACTACTTCCAATACATCCACTTGATTTTTCTCAAAAACCTCATGGGCTAACACATCAATAATATCAATAGAATAAACTGAATTCACATCAGGGGGATACCTCATGGATTCGAATATGCTAAATTTGACAATCTGCCCATCGAACTCCATTGATAAAGTGCCATCATGAGCATCAGTCTTTGTTCTTGCTGTTTTGAGGAAGGAGCGTTCTAGGAGGATCGGGGCTGGATTTGGGGATCCATTATCTTCCATATTCAGAACGTAAAAATCAGCTGGAAAGATTAATTCATTCACCTGCACTAACACATCCTCAAGCACCCCCTCGGGGTATGCATTAGATCGATCCGCCAATTGTATAATAACACCAGTTTGTTTCAAGGGACCCAAATTAAGAGATGCATAAATTGAATAAGGCATGACGTTAATTGATGCACCTAAATCTAACATGGCACGTTCAAATCTATTATTACCAATCACACAAGGGATAGTAAACGTATCTGGATCCTTACACTTACGTGGCAGTTTTCGCTGGATTATTGCAGACACATTTTCATCCACTTTAATCTTTTCGTCTCCTCGTAGCTTCCTCTTCGTGGTGCATAGCTCCTTAAGGAATTTCGCATATCTCGGAATCTGACTAATAGCATCAAGCAGTGGAATGTTTACTGCTACCTTCCTGAATGTCTCCAATATCTCCTTCTCTTCATTTTGTTTCTTGGATTTACTTAACCTGCTCGGAAAGGGGATGGAAACAGGAACAGTGTTAGTGGAATTATGCATGTTTGAAGGAAAACTTCCCTTAGGAGCTTCGAGACTAATTTTAGCTTCTGTGGGTTTTTCTTCTTCCGGCACACTTTGAGTTGGGCTCTGAATTTCTTTTCCACTCCGCAAAGTTACTACACTGGCATTCTCTCTAGGATTTATGATTGTTTGGGAGGGTGATTTGCCCGAACCTTGAGCTTCCATCTTGCTCATCGAAGTTGCTAACTGACTTATCTGTTTCTCTAAATTTTGGATGCTGTTTCTTGTTTCCTGTTGAAATTGTTGGGTATTGTTAGCGAGAGCTTTAACAATTTCATCTAAAGCCATACCTGAATTCAAAGATTGATTCGTTTGATGTTGCTGTCGAGGCTGGAAAGAATTTTGATAACGATTTTGTCCAACTTGATTTCCATAACTGAGATTGGGGTGATCTCGCCAGCCTGGATTGTATGAATTGGAATAAGGATCGTACTTTCTTTGTTGCTGACCTGGGAATCCTCCAATGGCATTGGCTTGCTCGTTCGTTTCTTCTTGCAATGTAGGACACGCATCAGTGGGGTGTCCTGTAACTGAACAAATACCACATACCTTCGCTACTTGCATATTTCCTACCGCCATCTGACGAACTAATGACGTTAACTCAGAAATTTGATGCTCAAGATTAGATGTACTTACCTCATTAACTGCTTTAGGTGTGTGATCCAACCTCATGCCAAATTGCTGTGAATTTGCCGCCATATTGGAAATCAAATTTCTGGCAGCTGTGGGGGTTTTATCTACTAACGCTCCTCCACTCGCTGCATCAATCATGTTCCTGTCCATATACAGTAAGCCTTCATAAAAATATTGAATTAACAATTGCTCACTTATTTGGTGGTGGGGGCAGCTTGCACACAACTTCTTAAAACACTCCCAGTATTCGTATAATGACTCTTCATTGTACTGCCTTATGCCACAAATTTCTTTCCTTATGTTGGCAGCCTTTGAAGCTGGGAAGTACTTTTCCAAAAACAGCCTCTTCACTTCATTCCATGTTGTTATCGTCCTCGACGGTAAATAATAGAGCCAATCCTTTGCATCATCAGCTAAGGAGAATGGAAAAACTCTCAATTTAATCTGCTCCTCGGACACTCCAGTTAGTCTCATGCTTGAACAAACAACATGGAACTCCTTCAGATGTTTATTTGGATCCTCACCTGCAAGACCACGAAATTTAGGTAATAAGTGAATCAATCCAGATTTCAATTCAAAAGCAACATCTAAAGTAGCGTATTCAATGCATAAAGGTTGTTGATTAAAATTTGGAGCAGCCAACTCCTTTAGAGTCCTATTGTTGGATGCCATGACTTCCTCTTCGTCTGAATCACTTGAAAACAGGTGCAGAGATTCGGTGCTTCCCTTTGGAGAAGGGATTGACTCTTCAGGTATTGAGTTTTGCTCTTCAATTGCCCGTTTGGCCTCTCTTCTTAATCTGTGGAACGTTCTTTCAATCTCTGGATCAATTTCCTGGCTCTTAGAGGTCATAAAACACAAAAACTAACAAGGTAAAGTATAGAAATATCAAAAACAAATAAAAATAAAACTTAAAAACGATTGAAAACACAAAAACGCAAAAAAAACAACTAGTAAATGATGGAATTTGGGCCCGCGAGCGTGGTGCTCAGCATACCAAAGTATGCTGAGTTGTTTTTAAAATGATGTTTCCTTCAAGATTGATATAGAATTCGTGGCCGAATTCGAAAAACAGTTTTTTTTTTTTTTTTTTTTTTCAATGCACAAACTAGTCAATAAAACTTAAAACTAAGAAATATATAAATCTAACAGCCTATATATATTACAATAATAATTAGAATAAAATAAGATTTTGACCGAAAACCAATCCCCGGCAACGGCGCCAAAATTTGGTACGTGTCGAATGCACCAAAATATAATTACTGTTCTCACAAGAATTTGTAGTACTCATAAGTCCAGGTCGAACCCTAGAGATTGGTTGATCAAAATAATATTCAATGGGGAGGTTTGTTTGATGAATTAATAATGACAGGAATTAAATAGGAAGTTCAATAAATGTAAAGCATCGATTCAAGGATAGTTCGTTCTTCAATTCAAGTTGATCATAGACACCTAAAATACTATCTATTCTTTGATTACTTAGCCAAGAACATAAATAACCAGCTATTTATATCCCTATTAACTTCCGTATATCATTAACCAAAGCCCAGCACCCGGTTAAATTCTTATTATCAACTGACTCGGTATTAAGCAATCCCAATCATGTTAATAATAGCATAACAAATTAGAAGCGACTAAGGATAAACAATAGTTTAAGCAAGCGCCAACTATTTAATTTACTCTAATGTTTCCCTTAGGTTATCAACGAAAATTGGGATCCTAATCATGAAAACCTAATTGCTACATGCACAAATCAAACATAACAATTACGGATTATGAAGATTTGTTAGCAATAGATTGTAATAGATAATCAACTATGTGCACCTTAGATTATTATCTAAACAAGCATGAACATTAAGAATAAGAAACAAAAGATAATCAAACCGTAGATAGATAGATGAAGCTCCGTGTCTCACAACATGTGAATCAAAATGAACTCCCTTGAATCGAAATAAAAACTTAGCTACTCATAATTGTAAGCATAAAACTTGAAAATACTATTTTTCTAACTCTCTTCTCTTTGTTTTCTTCTTGTTTTTGTTGTTGTTCTCTTCAAGTCTTGCAAGACATATATATAGGCAATGAAAAGATGCTATAATCATGGAGAGAATATATTCTCTCTTCCTTTATCAAGACATGGAGAATATATTCTTCTCTTTAACATTAAAGCATAGAGAATATATTCTTCCCTTTAACATCAAAGCATGGAGAATATATTCTTCCCTTTACACCTTGAATTGCCTCTAATTAACCCTCAAATCTGACTTCAACTCCTTCTAGAAAGTTGTAGATACGTGAATTATCTTTCAATTCCAATGGGCCTTGACTAAATCCAACATAACTCTATTTATGAATTTTTCACCACAGCTGCGCAGTCCAGTCCAGAACAGAAATCTTCTGTTCTTGAACACTTTTGGGCCCTTAAACCTCCGAACTGGGCCTGGACGTCTTCACAATAAATGTAGGCCTTTGTCTTAGCTTTCCAACTGGATAAGATTCAATAGAAACTAACTTATGCATCTCCAGATATATCAGTATTTCCAAAACATCGCCAAATCTGCCATTTTGATTGAAATTGATATTTTGCACTCCAAATCTTGCCTAAATCACAAAATGAGATAAAATCAGTTCCAATGGCCATATAATCACAACAAAAATGATAAATATAGAGGAAATAAAATATATAAATATTGCACTTATCACCAGCTCAAACACCTTTTGAATGGCTAAGTGTTGTTCCTTCAGCCCATTAGGCTAGATGTTTCTTTCCAATCAGAACAAAATGTGATGTGATAGTGAACAATATAAGTGAATCATTCAATAGTTACATATTGGAGGCAAGGGGACTGCCCATTATTCAGATGTTTAAGTGGATAAGAATGAGGTTAATGGCTAGAATTCAGATTAAAAGAGAAGGTATGGAGAGGTACACTAGAGCTGTTTGTCCAAACATACTTAAAAAAATTGAAAAACAGAGAGAGTTAAGTAGAAATTGTTTTGCAACCTGGGCAGGTGGTGATAAGTTTGAGGTAAAGCATTTTTTAGAGAAGCATGTGGTTCACCTTGATGAGCTATACTATAGTTGTGGGATGTTCCAACTGGCTAGGTATCCTTGTTGTCATGCAATGGGTGCCTTGGGATTTTTCAGGAGAGAGACAGAGGATTATGTGGATCCAAGTATGATGAAAGATGTGTATCTGAGAGTGTACAGTCATGGAATCAACCCAGTACCTGGAATGCATGATTTTGATGAATCAAGTTTGGGAAATGTGGACCTTCCACATGTGAAGCCAAGGGTGGGAAGGCCAACAAAAAAGAGAAGAAGGGATGGAAATGATAATGGTACTTCAGTTGGGACAAGGAAGGGCCTGACTCATACATGTAGCATATGTAATGAGCAAGGACATAACAAGGCTGGACACCACACACACATTAGACAGAATGAGGTGTGTAACAATAAAATTTCAACAAATATAATAAGACTTGTGTAATATCAGTTATATACTATACCATTTATGTATTTGTTGTGTGTTTGTAGATGCCAGCTACTGCAAGTGCACCTTTACCTTCACAAACTGAGGTATACGGTATACATTTAAGCCATTTATTTGAACATATCTTGTTTATTGGGGTTTAAATGTTAAGCACTGAATGTGTAGGTGCCACCACAGTCTTCACAAGCACCCTCAAGAAGAAGAAGAAGTGCACTTTCATCTTCACAACCATCCCCAACTGCTAGTCAATCACATAACTTCTCACAAAGTTCTGTTTCTCCAGATTTCACATCATTTAAGGTATATACTTGCATATCATGAAACATAAACTAGTTTATCTTATGAATTTCAGCTTAATTAATGGTTTGTGTATTATCAATCATTTCCAGATGCCTGATTCTTTGCAAGGAGCCTTAGATTCTAATCAGTCTACACAGAGCACACTACCTGAACTTGTGGTATGCTTTATACTTTTACATTTTTTTACTATTATGTTCTGAAATGTGGTTCATCACTAATCAAGTTGAGGGTATTAGGTTCCCCCAATGTCTGCCCCAATACCCTCAGCTGGTTCTCAACCACCTCAAGTTACAGAAGTTCTCCCACAAGTGCCAAGACAGTCTCCTAAGAGTAGGAAGCAACAAAATCCCATTTCCTTATCTTCTAAGAAACTGCAAAACATAAGGAAGGTGTTGAACCCTACTCCCAACCCTACATTTAAGAGGCCATGTTGTGCAGAAAATAGGTCAACATCTACTTCCACCTCGCTCAAATTTGTTGCAGCATCATATAAGCCAAAATCCACTGCACCCTCTTCAATGTCAAAGACTTTTGGACCCTCTTCAATGCCAAAGTCAAGGACTACTGCAGCTTCATCAATACCAAAGCCTGCCTCAACATTAAAGGCCACACCTTCTGCCTCAACACTTCCTGCATCTTCAAAGGACAAATCTGCAAAAGAAACTTTTTCAGAAAAATTGATTGGTTAAGAAAATTATTTTGGACACATTTTGGGTTGTAAACTTGATATTTAGTTTCAAACTTATTAGTTAATAGCTTGTGCACATACTTATTTTGTTTGTACCATTGGATGTTTGAACACCAAATAGAGTTTTGTCGATTGTGCACAAAGTTATCTATTTTGTTGTTTGAATATGGTTATCAAATTGGGAGTTGATATTGGCACTCCAAAAATTACTACTAGAGTTCCACTTTTTAGTATTTTTAGAAAGAAATTTGTATTGAATAGTGGAGTGCCAATAACACTTTTGGGGTGCCAATATCATTTACCATCAAATTTGATCTTTTGGTTATGTTAGGCTATATTGATGCATTTATTGCATTGTTCTTGTTTTTGTTCATGTTGTGGACATTTTTTTGGTTGGATGTTGTATGTGTTTATGTAGACACAGGCACATTGAAACAAAGTTACAACTAATACATCAATAATATTTAATTAATTATGGAAAGATCCAAAGTTACAACAAAGATCTTATATTCAATCCTACTTTAATATTAAAACAATTAGTAGTACGAAAACAACTACAACTAGAGACTTGACAACTCCTTGTTGTGCATCCAGGTGCTTAATCTTGGATGTTATTCTTGACAAATACTGATGAGTTCCGCGTAGTCTTCTGCATTTCCAGATCTGTTGGACTGAACCTCTTCTTCCACAGTTGATGTTTGTACCGGGTTCGATTGTGAATTTTTTAAATTTACACTTACAGGATCAAACCACTCAAAAAAGCTACACTCATTAGCTTTACAATTGTAGAATAGTTAGCCTTCGGTTTCTTTTGTTGGACCAACAACTCGAATCGCAGCTAATTTTTTGCAATAGCATTTGGAGTTCTTGTATCTTAAATCGATAGATTCATCCTTGGATTGTGACTTTCTTCCACTAGAGGACATTTCTACGAAGAAAACAAAAAATAAATTATTTCCTATTTTAATACATGTACACCATAATTTTGTTAAAAAAAAAAGTTAAAAAAGAGAATTTTTTTTTACCTATTTTTTGCGCAGGAGCAGTCTTGCAGGGGCTGAATTTTTGTAGTAATAAGTGGTGGGTTGAAATGGGCAAGGAGTAACTTAAGTAGTAAACAAGTTAGGGGCAAAACTGACCATTTGCAATAACATTTATGATTAAAAAACGCCAACAAAGTTCAAAATTCGCACATCTAGCGCGTTTAGACCACTCTCCGTTAGTTTTGGACGGCAGGGGAGTTTCATGTAGAATAAAAAATAACACAAGGTAGTGATTCGGCAAAAAATTATCACAGGGGAATTTCGCGCAGGTTTCGCATATCACAAGGGGGTATTATGCAATTTTCCCTTTACAAAAGTCATGGACCATTGTATACATACATATATCTATATCCAATAATTTAATTTGTATATTAAGAAAGTTAATAAAATACACACACACACACACACACACACATATATATATATATCAACTACTATTACATACATATATATTCATTTATATAATAATTAGTACAGTCTCAATATTATGTAATAACTTTCAATCATTAACTAATCGTTAACAATAACAATTTACATGATTTGACTTCTATAGTAACTTTTGTGCCCTATGTAAACAAAACCAAACAATATATCACCAAAAAAAAATACTCAAAAACCAACTCTCAAATAAAACCGAACACAATCTCATCAAATATGCACGTTTTTCAAAAGAATTCTCACCAAAACACAACTTCAAATCATAACCAAACATAACCTTTGTATCTCATCTCCTCTATAATTCTTATCATCAATGTATCATATATTTTAGGGAAAATTACTAAAACCCTCCTAAAATAAATCTTATCCAAAAAAACCCATGAAAATATTTTTCATTCAAGAAACTCATTCCATCAACTTTTCATTCCAAGAAACCCAACATTTAGATTAATAAATTTATGAACTTAATCGTCTTTAGCCTTTTAAATTACAAATTAATCAATTGTAGTCACGTGTGGAAATTTATTTATTTAGAACTTTTATATTGATAATCGTACTAATTATGATTTTAATCTTAAATTTTTTAGATTTTTAAAAGTTTTTTCTAGATAATTACCATATTAAAATAAATAAAAAAATTATATAAAAATATTAAAAATATTTAATATTAAAAAATAATATCCGTATTATACAATTTATCAATTTTAATTTATTTTTTTTGTAAAATAATTTTTATAGAAAAAAACTATTGATCAATTCTTCACTTAATAAATGAAGGGTAATTTAGTTCAAAAAATTGTTAATCCTAACTTTTTGACTTTTTAGAATGAAAAGTTTGTAAAACAAGTTTTTGAAATTGAAAAATATTTTGATGGGTTTTTTGGATAAAAAATTTATTTTATAAGGGTTTTAGTATATTTTCCTATGTTTTATCATATAATATAAATATCATGTAATATTATACACCAAATACCGTAAGGAACGAGCCGGGACATTACAAAACCATTTAATAACCTCTTAGTAATTATTTTCTTAGAAAACATAATCTAAGCAAGTGGTTCACATCTTTTAATAACCCCTCAATTAAAATTAAACCAATTAATGAAGCAAGACCTACACGAAATCCCATATATTGCACATCCCATTCGTGCAATCTTTTACCACGTTCTTAAGCATCAAATTTGTTCACTTTTTATTTAAATCACAACCCAAATCTTGGTTACACCATCCCCCACGTGCACATCATGAGAAAATCCCATTGATTAATTTTTCTATTGTACGGAGAATTCATTATTTATTTTATTTTTTGAGTTGCAAAGCAATGATTGAGGTTTTGAGATGTATATATCTTCGTGCATTGTTTGACCCTTAGTAGTCGTTCAAGATTATAGAACAAACATCACACGTGCAAATCTTGCTGTTTGCCAGATGCAATCGTCCCACTTGAATTACTTTATTATTTGTAATAATGAGTTGTTTCTATGAGTATAGGTAGTGATCCAATTCATTCATGTAATAAGATTCACATGTGTTCTTAATACATAAATAATTGTGATTATATTTAGAATTAAAGTCCAAAAACCTTGTAAAATTACTACAAAATGGGGTGATTATGAGTCGAGGCCCCAATAATCGCAATTTTTTATTGTCTAGGATTTACATTGAGTTCGCCAATAATGGATCGAACAAATAAATGAATGATGTTGTCCTCTAGAAATAGGGATAGGACCTTTCAATAATTTTGCTGATGTCACTCCATTGGATTCGGGACTAACTTGCTATAGGAAGATGCCCCGTCGATAGCTATTTGTTAACTTTAGAATTAGAACATCTACGTCGGCTGCATCTGAAACAAAAGCGATTATTTCCATAAGAAAGAAAATGGGGCATTTTTCCTTTTCTGATTCACGTGCAGAACGCATTCTAACAACTGTAAAATAAACCCAATGTCCTTCCCGCAAGGGAGTCAGTTTTCATGCCCTTATCAACTTTCAAGGGTGAGACCAACGTTCGAATAGGGAGGCGGAGATATTGAATATTGGAATGGAATGGTAATCCTAAAAATGAAAGCCTGCTACCGTAAGCACCTCAACAATAAGAGTGACTCAATTAAAGGACTCATACAAGACTTATTCCAGATTGTTTATTTGGTTAAATTTGGGGGTCGGGACCCTCAGAGCGCCCAAAATATTCACATCTTCTAGGGTGTAAAGTCCACATAAAAGTCATATATTTAAAAGGGTGTGCACATGTTGGTACCTCCTAGTCATAGGAACCCTCAATGTCATCTTTGTTGATGAGATGTGCACGTGATGTTATTGAATAATTTTCCTTCCTTAGGCCGGAATAGCTAGGAGAGAGCTCAGTCGTGCATTTCCTCGTACTAAGAGGAAGAGGTAAATTACTAGCTCACTTGATAAATTCAGTATAATATACTTATATATGGTGAACCTTATGTGAATCTTGCTATATTGATACTTTTGATTGCTCTAATACATTAAGGCTTAGAGCTCCTAATAATAGCTTCATGCATGACTAAATTTCTCTCTATAAATAACTTGGTGCATACAAAATGCACATGTGCAACAATTAAGTTGCACTCGTTGTGTAGAAGTAAGAAATATATAAGAATACATGTAAATGTTGATAAGCAAAAATTCAGAGAATTATGAGTGAATTGAAAGGGGGGGGGGGATTTAATATTATTACACTACTATGTCTTATTTACTTTCTCATTATCAATAACATTTTACGAAAATGCTTGAGGATCATAAGATTAATGCAAATCACATATTAAAAGAATATTTTGGCAGGACGAAAAATGGGACGGAAATTTAAGATATGAGATGAGACTCGACTTAACTTGAAATGATTAAATGGGGTTCAAATATTCAAATATCACATGCTAGCACCTGCTCCTTTTAGCAAGATTCCGTTCATCAATCTATTTTGGACGTAGTTTTCTTCATTTATGATGATAAAAAGGGAAGAATTTCTTTTCATTTTTACTTTACGTTTATAGGATAAAAAGATATTTTTATAGAAAAAAATAAAAGAAAAAAGGATAAATAGAGATGAAAGTTGATAGAAAGTTGGGGGGACCAAGATCACGTGAAGACAGCAAAGATTTGGGGGTTTTGGTACGATTAAGGTAGGGCGTACCGATGGGACTGTTTGGGGAGTTGGAAAAGTTGTGTCAATTAATTATTGGCTTCAATTATTATTTCTTTCAATTTTGGACCACATTTTATGTGGGACAAAACATGTCCAAAGTATGATTGGTAAGGTAATAATTATAATTATTTATATCAGGAGAGTAATATACTAATATGTGAATTACAATATATATATATATATATATGAATGAGTATAATTGTATTGAAATTAGGCTCTATTTGGATGTCTTTTCATTTTATTTACAATCATTTTCTAAAATGTACGGGGAATGATGTTGTTTATTTTTATGTCAGAAAAGTGAAAAAAGTAAGGCTCTGTATGGTTATGTTTTCTGAGTTAAATTTTGAGTTTTTTTTGAAAAATATGTATTATAGAAATTCGTGTGAAAATATTGAATTTTATTGTTTGTTTGGATGTGTTTTTAGAAAATAGTTGAAAGCGGTGTTTGATGTGACATAAAGTTGAATTTTATTGGGATTTGATATATGAAGTGATTGAATTAATTATAAATGTGTGTGTATATATATATATGATTTGATATAAAGTATGTGTGTGTGTATATATATATATTTAGTTATTATAAAATATGATAAAATAAGAAAGAGAATTAGTTGAAAAGTGGAATAGTGTAATTAATGATGAAAGATTGTGGATTGATTGAAAGGGTGAAACGATTGGTTGTTGTATAGGGGAACGTATAGTAGGATTTAAAATTTGAGTATTTTCTGTAGAATTTACCTAGAAGCGTGCATTTTTATTTTCTGGTGATCCAGAAAATGAAAATCCAATTTTGAAAACATAACCATACGCAGCCTAAGTATGTTTTGTTTTTAATGGTTGAAATTGATAATTGTGATGTGTGAAATAATTGAAAAATAATGATTAGATGAATAGTGTTAGATTTAAAAATTTAAAGGAGATGAGAGAGAAAGGTTTACAAAATTGAAGGTAGATGAGAGAGAAAAGTGATAAAAAAATTGTGAGATGAGTGATGTGAAATGTAATTTAAACAAATGATTGAAATTTATTGGGAACGCAAAAACGAGAATGGAAATGAGAATATTTTCAGTTAAAAACAGTACAAAATGTGTATTTTTAGTTTCAGATGAAAATGAAAATAAAAATGAAAAAAGTGACGTGAAAACACAAACAAACAGGGCCTTAGAGTTTCAAGTTCTACGTCGACTTATGACCTTATGCCAAAAGGGTCAATGTGAGTGATAATGGTATATCCATTGAATCACTTGATTATTATTTAAATTATCTTTAGGGGTATCGATAGCGAGTCAATGATATATAATGATTGGTCATATGTCATTTTTTATTTTATTTTTTTACATTTAGGGTTTATTAGTTAGGCGATCAATGATCTTAATGTTGGGGTCATGACCCATGTTATGATCGGGTCATGTTTATGAAGACGCGGATCTTGACTTGTATTTGTGGTATAGGCGCTAAGCAGCAATGGCAAAATGGTTCTTTTCAACTATTACATGTCAAGCATAAATGAACTCAAATAGGTCATAAAATAGTGCAAGCTTTACTACTTCGAATAATACCACTTTGGTAATGATGCATCTCTTATTTATTTTGAATCAAATGTTACCAAATTGGATTCATCTATTGAATAGTGGACTACTGGACTTACACCAGTAATGCAGTGAGATTTATTAATATTTCAATTTTACGCTTTATTGATATGTCAACCACCGAAAAGATAAGGCTGTGTTTGCTTTTGTTTTGGAGGAGTTGTTTTTTTTGTGAAAATTTTGGTGAAAAAGTTTATTGGAAGTTGTGTATTTTGATGAAATGTATTTGATTTTATTTTCAAAAGAGACAAAAGTTACTGTAGCAATCAAATCATGTAAGTTTTTGTCTAAAAAGTTGTATTTATAATTAGTTAATGATTGAAAAATATAATATAAGTTTTAAATGATTATATTGTAGTTGATGAAATTAGTAGGCACCCTAAAATAGAGACAAATAGGGAGACGATAGTTGACAATTTTTTTGATCAAAAAAACATAAAGCAAACAAGTTTTGGCCAAAATTAATTTGAAAACAAAAGCAAACACAGCCTAACTTTATTTGACTAGCAAGTCATGGCTAGGCTTTAACTAGACCGTGTACTCAAATAAAATTCTACGAACAATCGCATAAGGTTGGCTTTGTTTAAGAAAATTCCGAAGTTAATTGTATCTTTTCTTTATTTCTTTGCAGGAAATTGTTGATCTAAAAATTTTGGGTAATTTCCTGGCAAAATCTTGCAAAATACTAAAGAAATATAAATTTTTTATTATTCATGATTAGACGGTTCACCCAACAATTGAAAAAGAAATCTTCGACAATATCACAACATTAGGCATCACATTAGTCACATAATTTGACTCAAAATAATGCAAGAATCAAATTAGAATTCATTATACCTTTAATTAGCCGCCTAAATCAGCAAGTTTGGTTAGGTTTATCCACGAAAAAATATCGTTGACGTCATTTTTTGAAACTTTTTTATAAAACAACACCAAATTCATTGACATTTCTCACAAAAATATATCGCACCAACTTTTTTCAAAAAAACATATCACATCAATAATCAGCAAAACATTTTGTTTTCTCCAAATACTTGTTAAGGTATAATTCTCCTTAGATTAATAATGATAAAACAATGTATTTATAGATTACAAGAATAATGATAAATAAGGAAAGCAATAATAAAAGAGACATAATCTAATATAATACTAATAATATAATCTAACACTCCCCCGCAGTCGAAACTTCCGGTGAGCAAACGTTGAGACTGGATCGAAAATCGAGAAACAAGGAGGATGGCAATCATTTTGTAAAAATGTTTGCAAATTGGCGGGAGGAAGGAACATGCAGGACACGCACATCACCAAGAGCAACACGTTCACGCACAAAATGTAAATCTAATTCAACATGTTTGGTCTGTTCGTGCTGAACCGGGTTCGAGGACATATAAACTGAACTGATATTATCGCAATAAACGAGAGTAGCTTTGGAAAGAGGACAATGAAGCTCAAGAAGAAGATTGCAGAGCCAAGATGTTTCAGCGACAGCATTGGCAATGCCACGATATTCGGCCTCAGCACTGGACCGAGAAACAACATGCTGGCGCTTAGAAGACTAAGAAAGAAGATTGTCACCAAGGAACACACAGTAACCCGATGTGGAAAGACGTGTATCGGGGCAGCCTGCCAAGTCAGCATCTGAATACGCAATGAGCTGAGAAGTAGAAGAAGGACGAAGAAAAATACCCTGAGAAAGAGTGCATTGGATATATGGTGTTCACGAGGATCATGCATAAACAGGCATAATTGCTGAACAGAGAAGACAATGTCCAGACGAGTGAAAGTAGGATAATGGAGAGCACCAGCGAGACTACGATACAAAGTAGGATCTGAAAATGAACCACTAGAACTGGACGAAAGTTTGGAATGAGTATCAGCAGGAGTGTTAACCGGATTGCAGGAGGACATATTGGCACGGTCGAGAATTTCACGTGCAAATTTTTCTTGTGAGAGGAAAAGAGAAGACGAGGAACGAGAGACAGAAATACCTAGAGAATAGTGTAAAGAACCAAGATCGGTCATGGAGAATTCCCGAGACAAAAGAGACGTGATGTGTTGGAGGAGAGAAGGGGTAGAAGCGGTAAGTACTATGTCGTCAACATAGAGGAGCAAAAAGGCAGTGGAAGACTCCTGGCGATAGATATATAGAGACGAGTCAGCACGACTACTAGTAAAACTGAGAGAAGTGAAGAAGGTGGCAAAATGATGATGCCAAGCACGAGGAGCTTGTTTGAGGCCATAGAGAGCCTTCTTGAGATGACAAACATGATTAGGGAAGGAAGGATGGGAGTAGCCAAGGGGTTGTTTCATAAAGACAGTTTCGGAAAGGTTGTCGTGGAGAAAAGCATTTTTGACATCAAGTTGGTGTAGGGACCACGAGCGAGAGATAGCAAGACTAAGAACCGCGTGGATAGTAGTTGGCTTGACGACAGGACTAAATGTATCCTCATAATCAATTCCAGGCTGTTGGGTAAACCCTTGAGCAACAAGACGGGCTTTGTAACGCTCAAGAGTGCCATCAGAAGGAAATTTATGACGAAAGATCCACTTGGAACCGAAAAGATTAACATTTGGAAGACAAGGAACAAGATCCCATGTATTATTGGAAGAGAGAGCTATGAGTTCATCGTCCATGGCGGATTTCCCATTAGGGTCACGCAGGGCCTGCGCATAGGAGCGTGGAAGAGGAGAACAACCAGAGGGAAGGAATGCGGATAAGTTAAAAAGTTGACGAGGCTTGGTTATGCCGGATTTGGAACGTGTAACCATAGGGTGTGTAAAGGCTACGGTAGAAGGAGCAGAGGTTGGTAGAGCGACGGCGCCAGATGGGTTAGTTGTAGACAACGGAAGAGACGATGTAGGAGGAGGCGAAGAATATAGAAGAGGGGACGGGGAGTCATCCGAGCTGAGAAAGTCATAAGAGGGCGGTGGGGAAGGGGGGGAAAGAGATAAAAAAGGAAAAATGGATTCATCAAACACCACGTGACGGGAGATTATGATTTTATTGGTGACCAAGTCGAGACAGCGATAACCACGATGATTGGAAGGATAGCCTAAAAATAATGACGCAGTAGAGCGAGGAGACAACTTGTGAGGAGTAGTAGCAGCAAGATTTGGAAAACACAGACAACCAAAAGTGCAAAGATGGGTGTATGTAGGGGCCATGTGGTAAATGAGCTCGAAAGGTGTGAGATAAGAGAGAGTGGTAGTGGGTAAGATGTTAAAGAGATGACAAGCCATATGTAGTGCTTCAGCCTAAAAAGTAGGTGGGAGAGTAGCTTGAAAGAGAAGGGTACGGATCATATTGTTGAGAGTTTGAATAGTTCGTTCGACCTTGCCATTCTGCTGTGAGGCATGAGGGCAAGAGAAATGAAATTGGAGCCCATTTTTAGCAAAGAAATCATGTAAAAATTTGTTGTCAAATTCACCACCATGATCACATTGGAAATTTTTAATTGTGGTGTGAAATTGATTTTTAACATAAGAAAAAAATTCTAAAAATTTTTGTGAAACATCAGATTTATTACGTAAAGGAAAAACCCATAAAAAATGAGAGAAATCATCTAAAAATAAAATATAATAACGAAAGCCATTTAAACTAGGTATTGGAGAAGTCCAAAGATCTGAATGAATAATATCAAATAAATGCGAACTACGAGAGTATGAATGTGAAAACGACAAACGTTTATTTTTACCTAACTAACAAGCGGAACATAAAGACGTAGAGCTATACTTATTACAAGAAATAAACTTTCTACTAAGAAGAAAATCAAAAATAGAGCTTCCAGGATGACCGAGACGACGATGCCAGACAGACGGGGACTGAGCCAGGAAGGAAGTAGAGGAAACAGGGGCAATAAAGACTTCATGGAGAGGATAGAGATCGCCCTTGATGTCACTGCGAAGGATGAGGGTTCCAGTTTGAAGGTCCTTGACAGAAAACCAAAAGGGTCAAATTCTATTGAACAATTATTATCCTTAGTAAATTGACGAACAGAAACTAGATTTTTAACTAAGGAAGGGGGAACTAAAACATTTGTGAGATGAAGAGGACGAGACGGAGAGTGAAAGGTAGAATGACCAAGAGAATGAACCGAAAGTACAGCACCATTACCAACAATAATTGAAGAAGAAGTACTAAATGGTGCAATAGTATGCAACTTACCTTGGTGAGGTGTCATGTGCTAGCTAGCTCCGGTATCCATATACCATTGGTCGTCAGGCTGCTGAAGAGTCATAGTTGAAAATAGCGAGGTAATATTCGTTGGAGCAAGAGAGGGAGCAACTGAACCAGGCGAGTTGGTTGATGAAACATTCTGCAGGTGGCTGTTATTGTAGCTTTGAGTAGAGTGGGCCGAGTTGTTGAAGTGAGAGGGGCCACTGGGTAAGGCCATAGGCAATGGAGGAGTATGGGACCAATTTTCAGAAGTGGGCTGCTGAGGAGTTTGGGCCCAATGTGCTGAATTGCAAGGTGGAGCAGTGGATGGTGGGCCGTAGAGCTGGGGCGACACGGGCTGAGGAGGAGGCCCATTCGGACGTGGCCCAGTTGAGTAATTTGGGACCAACTTGTATGAAAATCCTGGAGGTGCGTGAGGTGGGCCTGGAGGGCGTTGGTGGTGACCGAATTGAGGAGTACCATTGTAATTGAAACTATTCCGATTATTATACCTGCCATTATTACCTCGACCCCGAAAATTATTTCGGTTCGTGTTTCGATAGTGGGTGGAATTATGATTTTGGGAAAAGAGGGCAGTGGAAGAGTCGTGATTAGACGGGGTGGAGTGAAATCGTTTCTCGCGAGTTTCATGAAGTAAAAGAAGGTTTCGAATTTCAGAGAAGGCCGGGAGGGGTTTTGTGGTGGTAATTACTGTAACAAGGGGAAGATATGATTCCGGTAACCCTTTTAATAATTGTAAAATAAAACTTTGATCAGGAATAGGGCTATCTAAATCAGAAAGTGTATCTGCGAGAAACTTCATCTCTTGACAATATTGGGCAATGGAAAGAGACCCTTTTTGAAGATTATGAAAACGCTCACTAATTTCTAAGGAGCGAGAGACTTTATTATTCAAAATTTTTTCTTCAATAGCAAACCAAAGGTCGTGAGAAGTGGCATACTCTAAATCAACGTTTTTGAGAAGCTTAATATCAACGCTAGAGTAAAACCATCTTTTTATAGTGGAATCTAAAGCAAACCAAGAATCATCGGGATCATCCGTAGGTTTGGATTTTCTCGATAGGTGATCAAAAACAGAATAACTGCGGCAGAGGTCCATGAACATGCCTCGCCAAAGTTTATAATTGGAATCATTATCGGATAATTTAAAACCAAAAGATGTAAAAACATTGTCGGCGGCAAGGGCGGGGTGGATATTGGTGGATTGGGGACGGGGGCTTGGAGGTCACGGATTTCTTGTGGATTGGCCATGGATATGAAACATGGAGGATCGAAAAACACGATACGAAATAATTGACGAAATACGAGATAAAAAATAATAAGAGAAGATAAATTACCGAAAGAAGACAATCACAATGATAGCCAGATAGACGACGACGTCGAGATCCGAGGTAAAGGATGAATGGCTTTGATGGAGGCTTTATAGTATAAAATTTTGCGTTGAGGAGAATGACAACGACTTATGCCGAAGGGGAAGGTCGAAAAATTAAACTAAAGAATTGAGAACAAAGAAAGCATCTGCTGTTGAGAATAGATAATAAACTAAGGAATTGATAACAGTAAAGAATTGATAATAAAGAATTCTGGTTATGGCCGGAATGGCAGCGTGAGGGAGGTAATTTAGGCCTAGGAAATCAGACTTTTTTTTGTTTGTTTGTTTGGCTGATACCATGTTAAGGTATAATTCTCCTTAGATTAATAATGATAAAACAATGTATTTATAGATTACAAGAATAATGATAAATAAGGAAAGCAATAATAAAAGAGACATAATCTAATATAATACTAATAATATAATCTAACAATACTTAGCTAAATGCAGGGTTTAATTGGATGACATATCCATCTCAGATAAATTTTTTCATGATCAAAATGAGAAAAAATATGTTTAGGGATAAGAAAATGTTGTGTTAAAAGTGTGTTTTAGAGAAAAATATTTAAGGATTATAATCGATGTGATATGTTTTTTATTGTGAAAAATACATTTGTATTGATACAATGATACTTAGATATGATTTTTCATAAACATATCTTAGTCAAACGCATCAATTTAGATATAAAAAAATTGGCAAAATTGATCTTATTTTGCACAACACATTAAAATATGCAATTAATTTGACTCTCGTTGTTGAGAAATAGCTGAAACAAACTCTTTTAATCGATAGGTGAACTGTTAAATCATGAACTAGTAAAACATTATTTTTTTCTTTTTTTGCAAGAATATTCAATAGAAAGTTTGAGGGCTTTTTTTTAAAAAAAAATCTAAAATATGTCAACCAAACACGTTTTTAAGAGAAAAATCTCTAAAAATATTTTTTCCTGAATAGGAGTGGCCATCCAATTAGTTTTTCATTCTCTGCAAAGATAGTTTTATCGATTTCTTTATGTTTATTTTCTTAGAAACAAATGCTCTGTATGGTTAGGTATTTCGAGTTGTATTTTCATTTTTTCGATCACCAGAAAATGAAAATGCACACTCCAAGGTAATTTCTACAGAAAATACTCAAATTTTAAATCCTACTACACATTCCCCTGTATAACTACTCATCATTTCATCATTTCAATCACTTCATTTTCTCTCTTCATTAATTACATAATTCAACTATTCAACACATTCTTTTTCTTACTTTATCATAAATAAAATATTATTCTAATTTTTTCTCCTATCATCATTACATATATAACTAATTCAATTAACTTTATATCACATCTACACAATTTTCAAATATTTCTCAAAAACATATTCAAACAAATCAAAAAAATTAATATTTTCATACAAATTTTTATAATACACATTCTCTAATAAAAAATCAAAAATTATTTTTAAAAACACAATCATACAAAATCGAAGTGTACATTCAACCAACATTTTTTCATGTGACCGACGTAGTAATTACACTATTAATAAAAGTTTGAATTTCTTAGTTGTAGTCCCAATAAAAAGACATTAAATGAAATTGATGCACATAATAGCGACAAAGAAATATAATGGAAATCTTTGGAATTGACCATCGAATTCAAGAATGGACCACAAATCTAATCATTACATTTCTCTGTACTTTGTTTGGGAATATGTATAATATATTTATATATATATGTATATATATATATATATATATATATATATATATATGATTACACTCTTGAGGATTTGAATCTCATCATTTCTCAATGACCATTCGTTCTTTGGTGTACACTTTTGATCCTTTACCCTTATGCACTTCTCCAATTTACTTTACCTAATTGTGGTCCATGAAATTCAAATTTGGCATCATAGTTGATAATGATATATCCTATTTTTGGGAATAGGGGTAAAATTTCCATGTTACCCTTCACATTTCAAGATAATTTCCAAATATACCATGGTCCCTGTGTTTTTTTGGATCGTCCACAATTAAATCCAAGTCCAATTTCAATCCAAAATGTGCACCGTAGATCACGACTACGTTAAATAGTAACGTACAGCAAACACATAATCATATCATGATGTGACCTGACTGTGTAAATATTCCAATCATACTTTCAAAATAATATCTCATTTTATTTTAGCGACTCAACTCCATCTTCATAAATTTTTATCGATCTTTGTTAAAATGGACCCCAACATTACAACCCTAGCATTTTTTTGAATAATTTCAACTTTAATCTTGTTTAACTCAGGAGTTTAACCGACCTTCAGCCATGTCTTACTCACACTAAATTGAACCCAAATAAAGAATTTTTTAGTGAAGAATATATCCAAAATAATTAGCAAACGAAAAAAAATAAGAATGAAAATGTTATGGTTATGAGCTGTGTTTGGACTTTGAATTTTGGTGAGGGAAACACTTTCTTTTTTTTTTATTAGTATATGTAACTTTGTGTTTTATTCATTAGACCTTTTCCGTTTTCATCATCTTAATTCATATACAACATTAGTGTTAAATTGAAATGGAGAGGATATATATATATATATATATATATATATATAATTTAGTTATTGTTACGTAGTATCCAATATATTGCGTGAGAGGTATTAGGCACAAACGAGGTCCGTCTCAAGCTTTTAGAAAAAAATCTACTCGTCTTGTTAAAGATACTATTTTTTTTTTTCACTTTTAGCTTAATATTTGTTTGAAGTCCCTACAATGTAGTAATTATAAAAATGATGGGAAATTGAAAAAAGAAAACGGATTACTCAATGATGGAAAATTGGAAAGGATTGGATTTGTTTGTGGGGAAGGGGACAAAGAAAACGCAAATAGGGAACATACTTTCTTTTTTGTTTATTTATTTTTCTTATAAAATATAATATTTGGATAAATAAAATAAAAATGTCATATTTGAAAGTATAAACAGACGACAACTTAAAGGATAAAGCCCCAACCCCGCACGTGAACTCCCATGACAAAAGCACAACCTTTTCTTTTTACTGAATTTTCATTCCCACGTGATCGCCACTTCCCCGGACCCACCTTCATTACTGCCCCTGCCCTCTATCTTATACTTACAAAAAGATATATATATATATATATATTTTTAATTTGGTCATTTATCACATGTGAGTGAATGTTTTCATGACCAAATGTCGCTCATAGATGCATTTACAAAGCCTCCACCAACACCGATCTCCTATGCAAAGATGGGATCAAACCTACAACTTTCTAACTTGAAAGTAACTCATTATTGCCAATCGAGCTAACATATAGTGACATGTTTCATTTATTTACAAATAGATGAAATGACACTCCCACAACCCAAATATTATGGCCATGTTTGATTATGTTTTGGGATGATATTTTGGTGAAAATTTTATGGGGACACGTGCAATTTTGATGGGATTATATTTTTGGGAGTTGTTTTTTGAGTGATTTTTTGGTGAGATAGTGTTTGGTTTTGTTTTCAAATGGAACATAAATTACTGTAGTTGTCAAATCGTGTAAGTTTTTATCTGTTAATAATTAAAAGTTATAATATAATATTGAGATTGTAATAATTATTATATAGATAAATATATATGTATATATGTACAAATATACATGTATATATGTAGGTAATAGTAGTATATATAATATTGAGATTGTAATAATTATTATAGAGATAAATATATATGTAAGTAATAGTAGTGTGTATATATATATATATAAGTAATAGTAGTTGATATATATACTTAAAAGAAAAGTTTATATATATATATAAGTAATAGTAGTTGATATATATACTTAAAAGAAAAGTTTATATATATACACATATATATATTTAATTACAAAATTATATTTAATTTACGAAAATTAAAAAAAAATTGAAGACAACATTTCAATTCGTCTTCAATTTTTCATTTTTATTTTTTTATTTATGATATGTCGTCTTCTAATTATATAAAAAGATAAATAAATATATATATAGAAAAAATTATATTTAATTACAAAATTATATTTAATTTACAAAAATTATAAAAAAAGAAAAGAAAATTGAAGACTTTCAATTTTCTTTTTTTTTTATGAACAGTGAAGACGACATGGCACATGTCGTCTTCACTGTTCATTTTTATTTATTTTTTAATTATGAAGAAGACATTTTATATGTCGTCTTCTAATTATATATATAAAAAATAATATATATATATATAAAAAAAATTATATTTAATTACAAAATTATATTTAATTTACGAAAATTAAAAAAAAAATTGAAGACGACATTTCAAATGTCGTCTTCAATTTTCTTTTTTTTTATTCATCCACAGTGAAGACGACATTTTATATTTATGTTACAAAAAATATATATATATATATATAGTGTGTGAGAGAGAGAGAGAAAGTGAGAGAGTGAGAGAAAGAGAGAAGAGAGAATGTGTCAGATAGAGTGAGAGAGTAAGAGAAAAAGAGGAGAGAGAGTGTGTCAGAGAAACAGGGAGCACAATCATTATTTTTTTTTGACCAAAAATTGACAATTTTTTTGGTGAAAAATTGTGTGATCCAAACATAATTTGGCCAAAAATTCGGACAAAAATGGGCTTGAAAACATAACCAAACATAGCCTATGATTTGGACTTTATCAATATAAAAAGTAATTATTTTTGGGCTACATGTTGACAAAAGAAATTTAAAACCACTTTGTCATTCTACTTGCTTTCATCGAACATCGAACATCGAACACTATATGTGATGACATTTTTAGATCAAATTCTCATCGAAAAGTTCTTTGTCAAAAGTTCATTTGATGCATCATGATAATGACATACACACCGCGCTGCACTCAACGTTGTTTGTAGTAACAATACTTTTATTAAACGTGTATTCACCATTGACAGTAACAAAAAATTTGTGCGAAGCCTTTTGCTTGGCTTTTGGACAAAAAAACACGGAGAAAATACGCGGGGCTATGTCCGATGATGAGTATTTTTTGCACAATTTTGAAGAGATAATGCCGATGAGGGGGTAAAGTACTAAATAGATGTAATATATGGGGACTGAATGTTTTTAAGTTGCATTCGGGGTGATGTGGCAAAGTAATCAATTTTGGGAGGGGGAGTGTCATTTATCTTTCAAATATTATGTAGGTTAATTCTTTGAATGCAATCAAATTTAAACGATTCTTTTTTATTTTTCCATGCTTCAAAATATTGTCATTTTCAAAATCAAGTTCTTTTATAATATTTGCAATAATTATCTTAATTTTAATTTGTTTCTTCTAATTTTCAAGATTCAAATAATTTATTGTTGTCAAATGAAATTTTTCTTTATTAAAAGAATATATATATATATATGAAGTAACTTTTGGAAAATGATTCAATAATAATTGATTTTTTTTTTTCAAATTTAGACATTGATTTCTTACAATTATTTTTGACCAAATGCTAGTCTGTAGCATCAGGGAATACCATTAAGGAATAATATCCACAATTTCAGCCCATACTATGTTTATAATCACCAATTGAGTAAAATTCCTTAAGAAAACTGGTTTTATAGTTGAATATCTCGTTGCAAGAAAATTTTGATTCAGATTTAGTTAGCCGAACTAAGATATAATTCACAAAGTAAATGAATTACACCTATTATGTGATTATTTATAAAAATAAATGAATTATATTTGAATTTAGATTTCGTTCACTCATTTATTAATATTGTTTGACGGGACTCAAACAAGTTAACCAATAACAAGCTGCAAATAATCATTATAATTCACGAAATTGAGAATTTTCCTTTTTCCTTTATCGAAGTACAGTTAAGTTAAAATGCTAGAAAATTGTACTATATTTTCAAGTGTGCGAAGTTTTTGTCGTTAGGACATCGGTTTTCTAAAATATGCCTGTAATTATAATTTCAGTGCAATTTTCTTCTTCTTCTTCTTCTTATTATTATTATTATTATTAGGGAGTTGATATTAGTACTTCCAAAATTAATAACTACACTCCCAACTCACTTTATTTTTAACTAAATTACCAAAGTGTCCATGTATTATTTGAACACACAATTTTTCTTAATATGTAAAACAAGTATAACACTATTCTATCTACACTTTTTAATATTTATCTTTATAAGTTTTAATGTTTGAACATCATTAATGATTAATTAAAATAATAATTCAAAATAATAATATTAGCTTTCTTACATAATTAGTTAATGTCAGGTCAAGTTTTTTCTTCATATTTTTACATCAAGTCAAAGGCAAAAAGTAATATTAATTATCAGTAATATTTATCTAAACCAAAAATATTATCTTTTTACATATATTAGTCAAGATCAGGTCATTTTTTTATAGTAGGTCTAGTGTTTGCTTCATATATTTACATATCTGGTTAAACATGTAAAAAATGATATGAATTGCCAAAAATATTTATCTAAAATAATAATGTTAGCTTTCTACATATATTAGTTAAATCAGGTCAAAATTTCTTACACCTGAACAAGTTTTTATTTCATACTTTCACATCAGGTCAAACATTAGGCAAAAAAAATAATAGTTATCAATAGTATATGTCTAAAATAATAATATTAACAGTCTTACACCAGGTAAAATTTTTACTTCACACATGAAGTTCAGTATCTATTAGGCAAAAAAAGTGAAATAAAATAATTTTTTTGACTTTGCGATGTGTATTAATTAACAATTTTTTTCTTTTGGCATTTGAGTTAATCTCAAAGAAACCAAATGAAATAGAGATTTGAATTTTATTTCAGTAGTTGTATTGTAAATGCTGAACTTATAATGCATAAGAGATTTCTTATGAAAAATAGATTATATTTCACAAATTTGTGATGGAAATACAATTTAAAAAATCATTCGATATACAAAGAAAATGATCTATTATATTTTAAATTTCTCAACTTCACACCATTTCTTAACTTTTAATAGCTACATGCTTCTTAAAACATACTAAGTGAAAATGTAAAATAAGTAAATAGGAGAAAAAATGAACAAAAGTTATGCTAAAGTTGCAATAAATATTGTCTGGCCTGTTCAAATATTAAAATATGAAAATAAACCTTAAAAATGATTAATAGTTTAGTAAAATTTATATTTTTTTTACATATAGAGAAATTTTGTGTTAAAATAATATATGGGCATTTTGGTAATTTAGTTTAAATTAAAATAAATTTGGAGTGTAATTATCACTTTTGGGAGTGTTAATATCAATTTTCTTATTATTATAATTATTATTATTATAGAAGTGGGAAGATTACTTAAGAAGGTTGAAGGAGAAAGTAAAAATGGAAAAAACTTACCTACAAAAGGCAAGATGATACTTAAAAGTCCAATTCTTTGAGGAAATGAAAAATACTTTATTGTAAGTTAGGCTCAAATCTATTATATATTGATATATACATACATATGTATATATATATATATATAAATTAAAAAGGTCACAAACCTATGATTGAAACTTGAAAGTATGAACCATATAGAGTCAGCAAGGGCATATGATTGGTGGTGTACCAGATGCTGTCATTTGGGAACTAGTACTATGGTTGTCACTAGCTCCCATATATATTATTATATTTTTCTTATTGTTATTATGGAATTAAAGTGGTCCGATATATGTTGCATTATCTTAACCTAAACACATGGGGCAACTTGCCATCCACACGTGGTCCACTCTAATTTACCAATCTTTGTACATCCTAATTAAGGATTCTCATCAATTCTTTTGGTTAAACCATTCATTTGGCCAAACATGTTGTCAAGGTATAAACTAATCCTCATGTGATTCTTTTAGAGTTTAGTTAGTTTGAGTCTCAATATAATCACAAAAATATCAGTTTAATTTAGTTGCATATGACGAACGTTACATAAATTATATTGCATTTGTGATTATGATCATAATTCTTAGTTGTCAAAGGCCAATTGAAACGAAGAAACATATAACGTCAATTAGGTTATATGTGAAATTAGTGACATGCTACATGAATACATAAGTTAGATTATGGAAAAAAAGCCTAAGATGTAGAATAGTATACTAGGAATGATTTGACAGAATTATTTAGCAAAAACGAAAAAAAAGTATGATTTGGCATAATTGGATTCATATAGATATTGGTCGATGTGTCAGGACTGAGAACTACATAGAACACGTAAGAAACTCTAGACATTAGTAAGAAAAAAACTTATCTTATTTGCATTTTATTTGAGTAATTATGAAATATCAGTCATGTTTGGGATACTCTGAGTTTGACTTAATTGTTGCATAACTGGTTAAAGAATAATTGATTATCGTAAAATTGATTGTGATGAATTGAGTTTATAGTTTTGTCAAAGTGCTTTTAAAATGTAAAACATAAAAAATAGCCAACCTAAATTAGGGGTGCCCATGAGGCAAGCTTGAGTCGAGCCTGGTCAAATTTCTCGGCTCAAGCTCGAGCTCCAAAAAAAAAAAAAATTATTATTTTTTATTATAATATATATTATTAATTTTGTGTTAATATATTATTAAATATAATTAAAAATATTAAATATATCATTACTTATACATATATAATACTATATGATATTATATTATACATGTAAATATAAATAAATAAAAAAGTAATTTATTCAAGCTCGTGAGCCTTCGAACAAGCATTTTTAGTCAGGAAAACTCAGTTCGTTAGGCTCAACCCGTGCTCGAGTTTTTCCAAGCTCGAGTCGAGCTACTTTCAAGTCGGCTTAGCTCGCTGATCACCCCAACCCAAATTATACAAAAAACAGACTAAGAACTTAGGGCTGTGTTTGTTTGTGTTTCCATTAGTCTATTTTTTATTTTCATTCTCATTTGAAAATAAAAATACACAGTTTACACTATTTTCAACTCTACTTATTTTCATTTTCGTTTATACATTCTCTAACGACTACTTTTTACTTTACCAATTTACACTCAACTTTTTCTTTCTCTCACATTTCGTTCTAAAAATTCATTTTTTTGCCAACAATTTTGGTGCTATAATGCCATAAAATGCATAATATTAATCTTCACATGCCAATGCACATTTTAAGATTCATTCTGAGTATTTTTAGTACTTTTTTTGGGCCAATTTTTATTATTTTTACTTACAAGTATATTTAATCAATATAATATTACTTATTATTTTATCAATATTATATACATAAGTATTACTTTTAATTAACTCAATCAATTCACACATCATCAAATCATCAATTCTAACCATTTTCGAACACATAACTAAACATGCCTTCATTTCACACAAATAAGAAAGTCATTTTTTCATATGTTTTAGAAAATGAGGATTGAAAATAAAATGAAAACACATCCAAACAGAGCCTAGCGAATTGTATATATAATTCAAACATAGATTTTAGTTTTTCAACCGAGATAAACGGAGTTCTAATAAGTAACCAAGAGGCGCGTGTTGATACAAGTATTGAGTGAGCACGTGGTGGGGGTAGAGGAGGACCAGTGATGATGGGGAATGATATAAAGAGGAGAGAGTAGGAGTATCCCAATGATTGTAGGCAAGTGCGTGTCGGAACGCTGAGGGACAAGGGTGTCACGCACGAGCGTCCACCCCCTGGCCCCACGTGCTGCCACGTGGGCAGACATTGCACGTGATCCGTGCTCCTCTCCCACGTGACTCTCCTTCTTTGGGCCCCACTTGAGGACAAAAGCTTGGAATTGGCTCGGCTCGGCTTAGTCCCAGCCCAACCAGAGTCGAGCCGAGTTTCAAATGGCTTCACAAGGTCGACGAATGAAAATTTTAGCCCATTCTCGTATCAGTCGATTTCAAGTGTATTTCACAAAATAAGCGATCAATCATACTATAAGTGTAATTCAATTAATTTGTGAAATACACTTATTTTCAATCGGGGAAGCTGAATAGAATTTTTGAATTCCTATCACCACTGAACTTCGTCGAGATACACATTATCAAAGGAAAAATAAAGAAATTTTGGATATAGATAGAATTGAATTCGCAAGATTGTATGTTGTCAAATATTAGTTTTAAAATTACTTTTCTTTTCTAACAAATAGTCTTAGAAATTAGAATTACTGTTGTAACAACTCATATTTGTATGACTTCATTTAGGTTTGTTAATATCAGTGACTTCGAAATTCTATCTTGCATTTTATTATATGGTTATTGAAGTGTATTTTCACCAAGTATCAACAATAAATTGAAGCACTTCTCAGTAAAAGCCTCCTTTTTGATATTTTTTTGTTTCATGGGTGAAATTGTTACTCATGAACAGAACTCTAATTTAATGGTTTCAAATGTTTCAAAAACACTTATGCTATGTTTGGATATGTTTCCAACTCCAATTTGCTCCAAAATTTTGGTCAATTGTGTTTGGTTAACATAATTTTGGGCAAAAAATATGTTACTTTTTTAGTTCAAAAAAATACAATGATTATTTAAATAAAAATCTACAACCCAGGTATTGTCCCATACTTTTGTCTTTCCCCTCTCTTAGCTTTCAATTATTAACTAATTATTAACAGACAAAAGTTTTATGATTTGACTGCAACAGTAACTTTTGTTCCCTCTGAAAACAAAATCAACTAATATCTCACAAAAAAAACAAAAAAACCAAAAAATCAACTCCCAAAGTAAAACCAAACACAATCTCATCAAATATGCATGTGTCCCTATAAATTTCTTACCAAATTACTTTTTCCATTTTTATTTTCATTTGAAAATGAAAATACACACTTTACACTGTTTTTAACTGAAAATATTCCCATTTTCATTATTGTTTTTTTATTCCCAATAAATTTCAATCATTTTTTTAAAATTACATTTCATATCACTCATCTCATAATTTTTTTTATCACTTTTCTCTCCCATCTCCTTTCAATTTTTTAAACCTTTTTCTCTCGTCTTCTTTAAATTTTTAAATTCAACACTATTTATCTAATTATTACTTTCAATCATTTCAAACATCACAATCACTCATTTTAACCATTTTTAAAAATACAACCAAACATTCATTTTTTTTTTTCACATTTTTCACACAAAAATAAAAAAATTTATTCGCCCGTACATTTTAGAAAATGACGGTTGAAAATGAAATAAAAACACGTCCAAATTCCAAACAGAGCCTTAGAATTTCAAAACAATTAGGCTTTGTTTGGTTATGTTTTCAATTTTTTAAACCTTTTTCTCTCGTCTTCTTTAAATTTTTAAATTCAACACTATTTATCTAATTATTACTTTCAATCATTTCAAACATCACAATCACTCATTTTAACCATTTTTAAAAATACAACCAAACATTCATTTTTTTTTTCACATTTTTCACACAAAAATAAAAAAATTTATTCGCCCGTACATTTTAGAAAATGACGGTTGAAAATGAAATAAAAACACGTCCAAATTCCAAACAGAGCCTTAGAATTTCAAAACAATTAGGCTTTGTTTGGTTATGTTTTCAAGTCATATTTGGTCCAAAATTCCCGCCAAACAATGTTTGTTTCACACAATATTTCATCAAAAATACACAATTTTTTTCATCCAAAAAAACATAATCATTATTTTTCATCTTTCTCTCACTTTGTCCCCTATCTCATTCTCTCTCCTCTATTTTTTATACAAAAATTTTCTCTCTCCTCTTAATATCCACTATCTCTCTCTCCTCTCTCTATCACTCTCTCCTCTTCTCTCCTCACTCTTTTTTTCTGTTTGACCGTGTCTTTTTTTTTTTGTAATATTTTGTCATATCTTTGACCGTGTACCATTAAACTTTAAAATAGAAAAAAGTTTGTTTGTTTGTAATTGTATCATGAGAAATAGTATTGATAAAACATAGATTAAAAGTTGTGGAGTTTTCTAAAGTAAAACTTTCAAATTTTGTTTTATAAATTAGTTATAGTGAAAGTATTTGGATTTATATATATCTATATTTATATACATATATATGTTATTTGTACATATTATTTTAAGTTTTACTTATTTTTTATCTGTGTGACTGTGTATAATTTATCTCATTGCTAAATTTGTGATTTGATTGTGTGTGGATCGAGAAATGCATGTGTGTTACCCATATTTATATGTGTATGTTTTCTTAATGTATATTATGTGGGGGGAAAAAGGTCTTGGGACGGTCAAAGGCAATTTGACCACGGTCAACTCGGGTTTGACCGAGTCAACCGCGTGGTCAACGCGGATTTGACCGCGTGAATAGTGACTTGAAGCAAGGGTTTCTTATTTCGTGGTTTTGGTTTGGATTTGGTAATTGACTTGTAGTAGGAGTGACCTAATTATCTAAAAATAGGATTGTATTTTAATAATTTTTAAAATAAATTACTTATTAATATTTTTTTATAAATTAAATAAAAAAAGGAAAAAAAGAAAAAAGAAGGAGGGGACTGTTCATCGTCTTCCCCAATCTCCCCCAACCCCCCTCACACCCCTTTCCCACGCGCGCACACACACACACACTGTTACACGCACACACAAACACACACAATTACACACACACATACACAAACATAGTCACACACGCACACTGTTACACGTACTCTCACACACGCTGATACATATATATATATGAATATATATACTTTTCTTTTAATTATATATCAACTATTATTAACACTATTACTTATATATATGTGTGTGTATATATATATATATATATTTTTCTTTTAATTTTATATAAACTACTATTACTACTATTACACACATATATATATATGTACACTAATATATATATATATATACACACACACACACACTACTATTACTTACATATATACATATATATGTATCTATATAATAATTATTTCAATCTCAATATTATATTATAATTTTTAATTATTGACAGACAGAAACTTACATGATTTGACAGCTACAGTAATTTATGTTCCCTCTGAAAACAAAACCAAACACTATCTCACCAAAAAATCACTCAAAAACCAACTCCCAAAACATAACCAAGCATTATCCCATCAAAATTGCACGTATCCCCATAAAATTTTCACCAATAATTCTCACCAAAATATCATCCCAAAACATAACCAAACATAGCCTTAGTCTTGGGAATGTGAAGATCATTATTAATTTCTGTTAGTAGAATTGATACACTCAATGAATGTGTTCCATTTTTGAGATAAAGACTAAACAATTTTACTTAGCTTTAAAAAGATAGAATACTTTTATTAAATTTAAATTATTAATGGGATTCATTATAAAGAAAATTGCAGGGAAAAAAAGAGAGAAAATAATGTAAAGAGAGGCTTTGAAAAAAATTGGATACATGAAAAGGAAAAAAAATGAAGGTATTTTAGATATATATACTTTATTGCAATGTGATATTTCGTCTTATATTTAAAGCAACACACTTAAAAGTTGGTATATGCTTCTATACCAAGTATATACACAATGAAATATTTTGAGTACTTTTTGTGTCACAATGGATTTCACCACACCTAATCGTCTAATTAAAAGAAAAAACTTGATAAAAGACGCATTATAAGCACAAAACAGTTTCTTTTAATTTGCAATAAAATGAGATTCTAAAATTAGAATCGTAATCATATATATGCTAATCTCCTTTTTCTATTTTATTTTTATAGTAGAGAGGAACGGCTAAAGTAGGACATTTTTTAGTGTAATCATACTAAAAAATAATGAGTTCGACTCATTTATACTACTTACATGTCTCGTATAAAAAAATGAACATATTTTGATTTCACAACTAGAGGAATGATATTCAAAGAGTCTTGGGACTTCACCTTTTTTTTTCTTTTTATTATTGCAACTTCATATTTTTATACAATCACAATCATATGTGTATGATAAATTTTACGTTATTCAGACCAGATAAATGGCTGGGACTGTTTGAATATTCTAAAAGTTCCTCATAATAACTCCAAATTGAGTAACGTATAAATCAAATTATTACCATGGTTTGAAATAGTCCAAACATGGTTCGAATTATTTCACCACATTAATTAATGAATTATTAAAGAAAAATAATTTCATTTCCACATTTAAACCGCCACAAAGTTGTACTTGTAACCCCCTTTTCAATTAAATGTATGGTCATTAGTCAATTAAGTAATTAAACATAGCATTAATTTCCTTTTAGTTAGCTCCCTAACTCCCTTATTTGCCATCCACACAACCACACAACCAAATATTTGTAACATATCAACATCTTAGTATTGATTAATTACTCTTAATTAATTGGAACTATACTAGGATTAATGACACTAATTATTATTAATTAACAAAAAGAAAAAGACAAGACAACCTTGGAGAGATGAAATGAAAGCCAAACCCACGTGCACCACACGCTTGTTTCGTGACGTGGGCCCCAATACCTTAATAATTTGGGCCAGCGCGTGACGTTGAGCGCGTGAGATATGCAAAAAATTGGGTTTCACGAGATAAATCACACTTTCCCCTAGGTCATGGTCAACGCTCGAAAAGCCTCTTTTTAATGAGGAGTTACAGTTGAAAGAGGGAAAAATCAAGACTTGACTTAACCAAAGCTTCTAAAGTAACCCTCTCCTTTTAGGCTTTGTTTGGTTGAAACTTGTTAGTGATAACATTTTAAAGTCCTAAAACCAAATTAATCTCAAGGTCAATGATTAATAGACTTGTTCGACGGTAGAATCCCAGATTAAATTTAAGTTAATATTTTTGACATTTTTTATACTCAGTACATCTTTCGTTAATAGTAACTTATCTCATTTTTTTTTTGGACGTAGGCAATTGCTTAACTACGTAGATTATTGTGTTGTTTAATTTTTTCATGCTTTTTATATAAATGCTTGACACTATATTAAATAATAAACTTACAGAGATAAACAAGGCTTTATTCTTCACAATTTTGCTAGCATTTTATGCTTATTTAGATATTTTATTATGCCTGAAAGCATATGTTCCATAACTTTGTCAAATATTCTTATAGATAAATCACACTAAATTTCACTCCACAATGTTTGTAACACGACCATGTAATATCTACTATTTTACTCATACACACGCTATATAAAGTAGATAGTCGAAAAATGAAGGCCAAAAGATAATATATTATAGAAAGAACTTTGATTTTTTTAAATCTCAATCGCAACTTCTCAATTACTCACATATACACGTAACTCACATATATACGTGTTAGTTAAATAGCGAATGCTAGTCATATTGAGTAAATTTTGATCGTTCCAGATCTTCCAACATATTTTGGTGCAAAATAAGGGTGTTACACCTATAAAGCACGAACATGGACACTGATACGATACCGACAGGGGTCACGTCAATTCTTAAAAAAATTAGTACACAGACACAATTCAGACACAATTGCTCATGTGTATTTTTTTTTTCTTTCAAGAGCTAAACACGAACATCGCAAGTGTTTATATTGTACCGGTTTAACACCAAAATGTGATGGATATTGAATAATACATTTTTCTTATCCATATCTTTTATATATATAGCAAACAATGGAAAAATCTCCGTTTCCCAATCATCACTCCAAACATAAGTGCTGGACCACAGTTAAAAATTGAAACCATGGTTAGTGAAGCCCCATGCAACTGCAAAAAGTAACTCAAAAATCAAAGCCCAAACCCACCCCCCACAGAGCCAAATCCCATCATTATGATTAAGCCATTAGCCACCTCTGACACAAGTCATCATTGAACATCTGCACTGTATCTATATATATACATCTATACACACACACACACATATATATATATATATACATACATATAGGCCCTGACCTATTATATATATCTCTATATCTCTCTCCTGCAAGACAAGCTAGTGCCTAAAGAAAAAAGCTGTAACTCCCTCTGCCAAAGAAAAAGACCACCCCATATCTCCTCATTCTGTCCCCCCTTTCTTCTCCTCTTCTTTCACCTCTATATATAAGACTCCTACACACATATACATACACAATTACACAACAAAAGTTACTCTGATTTTTCTGGAGAGAGAAAAGAAAGTGAAAAAAAGATGGGTGAAAAGGACGATGGATTAGGGTTGAGTTTGAGCTTGAAATGCTCGGAGAATCAAAATCATAATCCTCCGCCGCCGCCACCGCCGCAGCAACCACCAGCTGCTGCAGCAGCTCATTTTCCGTTCAATCTTTTCCGATCTCCGTTGCCTTTTACGCAACAGCATATAGATACACAATCTGCTGGTATATTTCTTGTGATTTTTTTTCAATTAATTTCATTTCTATAACAAGATCCAGTGCATGCTTTAGATTACTGGTGAAATGAAGCTAGGGCACAAAATTACCTAAAAAAAAAAATGGCGACTTGCATGGAAATTTCAAAATCGTTTATTTCACAGTGAAATTAAACTTTTAAATCTCAGTAATTGAAAAGGAATTTCTGAAATTACAGATCGTAATGCGGATGCGAGATCGTTATTCAGAGGAATCGACATGAATCGAGCTGTAACTGCGATCGATTGCGACGACGAAGTGTTGGTTTCGTCGCCGAACAGTACTGTCTCGAGCTTGAGCGGGAAGAGGAGCGAGAGAGAAGAGAACGACGGAGAGAGAGCGTCGAGTTCGCTGGAGATGGACGACGACGGCGGCGACGCGGCGGCGAGGAAGAAGCTCCGCCTGTCGAAGGAACAGGCGGCGATGCTTGAAGAGACTTTTAAGGAGCATAACACTTTGAATCCGGTGAGTGGCATTTTTGGGAAATATGGTGGTTGGATAGGGGTATTTTTGGGAAATTAAGTTTGCTAATGATGACTGTATGTATTTTTTTTTTTTTTTTTTATGGGCAGAAGCAAAAACTGGCGTTGGCAAAACAGCTAAATCTGAGGCCTAGGCAGGTGGAGGTGTGGTTTCAGAATAGAAGGGCAAGGTTAGTCATTTTCCTATAATGTCAAGGGTATTTTGGTCATAACCTGTATTGTTTAGTTTTATCTCCTTGTAATAAATTTAGAACACAAGCACTAGAAATTTAATTCTAGTCCGCTCTCGATTTGGTTAAACTCAATTGTATTACATAAAGTGTGTGAATTATACTTGTCACGTGATTAGTCACTCATTTTGTGAAATACATTTGAGTTAGATCGAGCCGGGAGCGGGATAAAATTTTCAAGGGAGCACATGCACATTAGGAAACTTATGCCGAAGTTAAAGAAATTTTAGACCGGATCTAATTTGGTAGAATGCATTTTATTTACAAGGTGAGTGAATTACTTTTGTCATTTTATTGAACTAAGATGTGTGGTTGATGGCTAGATATGTTACGCCTGCCGGATGATCTATTAGGTTCAATAATTAGACCCGATCTGGACAAGAATTTTTTTTGTTTGTTTGATTGAATTTATACACAACTCAGTTTGTGAACAATTTGGTTTCTATTTATTACCAACCTATTAGGTATCAGTTATCACCTTCTCACCAAGAACCCTTCACGTTTGAAAAAATAAATAAAAAAATACACCCTTTGTAGTAATAGTTTTGACCAAATCCGGTTTGGTAACACTAAATAGTTACATGTGTTATAATACATGTCATGTGAGGTTAGTAGCATATACTATTCCACGAGACAAGTGTAATTCACTTTCTGAGTAATCTATTTGGTTCTGCCAAACCTCGATTTAGGCTAAATTTTGATGGTGGTTCTTAGTCGGTCCGGAAATGGCCAGTCTCGAGACATTTTGTTTATTGATTATGTGGAATTCATATGTGAATTCATAATCAATGGACAAGATGTCTCGGGACTGGTTGTCCTTGAATTGGCTAAGAATGCATTGATATTCGAGGTGTTTTGTGGAATCACAAGCACCTTTGAGCATAAGAAAAGGCATGGATCGAGAATGTGAGCCCATCAAGAAAGCCGTTAATTAATTAAAATGAACAATCCGCAAACAATTTACATTGATATGCAATAAATTTGTTTAAACATCATCAACCATGAAAATATAAACAAACACATGAAAACCAAAATGAGGATTAGTGCACAACATTGAATGACTTAGCAAATGATGCAGGACAAAGTTGAAGCAAACGGAGGTCGACTGCGAGTATTTGAGACGTTGCTGCGAGAATCTAACAGAGGAAAATAGACGGTTGCAGAAGGAAGTGTCGGAGCTGAGAGCACTAAAGCTCTCCCCGCAATTCTACATGAATATGAGCCCTCCCACCACCCTCACCATGTGCCCTCAATGCGAGCGTGTGGCAGTCTCATCTTCATCATCTTCCGCCACCACATCCGCCACAACGGGTCCCGGAATCAATCGCCAGCCGGCCCACCACCACCGCCCGACGCCTATCAATTCGTGGGCTGGGATCATTCCCCCTCAACAACTCGATGCCCACCGCCCAAGAACGTAATTGTCACTCAAAGAACAAAGGCAATACGGTAATTTTGTTGTCTCGATGCCCGTTTTTGCTTTGTCCTTGAGGAATGGGTGGTGGGTAGGTCTCCTTTTGTTGGAGGCAAGACTAATGAAAAAGTAAAAAGATGTATAATCTCTTGACTTGTATTCTTTGTTTCTCTTCATCTTTATTATGGGAGACAAGACAAAACAAAAGTTGGGGATTGTTAATGTTGGAGATAGAGGTAACATTACTAGAAAGCGATTTGTGTTTCTAACCTGTGGATAACTTAGAAATGGAATAGAATTTTGTGAAATTATTACCTCAAATTGTCTGTGATCATGAATATGCTTTTGGCATACAATCTGATTAGATTCTTTAGCTCAATGTTATGGGAAAATGATTGCTATGGCTCACAGAAATTATCCTGTTTTAAGCTTTTCTGCAACTGATTATATATATGTATATGTATACACACACATATCCTACATTATATATACATTATATATGTATATACACACACACATATCCGATTTCAGGTCCTACATTGTCTGTTCATCATTGTATCTGAGAGGAATATGTCAATACAACAATGCTAAGAGTCTTACTGAGTTCAAATTTCAAAAGGTAGATCACAACCATGATTATCGTTGGTCCAGCACATGAATGGTCATGATGTTTCCTTATTTTTAGGAGCTTTTGAAAAATCATCAGTCACAATTACTCGCTAGCGGTAAAGACACACTCATTAAGTGTTCAACTAAAATAATGCATAATAAATTCTTTGTACGAATAAATTTACATTCAAACAGTTGCATTCAAATACGGTGAAGTGCCAATTTTTATAAACATATTTGCTCATTCTCAATAAAAATGAAAAATATTATTAGATCAAACCGAAAAAGGAATGACATAAACAAATTTAATATCAAAATGAAAAAAAAAATGCATGCCTTTTTCTTTTCGCTTCAAAAGTCCTCTTGTCCTCATATCTAAATTTTACTGTTTCAAAAAATTAATAAACAAATTAAATTTAATAATGTGAAGTCCGGTAAATAATGGGAAAAAAATCCCACAAATCTTATCTATGCCCAAAAAAATATATATAAATAGCAATTTTTTTCTGCCACCATCTATGATATATGAATACAAATACAAAGATACATATACAAAATATAACAAATTCTAAAATTCTTGAATACGATACGTTGAGTATATATATATATAATGTAGTAGAGGGGGGTTTTAGGAGTACATATATATACGCATTTGGTAGACCAAGTAGTTCAAGCGTATGAAACTCGTCATATTAATTATTGGTAATCTATACAAGTAGGTCACATGACTTGGAGTGGAGTTATGATATAATCACTATCATACGCGTTCAGTGAATTTTACGTGAGTCCCACATCATGGATGACCGTAATTATCTAGAATTTTGAGTTCAGAAAGCTTTAAGAACTCACCCATATTTTTTTGTACTTCTATATGTATGCATATCAACAGTAAAAAGAACAATTCTGGGAAAGTGCCACCAATCTAAATGACCATCAGCTTCCTTTTATTTTGTCCCCCGAGTGAAAAGTTCATTACTAATTCATAATCTCAGTTAAAAACTAATTACTAATGACTAATTAACGACTAATATCAATAAGCAATCAACGATTACTATGAAAATAAACAAATACCCACGTCTGCTACGGCCGAATGCAAGATACCTCTGTTCTGCCACTTGAGCTAGATCTCGTTGGCACTCCTAAAATGCACACTTAAGGTGACTTAATACATCCTTTTGTTGTCGCGTCAGCAAAGCAGAAGTAAGTAACAAATGATAACGGAATATTATTTTCACCTAGAAACCGAGCAAGTAATTTAAAAACGGCGATGATTTGAACAATACAACCGCAGCAAAGAATGAAGTTCCAACATTTAATATCAACAACTGTTCTACGGCTAGAAACTTCACAAGCCAATCTTCAATAGTTTTGACTTAAAAGGTCGTTATTCTCGATTGTTACATTTAATGCACAACTATGTATAGATGTATTCCAAACCCACAAGGAGAAATTTTTCAAGGAGCAAACAAAGATGATCATATCGATTTCGAGGCTTTTATACATAGGGTATAACAAAAGGTGGTGAGGAGGACAAACAACAGGGCGAGAAAGGGAAGAAGATCAAACGAGAACTAAACAGTATTAACTTTGTCTGCCAGTGATCGTAGTATGCACCCCAAACCAGCTCTTTCTGTTAGCTTTTCATGAATCCTTAAGCATTGATCACAAGTGGGTCGATCTCCCGTGGATAAACCTCTATATAAGTACCTATCAACCACATACGAGGCTTTCATTATAACCAGGTGAACAGAATGCATAAAAATATAGAAACTTGTACAGAGAGGAGAGTGTATTTGGGAAGAAATAGTCAGAAGATGCATCATAGTACTATTTATTCAAGGCTAGTCAAAACTACTATATCGATTTGCATATGGAAATGCATTACTTCCAACATCTAGGCATCCACAAGGTATTTTTCTTTTCCCTTCAGAGGCACGGGTCCTGTACTAGACAATCTATAAGAATTGCACTGAAATCTAAGAAAGCCATTAACTACATCATAAGTAAAAAGTTGGATAAGTCGGATAGATAATTAGTAGCCACGGACTCAAATATGCACACGACGGTCTGGGAATACTAAAAAGTCCACTAGATCAACTATATGCATATGCTCATTTTCACGTACCATATATCCGATATATAAATTAATAGCAGGGCCTTGGCCTTTGAATTGCAGCCTCCCCCCCCCCCCCCCCCCCCCAACAACCCAATAAACAAAGGCAATTTTATTTTTTTTGAACAAATCCACAGAAGAATACATAAAGAGCGACTAAAACTAAAGAATCCCAATCAATTTTATCCTTCCATGAATGAGATGCAAAAGCATATTAAATCCAATGTCTGTGTATTTTGAAAGGATCAGTTGTTACATGCTATTTGTTATCTGTGATGCACGTACAAAGTCCATTGAGAAATAAATCCCTGTAGGATGACAGTCACACTGGAGGGCGTAAACTATGATAGATATTAGATATAAGAATCTTTCTTGGATTTGAAGCTTCGAGAAATAACACAGAGTCATAAAATGAGCCACATAAACAAAACATTTTCTTCATTATATATCACTAGATTTGACTCGACATATGATGTAATGTTCATGTCAAAGTAATTCAGCTAATTGGAAACTCAATTATGCAACTTCTTAAGTGTGACCACTACTCTATACAAGGATTAGTGCCTGTATTGTGCTCCGCTCTATTATGTTACAGCAGTTAAATATTAGTCTTGTATATTAAATGACAGAAAATTTGAATCTTCTCATCTAATTGTTACATGATCTTGCAATGACTAGTCCGACACTCCATCTTCCAGAGGAAGAGGATCAAGAAGAAGCAAATGTAAGAGAATAAACTAGGAAAAGTGTAAAGACTTCGGGAAATTATCTTAGAGGCAAAATGAGACCTTGATTGGATCTTTCTGATTGGCTTTTAAATCTGAGTTCTTTCACTTTCTATGACGCGAATTCTTCGCTACTGATTGCAAATAAATAAAGCCCTTCTTATTTAATTTTCACAATTGTTTTTACATAATAAGGCTCAACTTGGATCAAGGTATGTGTTTATAGAGTCCATAAAGTTAAAATCAATCTTGGTAATCCATATGATTACCACACTTCCAGGAAAGGAACTCTTATCAGAAAATACAAATGATAGGAATCTATATACATTTATCCAATGTTTTGAACTGGTCGAAAATTCGTCTCCATAAACGTTAAGACTTGCAAATCTTATCTAAATGCCTAATGCAATTCGGCCCAAGGTAATGCCATGGGTACCTACTTCAGATGGCCAACTGGCCCAGATCTCTTAACTTTTCTCAACCTGTAAACCTCAACCGTCAAGATGCAGTCAATATCTTTTAATCTTTTGCAGCAATGAGCTTGATTGAAACATCTTATGTTCTATTGAAATCTAAAAGCATTCCAGGCAACAAATTAGCATTTTCTTAGATATGTATCTGGGCTGAATCATTCATAGCCATGAGAAAATGTCGAAGTAGCAACTAGAACACTGTGATTGATTATTTCATCACTTGCTAGTTAAAGCTCACACCAGGCTCACTATGAGGTTCATAGTTAAGATATTGCCTTTGATAACGTACTAAAACTGAGTCTTCTATATGGCCTTTTAGCACATATTCATTCTCAAGTATCAGCCCAACTAGATTGGTAACCAAAAACCAAAAGATTTTTTTTTTTTTCCCTTGGTGCAGGTAAAGACTGCAGCTTTCATCCTTAACTAAAAAGAATTATCTTTTTGACATAAGACAATTTCCAATCTTGGAAGTGCAAAGACCAAAAATCAAAATTAAGCTTCCAGAAATCAGATGATAAGCCACATTTCTAATCTTATTCTGAAAGTACATCGTTCAATTCGGCTTCTGCATGAACCAAACATGTGAGAGCAATCACTAAACAAAGACACTCATAAAAAAAGACAAGTTACAAAAACACCTCATACTAATTCGAAAAGAAATATGTCACCACACGAAGAGATTGGATTGGATACTCGAGACTCGGGATAAAAACTCACTCAAAAGAGAACTAAATTCAAAAAGAAAATTACTAAGTCACAAATTGCAAAACCTACAATGATTTGTACACACAAAAGCACACAAACTTCCATAGTAAAGGGTTTTCGGCTTACTTCATGAGAACATCATAGTACTCAGCATCAAGAGATGAGAACAAACTATCTACATCTTTTATCGCCATTATCGCCCTATGTACCACAATCCAGTTTGCTGACTTGAAAAACAAAATCAACAAAGCAAAATCAATCCCCTTAACCCAAGCTCAAATTATATAAAAAAATCGAGGATTCGAAACGAACTTAATCCAACTGACAAACACAAATTGTATGTATATACTACAGAAAATGATATATATATATATATATATATATATATGACCTTGCAACGCTCGTCCTTGGTCATGGGAGGAGAGCCTTCAAGAGCTGTTTTCAAAGCTTCCACTGGTTTATACCTGTGATTCAACAACATCAATTAATGACAAGAATTCAATTCGCCGCATTCATCGACAAGAAAAAAATGCAATCTTAAGTTATCGTTTACTGTTTGAGTAAGCTTTCGATCTTGCGGGACTTGTGCTCGATTCTGGTGATTATGGCTTCTATATCTGCTTCCACAAATTCTGACATTTTTGTGTTGGAAGGTTTTAGATGGTGTTTTGGAGCTTTGATTTAGGGTTTATGATTAATCATGCACAGATTTCTGATTTGAGGGTAAATCAGATTTTGCCCTCTTCTTCTTCTTCTTCTTCTTCTTCGTCCTTTGTTTTGTTTTGGGGTGGGTGGGTGGGTGGGGGTGGGCGGTGGGTAAGAAGTAGAAAATAAGGAATGACCTCTCCTTTTTCATTTTTCTTTAATTACCCGATATGAGAGTGTTTGAATGTAAAATATCACTTTTAATCTCTTATGAGTTGATCAAAATACTTTTAATTTTATAAGATTTTTTTAAACATATTTGGTCCCATCAAACTCAATATGTGACACTTTTGATTTCAATCGTATATTTTTGGACGAAAAATATCAACACGAGACACACACTCTATTAGAACGAACGGAATATAAAATAAAAGTTTTAAATTAAATTCATTTTTGGTCCCCAACTGTTCAAAACACTTGCCATTTTTCGTCAATTTTTTAACTTTCGAAACCAAAAGTGTCACATTTTGAGTCTAATGGAACCAAAAGTGTCAAAAAAAAATCCTATGGGGCTAAAAGTGTTTTGGCCGAACTCTTACGGGACCAAAAATGAATTTTTCCAGTATTTGAATGTCTTGTGAATTGTTTATATCTTCTATACTCTATACTACTATATATAAAGTAATGGACTTTATACTAAAAGTGGCGGTTTTGATACGGCTACACCAAATTTTATATGATATACCAAAAATGCCCATATAATGACGTTGAGTGAAGTGGTTAGCATTTGAACTTCGGTTGAAAATCCATGACTATACAAACTCTTCCATGTTCATTCCAAACATCCCAAGTTCCTATCACAATGTTCTCCTATAACGTTCAAGTCTTCAACCGTCTACATCTTCTAATTTTGGTTCCCGGAACCATCTTCCAAAGTTCCTAACATTTAAACAGATTTTTGAATAAGATTTTGATGGGAAGAGTTTTCGCACGTCATTGTAAGTACTTAAAACTTTTTTATGTTTATATTTTGACTATTTTGATCGCCTATGTGTTCAATATTTATTTTGAACTATATAATTGTTGTCTTAAATCATGTTCAATTCTTCAAAGATCAATGACTAATTTTGTTATTTTTGCTGATTTATATGAAAAACAATTCATTTACTATCTCCCTCCAATAATGTTATTTTTTTTCTTTGAGATACTAATGAAAATCCAATGGAGTACTTTTCCAGACTAGTGACAAGAATGAGAAGTATAGTGAGAGGAAGATGGAAGACGCAGCTGCAGCAGTTATAAATCTCCAAAGCACCATTCTTAAAGGTAAATTGATGAATATGTCATGTTTTCATGTTCTTTCAATGATTGTTCCTCTAGTCTACCAACTCTAATTGGATTCTACTGTTTCAGGTAGACAATTTAATTACATCTCCTCAAATTATTCTTTAGATTTCATCGTTTGGATGGTTTCGCTTTGTTTGCTCATATGCAATTTTTTTATGAAATATCTTACTGTTTATTATCATAATTTCATATAGGATATTTAGGAACACTACGAATTTTCATTTAGTGGTCAAGATACATACTGTCAAGAAGTTGAATTTACGGCTGGAAACATTGTTCAAGAAGACGAGCATGTGAATCAAGATAAGGAGCCTCAAGTTTGGTAACCAGTTTTATGCTCTAAGATTGGATCAACAACATTTGATCCTTTACTTTGATCATATTCCCGACTAGTGAGTTTAGAGTTAGAATCAATAGGAACACTTGTAGGTTTGCAACCAGTCATGCCAACTTCTTTTAAAAGATTAAGAGCATACTTTCTTTAGTTATGTTGTTCAGAATTTAAGCCAATTCATGTATGTCCAAAAGTGTCTCACACGAAAGTTGTAAAAAGAGCTTTTAAGATACATTAAAGGGACAACAAGTTTGGAAATTTTATTGTCTTCTAATAGTTCTTTGAAACTTGAAATTCGGTGTGATTCAAATTCGGTTGTTGTCCAACGAGCAAGAAGTCACTTACAAGATTTTGTGTTAAGCTTGAGAACTCTCTAATCTCTTGGAAAGCAAAAAAGTAAAATATTGTTTCCAAAATTAGTGCTGAGGCAGAATACATGTCTATGGCTACTGCAACTTGTGAAGTTACATGGTTACAAAGATTCTTTGAAGACCTTGGAGTTGCATCACTTAAACCAGCTGTTATAAGGTGTGACAATAAGTATCTCTCAACATTTCATCCAATCATGTCATTCATGACAGGACAAAGCATATCGATCTGAATTGTCACTTTGTTAGAGGGAAGCTGCAAGATGGAAGTATTAAAACTTTGTATGTCAACTCAGATCAGCAGCTAGCTAATTTGCTAACCAAAATTCTTCGAAAAATTCAGTTTCAGAATTTAGTTGCCAAGCATGGTGTTTTCAACTTGTTCTCTAACACCATGCTTGAGGGAGAGCGTCGATAAGTGGAATTTACAACTAGAAATATTGTTCAAGAGTTGCGCGTGAATCAAGATAAGGAGCCTCAAGTTTGTTATAATTGTTTTAGTAGTTGTGTTAGGTAAGTTTCCTTCTATACATAGTTCCAATTTAGTTCCAATTCAATGACATGAATTTTCTAAATTGTTGCTCACCTTGCATCTGCTCTTTTTACTATATTGTTAAATGTTAGGACAAAAGAATTGAGGGCATGGTTGATGCTTCATTCATATTCAAGAACAAAATTGGAATTACTGATTGATATTTAATGCAAAACCGGAACTAGCTGAGGGCTTGGCTAATAATTTCTTTGATTATGTAAAATATATATGCACGAACTAATGACAATCTTGCTGCCTATGTTTTTCCTCTGCAACTAGATCCAATCTATATCAGATGTTTGGTTCATATGGATGTGGGTTAACTAACAATCATCTTGATTTTCATTTCTGTAATGAATACAAGGATCTTTCTCCTGTCTGGATGTAGGTTAACTCATTATAAGAATTCATAATCATGCTTCGATATTGTTTTTGTTTTTCTTTCTTTTGATATTTGCAACTATAATTTTATTGATGTAAGGATGTCTACTTTAAAGGTAAGAATGTCTATTTCTAATGTAAGAATAAAGTTATAAAGAGTGCAATAGATTGATAAAAATCTTCTTAAAATATTTAATATATCTTTCTAATGCAGGCAGAATGTTATTTTTCAAAATTTTTCTAACGTTGCATGTTGGAGTTGTCCTCAAGTGCTTGATTGCCTAAAAGTAAACTTGCAACCGCTTGCCAACCTTGCCGAAACTTCATTTGCCACAAGAATCAAAGGGAGCCGGTTCATTCCTTTGCACAAATCTAATTGAAATTGATGTTCTATGAGATTAAGACGTCCAAATTTTCTTTTATTAGGTTGCGAGATTTTATTTAGGCCTTCGGCCTTCCTTTGTGGAATTTGATATACATAACTCTCTAAAATACTTGGCTTTTAGGGGAAAGAATAACAACCTGAAATTAAACAGAAAACCATATGAGTTTTGCATTTAAACGACCACATGCGCTTGGAATCCACGAGCAAATATATATGTGAATAATGCAAGTATACTAAAGTTTACTCTCATAGGGACTAATTCATACGTATTTCACATGTACTAAGATTAAATATTGCGTAAATGAGTCCTGATAACAACTAGGACATTCTTTACATAAAAAATTATGTTATGTGCGCTGGGACCGCGCGCCACGGTGGCTAGTTCATTATATAAATATACAGAAATAGTTGGTTGTAAAATTATTATTGTTATGGTGATAGTAAGCAGTTAATGTTATTTCTATAGATTCAACAAACTAATAAAGGAATAACAATGCTTAGATTAAAAAACTTTCCAAATACTTAGTGCATGCTCTCATATATAAAAGTTAGCACTATCTATGGGTATGAATGATACTAGAATTTATCAGCTTCATTAAAAGTAATAGAATCCAGCCAAATTTACTGACACTAATATGCTTGAATGGGAAAAATACTTATGAAAACACAGCTCATGATATATCCACCTTTCTATTATACTAGTATAAAGTACGTGCGTTGCACTTGAACAGCATGTGAACTGCATAAATTTAATAATAAATATAATGATTATTGTAGGTTTAATTTTTCTTTTTTATCTTGATTTGTATTATATTTGCATTTTAATTTTTGGTTTTATAGATTCTTTTGGCACAGTTGTACTTATAATCCGAATAAATATGCTTTTTAGTAAATGCTTTATTTTCAAAATATGATAGAATGTAAGATCTTGCTAAAATCAATGTATGACTTATTGATTAAAACATTTAAAGAATTTAAAAGCAATGAAATAAGAGCAAAATATCATGAACTCAAATAATTGGATAAATTATTCAAACAAAGAATGTCAAATATTCAAAACCTGATAAATAATTCAGCTAAGAAATTTTTTTACTCCATAGACCATAAAATTTTTGAGTTTATGGTCACATTAATCCCTTTTTGTTTGACCTTATAATGCCCGGCATGTTCTCATTTTATTTGGTCATATAATTTTTTTCATCTTCAATTTTTCAACCATCTCTTCCACCTTACTCAAAAGTTGGTTCTTAACGGAGTATTTGCTCTTCTTGTGATTAAATGTCGACAAATGAATGAAGTTGAACAAAAAAGATTATCAATATTTTCATAATAATTTTTGTCTATTTTAAATTTGATTATAAGTTGTTTCGTTAAAGTTCAATTATCATATATCTACAGGTAAATATTCATGGAACTAAAAATTGAAATAAAGGTATTCACATGTTCAACGAATTAAATACATTAGATAATAAATATAAGTGGTGTAGGATAAATTGCTATCTAATATGAGTTGATAAAATTTTCAAAGAAAAAAAAATCCATATATATACTCCAATTTAAGATTATAATATGAACAAGAAGTTATTGGATTAATTACTATAAATTCAATACTTGCTAAAGATATATTACTATATATTTAACAATACTTGCAGTGTATTAGAAGGACGTCATTGTATATATATAATAATCCATTTTATGAAACTGTATATATAATAAAAATTAATTGTGGGTAAATAAAACAATGGTAGCGGTAATCTAATAAAAAATATGATGGGGGATGGGAAAATTTCACTTTTGGTCCTATTGGAGTTCAATCAAAATACTTTTAGTCCCATAAGATTATTTTTTTTTTGACACTTTTGGTCCCATTGGAGTCAAAATGTCGCACTTTTAGTCCCATCCGTCTATTTTTGGACAAAATTTAACCACACGAGACACACGCTCTGTTAGGTAACTGCCCCTCACGTGTTTTATTTGAATCCTGAGGTAGTTAACTAACAAAATATATGTCTCATGTGGGTAAATTTTGTTCAAAAATAGACTGGGACTAAAAGTGTTACATTTTGACTCCAATGGGACAAAAAGTGTCAAAACAATTCCTATGGGACTAAAAGTGTTTTTATCGAACTTCAGTGGGACCAAAAGTAAAAAAATTTCGATGGGGTATTCACATATCATGTATTTTCAAAGCAAAATCTTAAAACAATTCACATCGTATCACTCTCCATAAAATAAATCCCATTATGTTGTTCTTTATGCCACATATGAGTGCTGCTACATTATATAAAGTGTCTCAAACTAAGCTGCCTCTACCCCCCTCAAGCCCTCACCCCTACCACCCTTTAGGAAAAGCTGGGTTAAAAATTAAATCATATCTCCTGGGCCCAGAGGGTGGAACAATGCATATTTGTATGTGAATGAGAAGTGATTTCGGAAGGATCCTTCCAAGTTATCTCCATCTAACCCCAGAAATAGAGATGAGCAACTTCTTGAAAATATAAAGCTTGTTTATGGCCATGGAGGATTGCAAGAATAAAGGAGAAGATGCAGTTGATGATAATTGGAAACTCCATGATCACTATATCTAATCCAAATTTCTAACACGAACACATGTAGCTTCCATAAGTTGTGGTTCATGTCTTGTCCAAACGATACCAATTTATAGTTAAATAAGAGTTTAGCAAACCAAGAGCCAAGTAGTTAGTTGCTTATCAATATTAATTTAATGGTATATAAAGGGTCTTTCAGTTTAGCGATTTATCAGAAATAACACCTATTGTAACTTACTCCATTTAAAGAGATTAATACCAATAGAGAGTGAGGCGGCCACATTTTACTACTAACGTTAGGGGCATATTAAGGGTCATTCTTATCATTATTCAAATTAATTTACAATAACAAGGATATATTAGGAAAGGGTAATGATAACTCTAGTAGAAGAGATTAGTAAGAATTGAGAGTTATTGGCAGACATTTTCAATTATGTTTCATGTTAGGGGCATATTAAGGGTCACACTTATCAATTATAATTATAATTTGAATTAGTTTATAGAATAACAAGGATATATTAACATGGTAATTGTGTCTTTTCACAATTGGAACAAACACCTTCCTAATCCACACTTTTAGTATAGTATAGATATAGATAGATAGTATAGTATAGATATAGATATAGATATAGATATAGATTACTAATAAGAAAGAGAATTGTCATATTTCAGAACTCTTCGTCAATATTTTCTCCTCGTCGATCTTTTCCCTATAGCTTCGTCACTGTAGAAAGATCTTGGATCACTTCACTACTATAGGTATCCACTTTGCCAATTCTTTACATAATCAACTTTTTTTAATAACTTGCGAATGTTTTTTTTTTAAAGTGAGTATCTATCTTTGAGTTTGTATCTATGTCAATTTTTGCTTGATTTGGGAATGCAATCATGGTTATTTCATAGATCTTTATTTCTTCATCACTTGGACTAAAAATTGATGTACTAGAGTTTGTATCAATGTTATGAAAAGCGGACCGGACCGGACCGGTCGGTCCGACCGGTTAAAACCGGAACCGGCCATCAAACCGGTCCGGTTATGCGAAAAAACCGTTCAGGGCTGAAAACCAGTCAAAACCGGCCAGAACCAGTCAAAATCGGTTAAACCGGGCGGTTCTGAAAATAAATGAAATTCAAACTTTTAAAATCTAAAAATCTGAAATTGACCCCTTTAAAATCTAAAAAACTGAAATTCCCCCCCCCCTCCAAATATAGGAAATATATATTTTTTTCATATTTTCATATATATATATAGGAAATACATATTTTCATATATATATAGGAAATACATAATAGTATATTAATTATTATTTATTGCATAATTATGATCACCGGTTCGACCCCGGTTGAACCGGTGACCCAATCACTTTTCATGTTCGCTGTCCGCTCTGATTGAGAACACCGGTTTATATAGTAGAAGAAACTAATGGATGTTGTTTACTTCATATACATAGCTTTGATCGTATATGTAATGTGACTCGAAATGTAGCTTCTTATTTTGATCAAAAGCATCTTTATCACTATTTATTTTTTCATCATTTGTGTTGGCTTTTACTGTAACATGTAATATGTAACTACATATTATTAGATGGTTTTGTTAGATTACTCCAAAAGATCCATCATTTTTTTTTAATGCAACTACGTGTCCTTTCATATACCGGTAAGTAACGGTTATGACTAAAAAAATACAAGCACAATGTTTGCACTTTCATGCCATATAATTTTTTTTATTCTTCGTCAAATTTATCCCTTAGACACATTTAAGCAAATTCATCGAAATCAATTTATGCATTGTTTTTTCAGTGATATCTGTGAGTTAATTACTTATTAAACACTTTCATAAAATTTTGTATGTGTGAATTCTTAACTTATGTTATTTGTTTTCATAACCATAATGTTGTAACGCAGAGAAAATTATTAGTTTTCAGACACTCATTAAGTTAAGAATTCATATTTCCGTGTATTTACTTGTGGTTCTCTTGTTTTAATTTTTATTTATCAAACGGGCTCATCATACAATTTCTAAAATTGGGATTATCAATCCATGGCTAACAAAATACAGAGATGTCAGTAGCAACGGAGTGCATCATTCTACTAGCATGGTATGTTACGATGTTTATGTATTTAGATTTTATTACCACATACAGCGCTAGATTCTAGTACTATAACAATATATATATTGACATGAAACATGAGATGTGTAGCTTGGTTTAACTTAATGAATGTAATATCATTGTAAAACCAAGCCAATGATAACATTAGGGATAATAGCAGACACCCCCCTCGGTTATGGGGTGATGTGCACTTTGCCCCCTCACTTATCATAAAATGTGCACTTCACCCCCTCGGGCAGATTCGGGCACCACACTTATCATAAAAATTGGACTTTTGCTCCCTGACTTATGTGTCTTTGTAGCACTTTACCCCCCAACTTATGTGTTTTTGTAGCATTTTACTCCCTCACTTATGTGTTTTGTAGCACTTTGCCTTTGCCCGAGCTGTCCGAGGGGGTGAAGTGCACATTTTATGATAAGTGAGGAGGCAAAGTGCACATTACCCCATAACTGAGGGGGGTGTCTGCCATTATCCCATAACATTATAAACATGTTCCTTTGAGAATTAAATAAATGACTGTAAAAGAATAACTATAATGCAATATCTAGTTTCCAGTTGTTGCATTTCTATATTGAACATATGAGTTGCATTTAAATAAACGAACCAATATTGCATAAAAAATACGTCAAAGGGGGGTAACAACATTGAATGGTATCAATGAACTAAAATTGCGCGAGCAATGCGATATTGAGTTTGAATGTGTTGACGAAAAATTGTCATGAGTCATATAGGCATATGAGATAAAGCAAATCCTCCTTTTAAAATCATATTTTCAATAATCACAATAGCAATTTATGTTATCTGATGTCAATAGTTGTTAAAGATGCAATTATAAATTGACTATATTATATTTGTTTCACAATTTGATTGTAATTTTTATATATGTTTAGTTTTACTAGAATCGTTGTCTCATCAAGGCCTTCTGCTTCAAAATGCTTTAACTCCTACTCGTAAAAGGCCTAATGTAGATACCCAAGACCTTTTGGTCTAATGATATCCACTTCTCACTTTATGTGAGATCTCCTGAGTTCGAATTCCAGACTGCTACAACTTGTGGTTCTTCCTCCTTTATGGAGCTAGGTAGATAAAATTTTTATGATTCATGATTATAATTATCAACCCGAATTTATTGAATTAGATATTTAGGTTATCCCCGTCTTGAATTTAAAAAAGGCCTAATGTAGATACTGCGAAGATTTGGGGTAATTCTATGGTACACTCGGATTATTGGAGCCGGTGCCATCATTACCACACATTTGTGTTGGGATTTTATCATCCCAACACAAATGTGTGGTAATGATGACACTGACTTCAATGGACCGAATGCACCATAGATTTTTCCGAAGATTTGCAGATCATGTGGGACTAGCAATACTCCTCTTTGTGGGAAAGGCCCATATGGTCGCCAAGTGAGTTGTTCATCAATACTAAAATTTAACGATATTGTTTGTTTTGTGCACCTTTTATACGCATTAGTGTTGTCAATATTAAGCACAAAAAATAAAAATAAAATAAAATTAGTGTTGTCATTATTACTTGTCAAGAACTTGTTGTCTTATCAATCTATTAAAAAATATATCAAATTGACCACATCAATCATTTGATAAAGTTTTGTATAATATTATTGTAGTATCAAACTCAACAAGAGTGTGCATGTTAATGTTAAATTACATCTAAATAATGTTTTTATATAGTATTATATTTTGATTTTATTAACCACATTATTAATAAATGATTATAATAGTATAAGTGACCTCAATCCTTCCAATTTTTTGCAACATGTTGGTAATTGAGTGAGTGATATCATCTAATATATATTTTATGGAATCAAAAAATTGTGAAATTTATCTTTACAAACGGTTGGGGAAATATATTTCTAAAGCATGTTATTAAGTGAAACAGTTTAAATGACATTTTTTTTTTGAAAAAAAATCCCTTTTCCCCTTATAAAGGAAAACTTGTAGTATCTCATAATATAGAACTTATATATAGAAAATCAGTGCTTGTCTAAATAAGTTGAATTACATGTATATATAATAACGTCTCATTCAATAGATAATGTAATTTTTGCAAGGCTTTATATATATATATATATATATATATATATATATATATATATTTTGGTTGTCTACCACGGTATCCCAGACATTGTCGGACTAATCTGTTGGTTGACTCGGGTGGCACACCTGGCCTGGTGGGTGAGTCTCCCAACGGGCGTAACTGCGTACACAAGAAATCGAACCCGAGACTTGCTTAAGCGGAACCAAGCTGCTTACCACTTGGACCAATCCCTGTTGGTAAGGCTTATATATATACATATATAATATCGATTTGATTTTAAAATTTTAACTTGACGTTAATATAATAATTAGTCAAATAGCGCAAAATCAGTGCACTCTCGGTTCATCTTAGAATTTCACCTTTCTCTTCATTGTCTTTTCTTTCTTTACATGTATATGATGACATATTTCTTTCCAATATACAATCGAAATTCATGTTCATGATAATTACTGCATAGCAATAAGGCCCAACACAATTGGCAGATAGTTGAGTTTTTTAAGCATGTTGTCTAAGGTTCGATCCCTGACCGTGTGTATGGAAAAATGCTTTGTTGGGAGAGACTGTACCCACTTCGGATATCTCTCTGTCTCGAAGGGATTAGTCTCCAACATCTGATAGGGGGACACCCTTCGTTATAAACAAAAAAAAAATTGTTGCAGTCTTTATAAAGCTTCCATAAACTCTTGGGGATTTGAATATCTAAAGAGTATTTAACAAAAAAAAAAAAACAGAGTATTTTCCATTGTTTTTGATTAATTTTCTACTCTAGCTTACCGCCATTCATTGTACAAGTACTATATCTTATTGCATACTCTGTGTAATGCTTGCGGTCTACGACATTTGTGAATTGTTAGAAGAAGTGTAGAGTGATTGATTTTATTCCTTACTTATTTTCCAGTTTTCATGAACTTTAGAGTATGTTGTCATTTTATATGTTTTTGATGAGTTCTTTTTTTTCTTTTGGCTTTGTTTTTGACCTATTCCAAAAGTCGAAATTTTTTTATTGAGATTTTCATCCTTATAACTTCATATAAGTAGTGTGATGGAAAACAATCCAAATTATGCACCGCCAATTATTGTCTGAAAAATTGTCATTCCACTGAAAAAAAGAAAAAATAAGACAATTGCGACAAAATGTCAAGAGACATTGTAAAAGTTGTAACTAAGTATAAAATTTTAGTGACAAAAATTTGTGTCTTGTCATAATAATAGGTTTTACATGTTTATTAGTTCTAAAATTTGTATAAAAGTTATCACTTTTAATAATTAGTGACAAGAAAATTGTTATCATTATTGACAATTAGTGACACCCCTCACTACACATGTGTCAATAATTGTCAATAGCGCCAAATTTAAAATAAATCTTGTTACTAAAAATCTTTATTGTGACAATGCAAAAATTATTGTCACTCATTATATATATTTAGTGACAACTTTAAAATTATCACTTCGAATGTTGTCACTAATATTACTTTTTGTTGTAGTATTTTTCGGTAGTTTTTTTTTTTTTGGTAACTAGGGAACCCCAGCCGCTACCCCGAATGTGCGCTCTGGGTAAACCCCGCCCTCATGCAATAGCCCGCAAACCACATGAGGGAGTAAACCGCACTAAGAAAATCATATGCGATGGGCTCATGTCCCTAGAGCGATTTGAATTCGGGTTGACTTGATAGGAAATATCCTACCAAATCAACTCGACCAACTCTTGGAGACCGGTATTTTTAGTTAACCAATACAAAAATGTTATTAAAATCATTTTGGTAATCATGAATAGCTGTTGAACATCGTGGCTACTTTACCACCCACTCTTCTACTAAGTTTCATAAAAGACATAATTGACCTTATACTTCTCAGAATCAACACCTTTCACTATTCTTAAAACAAACTTTACTCCTTATTTTGTGCTATTAATCACTGTTTATCATTTCCTCCGTCTCAAGAGTTTGTTACTATTGTTTATAAGTTTTATAAGATATTAAATTAACTATCAATAAACAACAATTTCATATCACAATCTATCAACAATGAAGTAATGAAATATATATAAATAGATAACCACACACATTTGGTGGCTCGAACTCATAACCTTTAAGCCATGAAATTTCAATTTTACTGCTAGACCAAGATATCATGGGCTTAGTGCTGATAAGATAGCTCGACTATTATGTTAAATCTAATAATAGCTCACTCAACCTTTTTTTTTTAAATAAAAATAGAATAATGCTAATTATTATAAATCATTGATATTAAAACTCTTTCAAAACTATAAAAAAATGTCAAAAAAATATTTATGTGATGATAATTCAAAAATTAATTATTTGTATTATAGTGAAAAGGACGATGATATTGGGGAACTACGACCTATCAGGGAACTCTCATTTTTCTTGATTATGAAATTAAATGAAATTTTGGCATTGTTCAAATACTTGTTTTGTGAATTACAATTGAATTTGATCAAATCAAATCGAATTTTTCATTAAAATCACTTTGTAAAAAACAAAAACTGTTTACTAGAAAGTAGAAACTATAGAATTATTGTCCAATTATATTTTATAGTATTGCAAAGATCTAATGGAAAAATTAATTATTCATCTTTCTCGAGCATAAGTGCTATTCTTGTCCAATTTCCCCCCACCCTCTTTGCATTGCAACGAAGTCTTTGGCTTTTTAACCTTACAAGAAACCAAATTAATATATAAACGAAGCTTTTTCTTGTTTGTGACAATGTTCTGAAAAATTTACTAGTAGATGCTACAACTTCAAATACCCCAACATTCTTATAATCGTTTTCTCTCATTTTGTCTAAAGTTGAAGTTAAAGAGTTCATTGTGGTCGGGCTCAAAAATTTGGGTTTAAATTTGATTTGATAATTAATTGAAGCGTAGCTGAATCGAATTCAAATAACTTGATCTTTTACACTTTTATTTTTTTTAATCATTTTTAGTTAAACGAATGAAGCTCGAACTGACCTTATTTTGTCAAATATAGTTAGTGTTGAGATGTGGTTTGTAAAGTTAAATAACTTGAGATCAAACGAGTTTTAGTAATAGATCTCGAGTCGAATTTGAATTGTGTTTTAAACCCTATCCAAAAGAAAAATTAAAAATAAAATTGCAAATTACATATGACCCAACCCCCTACTTAAAGGAAAAAATCCAAATGGCGTGGACACCAAATTACAATATATAAACAAAGTTTTTTCGTGTTTGTGAAAAATGTTCTAAAAATTCTACTAATACAATCTGCAACTATAAATAAGCCGATATTTTTAAAGTCGTTTAAAACTTAGAGTTCATAATCTCCAATCTTAACAATTTGGATTTGAATTTGATTTGATAATTAATTGAATTGAAGTCGAAGGTACTCTAATTGAATTGAATTCAAATAACTTGATCTTTTAATTTATTTTTTTATTTTAGTTCATCAAATGGATCTCAAGCTGAATGTCAAAATTTGTCAAATATAGAAACGTGTTCAAATGTGGTATCCCCAAGTTCAACAAATTGAGCTCAAACAAATTTTTAGTGATCGATCTCGACTTAAGTATTAAGTGATCCGATTTGTCTTTCAAATACAAACCCTGGCAAAAAAAACATTAAAAAGAAAATCACATACTAGTATATATGACCCAATCTCAAAAAAATCTATGCTAGATCAAGTTCAATAATTTTAGTATTTATATCTTTTACACAATAAGGTGTATTATGTATTATACTCGTGTATACTTATATAAGACAAATGGATGCAAAATACACACTCTGATCATTGGATTCGGTATAACGGAGAATTACCCCCATCTCTAACAGACCCCCACCTCTAACAGACAAACCAAATGATGTGAAGAGGGGCAATTCCGTGAAATGGGAACAAACGGTCAAAATGATTGTACCTTTTTGAAATTTGCTCCAACCCTCTCTCTCTCTCCTCTCTCTCTCTCCCTCCTTTCACACACACACACACACACACACACTCTTTACCTTTGCTACTAAGTCTCCCTTACTTCGTCTTCACCCAATCTCTATTCAACAATGTCTACACCAGCACCACCACCATCAGCCCACTCCAAGAAACCCCATTTTCAATTTCCAAAACCATCCCCAATGACTCACCAAATTCCAACCAAGTCCCACTCAAACCCCCTCTGCAAAACCCTAATCATTGTTCTTCTCCTCCTCGCCATCCCCCTATTCCCTTCACAAGCCCCTGAATTCATCACCCAAAGCATTGTCACTCAGTTCTGGGAAATCATTCATCTCCTCTTCATTGGAATTGCTGTTTCGTATGGCTTGTTTGGCACAAAAACCTCTCAAATGGGCTCTGAAAAAAATGTACGTTTAATGAATGATGATGATTCTCATGCTTATTTATCTGAAATTTCTCATTTATCTTCCATTTTTGAAGATGGGTTTGAAAATTTATGTGGGCCTGAGCAAGATATGGTAAATAGTTATGCTAATAGTGATGCCCTGTTTTTAGGTAAAGATAGATGCGTAGTTGATGAAGGTAGAAATGTTAGATCTTTTGTATCTAAAGATGGGGTTGAAAGTGTTTGTGAGGGTAATGTGAATCAAGCTTGGAGATCTGAGTACTCAAAAGGTGAATCTTTGGTGGTTGTTTCTAATGGTAAATATTTTCTTGATGGAGGGGATGATTTGAAGCCCTTGAATTTGCCAGTTAGGAGCCTTAGATCGAAAATTGTGGATAATGATAAACCTCAATTGAGAAATAGGGATGGGTTTAGTCCTAAATTCGACGTTAAGGGCGATAATGATGTTAAAGTTGTGAAAATCAGAGGTGTGACTCCAGTGAATTTGGAGAAGAAGTTCGAGGAAGTTTCTGGAAAACCATCGATCCCGTGGCGATCGAGATCTGGTAGGATGGAAAATGGGAAAAAATTGAGTAATTCCAAGGCATTTGTGCATTATAGGCCTCACTCTGTTGGGGAATTCGAGTTTGAGCATATTAAAACTAGGTCGCATAGTGGTTCAATGTTTTCTAGTTCTCCTGAATTATCTAGCTCAAAAGTTGAAAATAATGATAGTGAATTGATATTTTCAGTTTCGAATCCGAAAGAAGGACCCTTTGATGAGGACGGATCGTTTGGTGGTGATAAGGCTAGGCCATTTGGCATTGGTTTCTCCTCAGAAACAAGAGATTTTGAGTGTAGTCCGAAGAACTTTGGTTTTCGTGGAAAACAGGATAGAGTAGGAAAAGGGAAACAAGCTATTGAATCTTTGGACTCGGATGTAAAACCATTAAACCTTGCTAAAGGTTTATCACGAGCTAAATCGGTTAGAACGATCAAGTGTAGTAGATATATTGCTGATGGAAAGGAGAAATACCCAAGTCAAGTTGATGGCACGCTTGGGAGAACGTTTAAAAGAGGAAGGGGAGAAGAACCCGAAAACTCTCCAATGAACCATCAAAACCAAGAACTTGATAGTATTTTCCCTATGCCAAAGCCGAAACCAACTCTCCTTGAGTTTCATAATGAAGAAAAGCAAGATATTGATGACGGAAACATTACACTGTCTGATGGAGAAGAGACGAAGAGTGAGGTTGGCAAGAGTCCAGATGAAGATGATACCAGAAACAACTTTGACAATGATGCAGAACTTGAAGGAAGTGAAGTTGATAGAAAAGCCGGTGAGTTTATAGCCAAGTTTAGAGAGCAAATACGGCTTCAGAAGATGTCATCAGTAAAAGGCCACAATGGCTGGTAGCAACTAGTCGAGGTAACTTGAATGATATGGTTAGATTTTAGTTTTTGTCGTGAAAAATAAAAAAAAAGATTGAAAAGGATCAATAAACAAAGCACAAGGTACTATCTTTTGAAGTCAGGAAAACATTTTTCTTACTGATTTCCTCACTAATACCGAAGAACCAAATGGAATGGAAAGGTTTTGCTGAACGGTTTGCAGAAGAGCTATACTTAATAACTGGAAGTTGATATCATCATTCTGGTTTCGTATTTATTAATTCATTAGCCTTGTAAATTTTTTTATTCAACTGAATTATTTATATAACTCGATGAAGGTTATATGTTTGTCAATAGGTAATGTGCTTAAGAATCTTGTTTCCCCGGCTTTTTTTAAAGGGAGCCTAATATATATCCTTCTTTTGCATCAATGGCATACTTTGGGTTTGCTTTAAAGTTCTTGTGTATCAGCATATGTTCTTATTCTATGTATGGTTGAACGAGAAGTACATTCTGTCAATGTAATGTGTGTGCTTGTATCATACCATCTATTTTTTCTCGTCATTGCAAATACAGTTAAACTGAAATCAAACACTGGAAATGTGGGGGGCCTTTAATATCTCTCGCAAAGTCTATGACCATTTAATGGGGTAGCTGATAAAGAAAATCCTTTCCTTTGCAAATGAAAAGGAGAACTACTTACTGATAGCAGATTTACTAATGATTTTTGTCTCTCTTTTCTTGTGTCTGCCTATGAATGTGACCTTTTCAGGAAAAATGATTTTGGCCCATGATTTATTCATTTTATAGATTGTAACCATATTCGTTTACGTCTGATCTTGTTTCATTATAGATGGCCATGAAATCTTTACTTGGCCATCTGGCTTACTAGATGATGCTTGCAATAGGTTGATGGTATGCAGATAAGGTCATCTCTATTCTCTATGGGTTCTAGACATTGATGGTTGACGACTGAATTACTTTAAGGGCTGCCACGCCGGTTTTGAGAAACCATAGACATAGTTTTTGGTTCTTCCAGAAATGATTGGCTGATGCCCAACTTTTTAGCTGTTTCTAGAGAAGGGTGGTTGAGGTCCCAGAAATCTACACCCTTCATGTGAATGCTCACATGGGCCCATGTGAACATATACACCGGGGAAGGGTGTAGTTCATCCTGGAACCCCAGGTCCCGGGCGTCATCAAGAATCATCCTAGAGAAGAATAGGCAAACTTGGATGTTGTTTCTTTGGAGATTCTTACTTCAAATTATATTCACTTTGGCTGGAAAAGAAATTGGGAAACTGATGCTACTATCATACTATGTTGAGAATAAAATGTTAAAAAGAAGACTAGCTTAGTCTGCAGCCCTTAAGACTATTGGGCTTGAAAGGACATCCTAGGAGTCTTGGGACTATTACAACTATATTTGTAGCAGGATTTAATTGGAGCTCACCATATTTTGATGCTTGTGATTATAACGGGACTTGTTGTACTGATGTTTGTGATTATAACATGATTTGGAGTTTTGATATTGTACGAACTAAGAATAATAGAACGTCACTTGCTACTTTATATTCATTAACAAGGCAAAGCAACTTGGGATAAGGTTTCCTAGATGGGAGGTTGCCAACCCAAATACAATATTTTGAAACTTCACCTCATTTGTAGCATGCCTTGATGTAGTCACTAGCAGGGGTACTATGGATGGGACAAGTTTAGAAACAACCATCATAAAATTGTGAGCAATTTTAGATCATGATCTTCCAACGACTGATTAGGGTTAGTTCGAGTAAGCTTGCATGGTGGATTGAGTTGTGTCTGGTTCAACACTGTATTAGATCGTAGTGTTGTTCACCATTCAAAGTTCATAATCAAACCCTAATCCCAATTTATTCAATGCCAATGGACTACCCAAGAGCATGTATGGATTCGAAACAACTCATTCGGTCATTTAAGAATTGCGTATTTGGTTGCATGTGGATATCGAAAATCAATGATCGTGATGAGATTCAACACAATCCCAAAAAGTCATTGAATACTTCAATAAGACAATCTCTAGGTTTTACCTAGTGCAATCTTGATGTAGGTAAGATATTTTATTGGACCGAGTTGAACATTTGGACCAACATAAATATTATAATATTTGCTGGGTTGAGCTATGAATCAGGCCTAAGAAACTTGTAATAACTAGGGTTCTTTATGGCCACAATAGACAGATATAAAAACTACTCTTGGCAATATTTTAAGGGGGACAACGATATCTAATATATTCTATCCCTCTGGAAGATTTCTGACTTGAGCGTCGGAAGGCCAACGCAGGGGAAACCTTCGGCGCGCCTGTTAATGCGCATTTCATGTATTTTCTTTCTTCTTTTATTGCTATTTGAGTTTAAATGGTAGATACTTATTAAGGTTTTAATTTTGATAGGTGAAATTTCAAAGAAGAAGAAAAAAATGGAGAAAGAGGCATTTATTAAGTGTAGGAGGAAGACAAGAATTGTAATTTAGGAGTCTTTCCTTTTTTTTAGGAGTCTTATAAGTGTTTTTTTTAGGAAGGAAGTAATTTCCGTCTTTATTTACAATTAGTCTTATTTTGGTAGGAATCTTCTTGTCTAGGTTTCTTTTATTACTAATAGTTGGAATCATTAGTTCTCTTACAACTTTTCTGTACTACACTCTATTTTCATGAAGAGGAGAAAAAATCTCTGCGTTTTTCTCTCTTTCAAGATGTATTGTTAAAAATTTTATTTCTAGCTAAAGATAATTGAAGTTTTGATTCTACAAAAGTTGTGAAATCTAATTTATGTTTATTTCTTCTTTGTTCTTGAGTATTTGCATATTCTTTGTATTTGTTGATATTATTATTTTGATTAATTGAATAATAAGGGCGATCTAACACTTTGTTTTTTTGCAGATTTAGAAAACTCGAAGATCTAAAAATGATGCACAATTAGCCCACATCAAGCCCCAAATTTAACAAAACAATACTAGGTATATATTTTATTCTTCAATCCATTTATTTGAAAATTTTCAAATTATGATTTCATACTTCATTTTTTTTAATGATTTTTTATTCTTTAATTCTTCGTTGAAGATGTATATCTGCACATTGCGACTCCGATTCTTATATTTATTTGAGAAAAAACATTAATGGTTTTTTAGTAAGTAAAGCCTAGATCAAGCTCGAAGAAGATAAGACTATTGCACTCGATTGGTTGTTATAGAAATTTAGGGGACAATTTGGATTAGCTCATCATACTTTGATTAATGTGATTATAATGAAATTTGAGATTTAGAAACTGAGACTCACTTGCCTAGAGGAAATGGGTGGCTACTTTTTATTATTTAATTTTTTTTTGAAAGAACGATTACAACATCATAATACATCGGTTGCAAGAGAATCTATTACAAGTAAGCATCATAAGCTACAAACTATTACAAGCAAACTACTATTACAAGTAGAGAGAAAACCCACATGCATCCAGTGGGAGTCGAACCCATAACCTTTTGGTTATGGGATCTCAACCTTAACCAACTAGGCTAGGCATCATTGGCTTTATTATTTAATATTTATTAGCAAGGAAAAGCAACTTGAGAAAAGGTTTCCTAGATGGGAGCTTGCCAACCCAAGTACCAAAATTTGAAAATCAGCTCAATTATTAGCCAACCAATTTTAGAAACTACCACCATCAAATTGTGAAGCAATTCTAGATTATGATCTCCCAACCACTAAATAGGTTGGTTTTGGTTGATCATGTGTGGTGGATTGAGTTGATATTTTTGGTCCATTGATGTAGGTATCGGATAAATGTCGTATATCATTCAATATCTTACTTCAGTTTATTCAATGCTACACACCTGATTTTTTTCTAATAGACCACCTAGTGATCTGCATGAATTGGGAACAACACACTTGGTCATTAAAAAATTATACTTTTACATTACATTAAACATCACAAATCAATGGTTGTGATTACATTCAAAGTATTCCAAAAAACTCATCAAAATAAGATAATTTCTAGGTTTTACTTAGTTTGTTTCCGAAATTAACAAAAAAAACAATATTTTTCTCCCAAAAAATAATTTATAAAAAAATTAACTTAAAACCATAACAAAAATAGTGTAAAGCTAGAAGTTTATATAGGTAAATATATTCTATATATTCTGCAATCCATTTATTTGAAGATTTCAAATTATGAATTCATACTTCAATTTTTATGAATTTTTCTTCTTCTTCGAAGATATGTATTTACACATTGCCACTCCAATTCTAATTTTAATTAAGAAGAAACATCATCCTCCCCCCCCCCCCCCCCCCCCCCCCTCTCGGTAAGTAAAGGCACTTAAACAAAACTATCTGCCCTAAGAAAAAACACCAAGTCCTCTTGTGGATCATTCCATAACTTGAAACCATTTATTGTATTGCCTGAGTTCTATGAGCTTTTGCAAAGTACTAAGATACTTTATGTGAAAATCCTGTAACTCGAAAGTAGACATTGAAATTGTAATCTATATTAATTGATAGAAGGATGGGATTGTAATATATTTTTATTGAGGGAAAATTTCATTTTTGGTCCCCCAATTTTACAAGAAATTCGATTTTGGTCCCTCAGTTACATCTCTCATCAAATTTGGTCCCTCAGTTATCACTTTTTAATCAATTTTGGTCCCTCAGACAACTTTTGGGGTCAATTAAAATATCAGAAATTGCATTTTGCACCCCAATATATAAATTATGATAATTTTCACCCCAAGAAAGAATAACTAACGAATTTCACCTTTTTATCATATTTTTAATTATGATATATGAACATATTTTTAATTATGCATGAAATAAGACATGTTAAGATATATTATAAATGTATATGAATACCATAAAATTACACACATTGTTAAATTTATACATATCAAAGGTATAAATTTATATCAATCATGAACGCATATACATATGAAACTAAAATTAAAGCTTATGTTTTGGAAAATAAATTTGTTGGTTCATTTCAATCTAGATAATTTTCATATATAAAGTTGTGCAAAATTTACTTTTATTAATTCTTATAGGAAAATTTGGAATTAGACTCTTTCTCAAGTTACAAAAATTGTTGAAAAATTATTGTATAAACTCGACGTTAAAAACCAAATGATTTAAATTACGACACATCAATAATAAAATATATAACATATTAATATAACATTGATTTGGACTCTTTGATATATTCAACACGTACATACAAATTCTTTTAAAAATTACTCACTTTTTACACAAATTGTCTCTCTCTGTGTCCAAGTTTTATTTCAAGATTCAAGAACAACCGACACTAGAATAGCTCTCTGTCTCTCTCTACTCGATATATACATATATATATAGCCTAGTTTTTAGATTTCTTCTCTGATTACTTAATTAATTACCCTTCCCACTTATTCTCTCTCTCTTGAACTCTTCTATTTTGTTTCACACACACACACACACACATAAACACACACAATCAGTGTGTGAGGATTGGAAAGTTTGATATTGAAGAGAAAAAAATGGGGTTTTGTTGGGCAAAGACATGCAATAATGAACAAAAATGGGGTTTTGTTCTCTCTATTGTGAAATCGAACAAGATGTGTAATTTTATGATATATACATACACACACACACATTTATAATATATCTTAACATGTCTTATTTCATGCAAGATTAAAAAATATGTAAATATATCATAATTAGAAATATAATAAAAGGGTGAAGTTCGTTAGTTATTCTTTTTTGGGGTGAAAATTATCATAATTTATGTTTTTGGGGTGCAAAATGCAATTTTTGATATTTTAATTGACCCCAAAAGTTGTCTGAGAGACCAAAATTGATTAAAAAGTGATAATTGAGGGACCAAATTTGATGAGAGATGTAACTGAGAAATCAAAATTGGATTTCTTGTAAAACTGGGGGACCAAAAATGAAATTTTCCTTTTTATTGATATGAGAAGTTACGATAATTTTTCAAATCTCGCAGTATTTTTAATAATTGCACTCAAGACGTCCATGTAATTTACCCTAGGTTAATCACCTCCACTAGTTGAGAATCATGCTGCGAATCCTGTGCAACGTATCCTAGGTTCAAATATTCCAAAGCATGTGTTCAAATATTCATTTGTTCATATACCTCCAAAGCATGTGGACATGCTTAGTCGTGATGAAGACGATATTCCATGGAACATTAAGGATATGAATATTCTCGAAACTTTGTGCATGTTGTCAAAAATCCAATTATCAGCTCATCAAAATATTCTTAAAAATAATATAAGATGAAACATCTCGTTGACCTAAAAGATATGTTTAATTTCTCCAAATAATATCACTTTCTTTTAATTAAAAAGAATAATCTCCAAATAAACTATGATTAGGGAGTGTCATAACTTGTAATAAACTATTGGTGAAGTTGAGCCCCAAGATGTTAGAGGTTTTGGGTTCTGCTCTTCCACCGATATCAATGTGTGAGTCTTTCTCTCTACTTTCTTAGTATTGTTAATTGATTGTAATCGTTATCAACTGATTGTAAATTGTTATTATTTGATATTTATGACATATATTAAGTAACCAATTCCTTTAAGAAAAATTAAACTAATTGAAAATGAATAATGTTACATACCGCCATTTTCATATCATTGTTTTTTCATTTGTCCTAGTTTTGGGGATATATTATTGCAACTGCTTGACATTTATGAATTTAATACATCAAAACTTTATACATTAAAGGTGGTGAAAAAATCGTGATATAAGAACGGTGTATATAACGTTTTCATTCCGAATATATGTTTTTATCGTACTTTCACAATTGGATCCAAAAAGTAAAATATTTCTTTCTTGTTTTTCTTTTTTCATTTTTTTAGAAATTTGAGAGCTATTGAAAGCACATTATTAGGAAAATAGTATAATAATGGCAAGATAAATATCCAACCTAACCTAGTCACTTTCCGCCAATTGCGCTTACATAATTTTTTCTTTGTTATTGGACGAAGGATGTTACCCTAAATCAGTTTGGATCTTCTATTTCAAATGATGTCGCAATCTTCTATTGCACTTAATATATGAATGTCATGTGTATAAAGTATTTTCTCGAATATAAATTTATTAAGGATTATATACATTTGTCGCGCAAGCATAATATGCAATACAAGATGTGACACTATTATACAATAGAAGATCTTATGTGCCCTATCAGACGTTATCTTTTTTATTTTTGAAGAAACATAAGAGACGTAATCCTACATACTGGAATTAGAAGTTATATTGCCGGACCGAATTTCCCGGTCCTATCATATTGAAGAAGTTCATGTTTTTTTTTATGAGTCGATTTCAGACTTAAGTCTTTTCTTCGTTTTAGTCAAAGGTCTATTTTAGAGCCAGAATTAGTCAGTCTCTAGTCTGTTTATTTACATCCACCTACCCTGAGGTATTGTGCTTTGGCAAAAACTTCCCTCATGCATTAAAATTTAGGATCAACCACCCCATGCATAATAAAATATATATTTACTACCTAACGACGCACACTCGATTCGTGTGCGAACATAAAAATTATAACATAAGTGTTTTGTTAATCATATAAAGTTGACTGAATAATAAAGAACAAAAACTCGATATGCTACATGCAATATCTCTTGACAAAATATTTTTCTAGATCCTAAATCTCTTTCAACTTAGGTTGAGTTTGACCCAACTTTTCCATAATTGATTATAATATAATTCATTATGGCAAAAAAGGTTTTCAACTTTTTTAAAACGTGGTTTTATAACACAAAAATGTCTATAATAGATTATAGGCCAAACAGTCATCAAAATAGCGTTTGAACTCCAAAAACAAATTTTAGTTTTTCAACCGCCGGGTCAAACACACCCTCACAAGAAAAAGGGCGTGCTGCTTGATAATAGAGTTTTTCCAACAACTTTCTTTATCATGCACCTGTAAACTTAAGATGTTGATTAATTTCATTACAAAGTATTGCCATAAAGTTATACAAAAATTTCAAAAGTATAACTAAAGATTATAATGCAAATCGTGGGGAAATCTGGATGTGTATGTCTAATTTTTCTTGTGTAATTTTTTTAACAAAAAAAAAATCTTAATAAACACGCATAAAATGAAATAAAATTGTAAATAGCATTTGTAACATAGAATAATTATGTAACAACACAATATAATTCATTGGCTCATAAAATTACAAGTTCAAAAAATCATATTAAAACCATCAATTGAAATCGAAACTAGCATGTATGTACATGGTCATTTCTTGCTTCGTTTTGGTACTTCTACTGTTCTTCTTCTTATATAAGTCCTTGGCCTCTTAATTACTCAAAATGGTTTTGACTGTTCCATAAAGTCTCCATTCTTGGCTCACTCTTTCTCCTTTAGGACATTATTTCCGTGGTGGTTCTTAGATTGTATTTGTTGCAATAAAATGGAAAAGATGTGAAGTTTGTTTATGCTAAACTTAACTAATGATGAGAGAGAAAGAGAGAGATGTGGAAAGTGGGATGGGTATAATTACCGGAACGGATCTTCTATCCCACAATGGTGTCATATCATTGTGGGATTGACAAGTGTCCATTTAATTTGAATTATTATTAACAGTTTTTTTAAAATAAACACTTTTCAATTTCACAATGATGTGACACTATTGTGGAATAGAAGATCCGCTTCGATAATTACCCCATAATAAGTGGATAAGTTTTACAACAAAAAAAAAAAAAAAACTCAGACGGTGGATAAGTGGAGATTTGGAGATTTTAAAATGGCACTAGCTTTTGCCCGATGTGATGGCCCGAGGACAAAATTTTGACAATATAGATTATTATTGACGTTATTGATTTAATTAGCTTCAAGTTTAACTTTTCCCTCCTTTTCTTGTAAAGGAATTTATGAATTTTTTACTGCTAACAAAAATAAATAAAGAAAGAAATCACTACAAGAAAATTGAGCATTGACAATAAAAATATATGTCATGGCTAAAAATCGTGCCTATAGCAGTCTAAGCTCACGACTAATTTGGCCGTGGTAGATGTTTCGTATCGCCACACTAAAGTTAGTCGTGGTGGAAAAAAATACTAACTATTTTAAGCTCTAATTAGTCGTGGTGGAAAAAATGTTAATCTAACACTTTTTTACAATGGCTAAAAACCATGGTCTTTACAATGAACAAAATATTGACCATGACTATAAGCTATGGTAAATGTTTTGGCCATACTTGTAAATACCACGGCCAAAGCCGTAGTCAATTGGTTTTAACAATGACAAATGGACTTTTTACCATGACATATTGACATGGGTAAAAATCATTTTTTTTTAGTGAATATTCATGTCTTTTGATTTTAGGAACATTTATTAAATAAAAGTTATTAGATAATTAAAGATAAGATGAAAAAAAATACTTGCTCACAAAAAGATTCATATCGATTTTCATATGAAAGTGGCATAAAAATATAGTTAAATAAAATTTAGTTGTTACTTAATAAACCAAAAAAAATTATAGATAAACGTATAGTTATTCTTATTCCAAAGTTAAAGAGTGTTTGGGAGCATGTTATTGCACCTTCTGAATTCCAAATGTTTCTTTCTTTTAATGATGATGATTGGCTTAGGAAAATGTTCAGTGCTAAATTTCATAACATTATTGTCCCATATTGCAATTGGGAGTTATTTTTTCTTGTATGGGACCAACATTGAGATTTTTTGTAAGATATGGGGCTCAATGTGATATTTTTGTAACAAACGGGATCAAAATTGAATTCGGGCAAAGTGGACGTAAAGTGCAATTTTCTCCATAAAAATATAAGTATGTATATGTATATATAAATTGATAATTAAAATAAACTACTTGAGATTAACCATTGCTTTTATTGGGATGATCGGAATGAAATTAAATTGTATGTATACAAAGTTTTTTGATACATTAAGTAGTACCCTTTGCAGAGAAAATTATTCTTTTACTCCTTTATCCAAAAAACACATAGGAATGGATTTTCCAAATATCTATGACAAATTATGAATAGAATTTTAAAATATAAATCAATTTAATACAAATTAAGTGGGGGTGTATATATGTAGATACTCTGAAAATTAAAAAGAAATATAATGCAAAATACGCATGATATATTCAATTAATTTCTCTATTAATTGAAGTATGGAACAAGAGACTTCATTTAATATTATATATTTGGATGTACAATCTCAAATAAAAAAACATCAACCAAAATAATTTATCTCAATCCGAAGCAACTCAACTTTTTTTTCGAAAATCTAAGAAATCACAGGAATTGGGAACAATGTTCATCACTTCTTTTAAAATTCTTGTGCCAATTTTATTTCTCTTTGTACATGAAAACCATTGAGCTTCAAGCATTGAATCTATAACAACTATTAGGTAAAATAATTTGTAATGGAGGGTTGAAAATAATGAATAATACTTACTAAGTACTAACAAACACATGAGTTACCTGCTTACCTTCCAACAATATAGAAATTTAGAAATATTATGGCAATACCTAAAATACTCACAATATTATATGTATAGAGAGAGATGAAGCTGAAAAGAGTACTATTAGTATTCAAGAATTCATCTACAAATAAATTAGAGATATATCTTTCAACATACAAACGAAGGATCGGAATTTATTTCTTGATAAACTGGAAGAGATAAATCAGTATGTGGTATGTTGGAAAGACTCATTACTGGAATTGACTTTATAGGGAGGATGTAGACAGTTGAAATTATATATATATATATATATATATATATATATATCTATACTATTATATATTTGAAGGAAGTGTTTGACCAATTTTGACTTCAATTGAGCTTAATTCTAATTTTCTAGAATTTTGAGTTTTTTTAATTATGAAATAAATTATCATTGGTAGATATCATTCCATATTTAAATGTATGTAAATCAATTAATCACATGTTCAAAATTTGAATCGGTCAAAACATTTATCTCAAGAAGGAAAATTATACAATTGTCAGCCGAAAATTTATTTTGATGGGAATCCTATATGGAAAGTGAATAACTATAATGCAATTGAAAAATAAAAAAGAAGGAAAGCTTTTGTCTTCATAATCAACACGTCAATTAATATGGCTAACCTCATGGATTGGCGGATTTTGGAGTTAATTTTTCCATAACTAAGTCAATTTAATCTTAATAAAAAAATTACCTTAACAAGTTAATACCTACATATTTTATAATCATATAACTACGCAGAAGCTATTCATATCGTATACTTCATAGTTTTGCTGATCTCTTCAATTGTTGTTGTCCGGGCAATGTTCCAAAATTTAATATATTTTTCCTCTTAATGCATGTTCCTCTTAAGTACATTTTTAAGTTTTTAATCGTTTTCCCATGATATTGTTTTTTATATTTGCATGTAATGTATTTTCTAATTTCTTCCATGGATTGAGATGAAAAAGGCTTACAAGACTTTCTAGAGGTATGAATATTTTGCTTTTCGACTTTACCATGATATTTTTCTAAGTTTTTAATCGTTTTCCCATGATATTGTTTTGTATATTTGCATGTAATGTATTTTCTAATTTCTTCCATGGATTGAGATGAAAAAGGCTTACAAGACTATCTAGAGGTATGAATATTATGCTTTTCGACTTTACCATTTTCCAAATTTATTTTTTCTATTGATGCATGTTCTAACCTCATAAGCCTCTTAAGTACATTTCTAAGTTTTTAATCGTTTTCCCATGATATTGTTTTGTATATTGCATGTAATGTATTTTCTAATTTCTTCCATGGATTGAGATAAAAAAGGCTTACAAGAATTTCTAGAGGTATGAATATTATGCCTTTTAACTTAACCATGATATTTTTCTAGAGGTGTGAATATTATGCCTTTTAACTTTACCATGATATTTTTCTAAGTTTTTATTCGTATTCCCTGATATTGTTTTTTATATTTGCATGTAATGTATTTTCTAATTTCTTCCATGGATTGAGATGAAAAAGACTTACACGACTATCTAGGGGTATGAATATTATGCTTTTCGACTTTACCATGTCCCGAATTTATTTTTTCTTTTGATGCATGTTCTAACCTCTTAAGTACATTTCTAAGACGATTTTATGCTTTTAAATGTTTTCATGATATTGTTTTGTTTCTTAGCATGTAATGTATTTTCTAATTTCTTCCATGGATTGAGATGAAAAAGACTTACAAGACTATCTAGAGATATGAATATTATGCTTTTCGACTTCCAATGCACTTTTCGACTTCATGTATCTATTATTTCTATTTTCCTCGAGTACTAATTAATATTATTCAAATTCCAATGCACTTTTCTAATTCTCAAAGCAAGAATCGTGGATCCAGTTAATGGAAATAGTGGAAGTTTCTTAATCTGATTTCATTTATTCTTTTCAAATTAGTCACAAATATAACATTTAATCTTTTGCCATAAACACCTTTTTATATGCATTGAATGGCACAAAGTTTGATTCCATATCATTTTTCGGGTATTCATGTTTTTACTCTTGAGCAAAAATAATTAAATTATGAAAGAAACCAATCCTAAGAACTCGATCAAGGAATGGTAAGCTTTCTCAGTTTTATATGGGCTAATGAATTTGCAATCATACATGTGCAAGTATTATCCAATTTCCTTTGGTTTGATTTTTTTCTATGATATAGGTTGGAAAGAATATAAACAATTTTTACTCATATGATTCTTGCATCCATATGCATTTTTAACCTTAATATATTATTTTTGAATCTACTTTTCGTTTTTATATTTTACTCATATATTTTTCTTTATATTTCGAGTTTATTTTATTTTAGTTTTATATTAATTAATTTATTTTTATGGTTGTAATTTTATTTTATTCATGTTGATCAAGTGATTATTTTTACTTTTGCTTTTCTTTTTGGTTACAATATTTTTAGTTTAGTTTTGTATTGTTTTATCTTTCCATTTGTTTCTTAAACATTTTTAAGTAATTTCATACATGTTCGATCTGAACTTTTCATCATTTTTTTTCGTGGTTATTCACGTTTTCATTTATAAATTCCTGTTTTAATTTGTTCTTTAGCTTTGATATGCTGTAGACTAGAACATATTGTCATTTTTATAGTTGAATTCATCAATCTATGCATTTTTTAACATTTAAATATTCTTATGATGAGTTTGTCCTTTCATTTTTCTTTTTGCATTCCTCGCATATATTTTTGAATTTATTTGACGAGATTTGATGTATGAATTTGCACCTACTATATATATCATTGTTTCTACATATCACGTTATTAATTCTTTAAATCTTAGATTAATATTTTACTATGTAATTACTTTTTAATCATTTTGGAAAGAAATGTGATTTACTAATATAGTTTAGTTATATTATCAGTCAATACACACATTTTTATTATTGAATTTCTTTTTGCATAATTATATTAATATTTTGATAGCCTTTCTCCAAAGATTTAGCATGTCAATTATTTATTTGACTTTGTGGTACTACTTCAACTTATTTGGACGACTCTCTGTTCCATCAAAGAGATTATATTTTTATTTGCTATAATGTATTGTTGGAAGTGGTTCTCTATTGATTTATGTTTAGCTTATTCCTTTATAATGACTGTTTGTCTTGATCTATATCCTATACTAAGTGTCATATTGTTTTCTTCTTAATCACATGTTACTTTCATCACAATGCTTGCAATGAAATTCTTTTGGTATTTTTGAATTAGCATACTAATAAATTGAATGGCATTTTATATTTATTTTATGCTCTAAACTAGATTTTTATTATCAGTGCGATATTCTTGAAAATAACTTTACAATGATTTAGTTATGTACATTTCTAAACAATTTATATATCGTATATATAAATATAGATGTATACATAAATGATTAAGTTCAACATCCATATATATGTTAATATATCAAACATAAGTATCAATCAACGTTCCCCTATATTTAAATATAAGAAACTATTATGCAAATGGACAAATACCCAGACATAGGTAAAACTAGAATTGTGAATATCACAATTATAAAATTTTCTTTCTTGATCTCAATCCTATTGCTTGGGAAAAACCTCATTGAAGTGTACTATGTTGTTAGATTAGAGGGTTGAAGAGTTTGCCACAATAATTAAAGAAATTTTTTTAATCATTTCACATAAAACAATTTTCATTTATGTTAAAGTAGGTTACATGATAGATACATATTTATGTAATGACTACATCCTGATACAAAAGATGTTTCGAAATAGCAGAGGTGTTCGAGTAAAGTTTGAAATTGTGACTTCTAATAGCTTCAAGAAGTAAAAAAATATCAGATATCTTTTGCCGATTTTAAATTTTCAATTTAAACGAGTTAGGTATTAACTGATGTAGTGATCAAACCAATAATTAAAATAGTTAACTTAATTTCAATTTACATGTTTGTACATTTTTGTATAGATTCTTTATATTATAGAAAATAATTATTATATTATTAATATTATCCGTGCATAGCACGGGATATACACTAGTATATATATATATTAAAGATATATATATATATATATATATATATATTAAAGATATATCTTTCAACATACAAACGAAGGATTACACATCATGATTATTGGCTATTGAAATGGTTTTTAAATTTTGGGGTTACTATTATTTATATATATATATATATATATCATGATTATTTGCTATTGAAATGGTTTTCCAAATTTTGGGGTTACTAATATTAAGACATTTAATATTCAAACCACAATTAAGGAGGTCATTGATAAATTTAATTAGTATTGTCATGTGGTATGTAGGAAGGACTCATTAGTGGAATTAACTTTATAGGGAGGATGTAGACCGTTGAAATTATATATATATATATATATATCATGATTATTGGCTATTGAAATGGTTTTTAAATTTTGGGGTTACTATTATTTATATATATATATATATATCATGATTATTTGCTTTTGAAATGGTTTTCCAAATTTTGGGGTTACTAATATTAAGGCATTTAATATTCAAACCAAAATTAAGGAGGTCATTGATAAATTTAATTAGTATTGTCTAATCATCAAAATAGATCATTCTAAAAATTGATATATATGAGTATGACCATTGACAATTTAATTAGTACTTTCTTTAGCAATTCAAATATGAGAGCGTGTACACAGACACTTATATATAAACATATATATTATGAATTATTACGTTTTTAATTAAAGTAAATTAACCAAAAAAAATTGTTTATGTATTCAATGAACCAAATCAAGAATTTTAAATGTGTAACTATAGAAAGAATTAAGGAGTTATAACAATTATTTGAAAAATAATGGTTTAATTTAAGAATTTCATTTATGAAAACCGTTACTATGTTAGGATATAAAGGATCTAAGTATAGATTATAATCTACATAGCACAATGAAGCAAAACTAACTCATCCACTTCATATCCACATAGAAAAGAGCTAGAACCATATGGTGATATTCATTTTAATATTATAATAAGAAATGAGGTATGTATTTTTAAAAATAATAAAAATAAATGACCGACCACGAATAATGTAACACCAAACACCCGCACCCCCACCCCCACCCCCAATATAAAAGAGTATGGATTACCCTATTTACCCTTAATTTTTCTTTTTCTCTATTTTTTATTTCTGTTCCTTTCTTTTCTTTCTTTTTTTATTAATTATAAAAAAAATAAAAATTAAAAATTATGCTCATAAAAGTTTTCACTAAATATAATTGTAAAGATTAATTATTTTTATTTGAAAATAGGTATAACGAGCAATATATTAAATGAAAAATTATTAAAACCCCCTAAAATAAATTCTTATATCCAAAAAAATCCATAAAAATACTTTTTTTTTCATATAAAATACTCATTTACAATCTTTCCAATGGGCTACACAAAATTTGAGATTAATAGCTTTTTGGGTTAACTATGATCATGAATTTTTTTAATATAAAAGTTTATTTTAATGAGTTGTTAGAGATTTTTCTATATTAAACTTATTGTAAATAAACTTAAATATTTGGTCTCACTGTTTCCTTCTTGTGGTTCTTGAATTATATTTTTCAATGTTTTGAACAAGTTTGTAAAAAATAAGTAGTGCTTTATTTTATTTTATAAACAATAAAAAGTTTATACCTTTATAGATTTGTATTGCTGACTAGTATTGCAATAAACAAAACTTTAAAAATTGAAAGAGCAATTTCATTTTATTCTCTTTATTTAAGGACCCTTAGATGACTCTAGAGTAGAAACTAAAGAGGTCTTACCATGTTAGATAATATAAATTATAATATTTTTTTCCTAGTGAAATTTTGAGTTTTTTTATATTTATTCTATTTTTTATTAGTCTTTTTTCTACTTAGAACAAATAGAATAATAAAAAGAGAAGAAGATAATAAAAAGAATGAGAAATTGAAAAACATACATATTTATTAAGTTTATTTACAATAGGTTTAATATACTATTTCTTATACCTATTTTTAATAAAAATAACTAATTGTTAGATTTTTTTTACTTAAAAGATTTCATGAGATTAATTTTTTTTTATTTATTTATTTTTGTATTTAATAAGAAAAGAAATGAAGGAATGAGAAATAGAAAATAGAGAAAAAAATTAAGGGTAAAAATTGTAGTAAATATAATTTTGTACTAGCAGTTGAGGCACACTCGATATGTGTGCAACTAAAAATATCTTGTCAAAAATAATCTTCATATTAAAATATTGCAATTTGATTCATGAAAAATTAATTGAAGTGAAAATATAGAACATGCTAGCAAAAAATATCTTTATCACTTTTCATTCTAATGCTGCTTTAATCATTTTCGTTACTTGATATAAATCAACATACAAAAAAGTGAAGTTCTCATTATGTCAAAAGGTAAAATAACAAAGTTATGTTTGATTTTAAATAAAATCTAATAACAAATCTACATGATTTTTCATTTAGAATCTGTAAAAATATGCACATATCAAACAAACTTGACATGTAATTAACTTGAAACAAATATATTGAAGATGATTGCATAGCGCTTACCAAAAAAATGATCATACCAGTTACCAATATTCTTGCTTATCCTTCAATTTGGTTTCATTACTGTAACTGCTCTACAAACAAAAAGAATAGCGAAAATAATTATTGCGCAAAAAAGTGAACAAATTAAGAGTGACAATTTATGAGAGAAATTCAGAATGAGAAAGTAAAAATTGAAAATTACCATGTTCTATAGGGAATTTGAAAGAAAAAGAACCAAAGATAGAATAAAACTATAAAAGTGGTGGTTACAAATGTTGGATAATAAGTTAATAGAGTTTAAAGAAATTAATTTATGTAACCATTTATAGTGGTGGGATGATGTGGCAAATACAAAAGAAAAAGGGAAAGGAAAAAATGATAGACCAAAACCGATGTAACACCAAAATCGCCCCTTTCAATTATAAAAGATAAAAGATACAGATATAGATACATAGGTGTGGTGGATGTCAAATTTCAAATTATCGGATGAGGTACTTGTCAATGCACATACTTTAGGGGAGGTGGATGCAAATAACCCATCTATAGTCCAACCCTAATATTTACATTTAATTGTTAACTAGTAAATACCGCACACTCGTTGCGTGTGCAAAATAGAAAAAATTAAAAAAAATTATTTTAGTTAAAGTCAATTTGATAATTATTTTTTGTACCAAAATCAAATAAATAAAAACATAAACAAAGATAGTGGAAAAAAAAAGGCATGGGAAAGAAAAAGAAAATAAATGTGATATAAAAAGATAATGTGATAGAAAAGAGGAGAGAGAATAAAATTTAGAGGGAAAATGGAAGTTATTTGAGACATTTGTCAAATTTTGAGTGGATGAAGACTTCATCAAAATTTAACAGCCCAAAATAGTTACTCGATGTCTCTTTCACTTTATATAATTGTATAGATTATTATTTAATTTACGTTTATATAACTTGAATATCACATCCTTCGTATTTTGGTATTGACTATTAAATACTAAACCAAAAGTGCAAAACTCCAAAATCCCTCACCCCACTCAATCTGAAAGTAGATCTTGATCTTTTCAATTTTCTTTTTCGGTGTTTCCGAGTAGATAAATACTTAATTTTAATATTTTCTTAGTCCTTATTTATTATATTTTTAGGTTAAAACCAAAAATATTGAAGTTTGAAACCCATGAATCAGAGCTAATGATGAAGTCTGATTTAATTGACAAAATAAGGATATTTATCCCACCAAAATATGTATATCTTTTTCTAATTACACAATAGTTGATCGGTAATTTTTAATATTAATTTTTTTTATTAACATTCGTAATATTAAATGATTGATTATGACTACCAATTCGTCATTTCATAATATTTTAATTTAAATAATATAGTCGTTTCACTTAAAAGAATCTAGAGAAATCATGGCAAAGCCAAACCTATATGTACAATTCTTTTGCAATTTGTTTTTTTTTTGAAACGTCAATTTTATGTTTCCGACCGTTACTTTATTGAAACGTTAATTATTAATGCTTTAGTAACAGTACGTTTTTGTTTGGGACACGTGGTCTGACTTTTGGGATTTATCTTTTGACCATTTACTTCTTGTTGAAGTAAATGGTGGTATTAAATTAAGTCTTTTGGTTCAGTAATATAAAACTGTTATTAGAATAATTTTGGATTAATGTTGGAATTCTCAGGATCGATTCACGGTGTTGTTAAAATGATATTTGGCCAATAACAGTCACACACCGCAAACGAGAATTAATTGAGGTGAGTGAAAGCTAACCAATAAAGGTCGTGGATAAACCAAAAAAATGGTAAATGGTGGAACTATTTGTTTGTTTCGTGTCACAAAACTGTGTTCTCTCCGCGGCATCAAGCATGCTGTTTTATGGATTACTTTATTTTATAAATAAAAAATTATATCATCAAAAAAAATAAAAATAGTACAACCCATCTCTTATATATATATATATATATGTGTGTGTCTCGTTTCTTTAATTCTAGACTAAGTGAAATATCTTACACGATAAATTCGGATCGAAATTTTATAATCATGGGTTCTACAGACTATGTAGGACTCCAAATAAAAAGAAAAAAGTCACAACTTATGACACCATGAAATTTAAACTAGGGCCTCACACATGAAAATGGGAGTTAATATCACTAAACTAACAAGTCTTGGGTAGAGTGAATTATGTTTTTGATCCCTGAATTTTACTACTAAAAATAATTTTAGTCTCTCATTTTATCCTATTCGACAAATTTAATCTTAAATGTTTTAATTTTAAACAGATTTAGTCCTCGCTAATTGTCCATCCAAAACTAATGGGAAAATCTCACGTGCACCGCTCTGGAGCTAGAATTGGGGGAAGTGTGTCGAATAGTCCTTCATTTCAACATTTTAGCCAAAAAAAAAAGAAAAAAAGGCTCAAGTATTAGAACAATTTCGCCCAGTTCACACCCCGAACCCCAATATGTACAATTTCTTCCAAACTTGACTACCCAACTTCTAATATTTCTTTGTATAGCGAGTTCTCATATTCTCAAACCCCAATCTTTGAACTTTCATATAAGCTATACAATTTCAAAAATTTATGTAGAATTTGCCAAAAAGTTGTTAGTTTTATGTACCACCTTAAAATCTTTTGACTTGTGATAAAACCCGTAAGGATTCATGGGCTAATTCAAAAATCCTCAAAATCCCGAACCAGAATTAGGACGAAATCATGCTTGAAGATGAAGATTCATTTTAGGACCTTAGCCTTTGTGAGTTAGATGAGTTGGAAGAGTAGCTCTTACTCATGCTTAGGAAATTGGGCATACTTTTTTTATGTTTGAGAGCAAATTTACGATATAAATGGACAAAAATAGTGGTAAGTGGCGCAAAGGAGGTCTCTAATGCCAAAATAAACCCATTTCTCCACCAATTTTAGTTCACAGGCACCTGCCTGCTAGTTTTGGATAGACAATTAACGGCAGGAACCACATTTGTTTTAAATTGGAATATTTAGGATTAAATTTGTTGATTGTGATAAATGGAGGACCAAAACTATTTTAGTGGCAAAGTTTAGGAAAAAAATGTAATTTGCGCTGTATAGTGGATGAATTAAATTTAATTTTATGTTGAACCACATAAGTAATGATAATAAATTAAATTTTTTGTTGTTTCGGTGTTTCTTTATTGTTGGGATAAGATAAGATGAGTTAGTGGATGAACTGACAGTACTAGAATATATAATTTTGTTAATTGCGTATTGCCACAATGATATATATATATTACTAATAACTACAAATATTATCAAGTGAATATGTCATCTCATGAATCATGATCAATTTGGATATTGTATTGCAAAGTTTGGTTCATTCTGCATTTGTGAAGCAAAATGCACATTAAATTTATAATATATCTTTGAAAATTTAAACATGATATGAAATATTTACACTTGAAAATTGAATAAATCGGGATGAGAGTTCTCTTTGTAATTATATTTTCATGACTTGTAGAGATTGAGAAGCATAAATGATTATAGGTATGTGTCTCTATATATTATATGTATGTATGTATTTATAGTCCCCGTGTTGCATGTGAGACCGATTTCAATTAGTGAACGTCACAGAACATCCATTACAGTGACGGGTTTAAAATATATAAAATTATCTTATTAATCAACATTTAAAATTGCCAAACGAATGAATCAACTGGAATTTGAGAGAGTAAGCGAAAATGGCGCGTATTTATACATATATATATATATATCACCAATACCTAAAGTATTATTCAGCCTTTTAACCTAATAATTTAACTAATAAGAGACCTCGTGTAATTTTTGTATTTACTCCTTTTTTGGCTGATTCTATTTAAATAAAATTACTGTTTCTTAAAAAAAGAGACCTCATGTAATTTTTAGTTAGTTTCGGAGCAAATTAAACCTCATTAACTTGTGCTAACAAAAATCTCGTGCCATACATGAAAATTATGTGATTTCTTTTTAAGAAATTAAATTCAACAATTAATCACCAAGCTAAGAATCCACTTCATATCTAAAATAGAATAAAATCTAACACATTCAAATCCACAAATCATGTCTTCAAGTTCACGTGATATTAGTAAATTTGTCTTTAGTAGGTTCTAATGCACAATATCATATTTCACTTAAAAGGATATATATTTCAAATATATAACTAATTTCTACACTTTTTATAATATAGCAATATTTGGCATGCAATGTTACAACTTTCTAGCATACCCAAAAAGTCAAATCTTACCCATACAGAATATATTTTTTGTTTATAGTAAATCTCCATATTTAATAAATTTTTGGTATCAAAAAAATTATTCTTCAATAGACCATTACATTACTCTATTCCTTAAAAAAAATTCTTGGAATATAAAGATACTTTCGGTATCGAAAGCATCAGAAACCGGGCCTGAACCAGAATTTTTCGATTCCCGAATTAAATGAGGAGGTTTACATAATAACAAGCATAAATAAATTGGGTAGTGTAATATGGAGAGGAAACGTTTTTTAGTTCCGAATTTCAGTAAAGTTTGTTGAGAGAAAAAGAAAGGTAGAGAGAGAAAAACTCGTCACTTTCTCTCTCATCTATATTTATATGTATGTATGTATGTATTTTGGCGCACACACTTTGCAAGAAAACTACACCCAACAACAACCACTGAAAGCCTCTCTTGGCGTTCTTCAAGAATTCACTTTTTTCTCGATCTTTGCGCATATATAGTTTTGCAGTTCTCTCGCTTTTGATCGGTAATTTTTTTTTTAATTTGATTTTGAATTGCGATCAAGAACATGCCCATTCTTGATTCGAATTTGCATTTAATTTCGTGTGATCTTCGAGTTTTGTGTAGAATTAAGGCGAATTCGAGATTTTGTTTTCGTTTTTGTTGTTGTTGTTCGAGGCGAGTTTTTGTGTGAATTAGGGCTGGTGGATTGTTGAATTAGGTTTTGATTTGGGGGTTTCTTGAAGGATTGATTTCGTGGGTAATTATTCGGTGTGTAAATCTGATCTTTGATGTGAATCAGTTTCATTGGTTTGGATTTTGAGTAGTCTTGGTTTCGAGGTCGAAAGATTTGGTCTAGTTTTACTCAATTTGGGTTTATTTACAAGAGTCTAGAGAGATGTATATTGAGGAATTGAAAGAGGGGGATTCAGAGAGTGGGGAGCAGCAAGTCTGTGGTGATCTCTGTAAAGGTGCTGTGGTTGTTTGGGACCCGAAAAGGGCTTTGGTTGGAGCCGGGGCTCGCGCCCTTTTCTATCCCACGCTGCTGTATAACGTCGTCAGAAATAAGATTCAGACCGAGTTCCGGTGGTGGGACAGGGTTGATGAGGTATATCTCTATAATATCAATCAAAGCTTTGAAGTTTCTTCATTAAATTGAATGTTTTTTGTGTGTATGTATGTGGATTGTGATGTATTTATTGTATGTATGATGTGTTTTCGATTATGCTAAATTGCTAATTATCATTGTATGATTTTCCCCTTGTATTTGATGTTTAGAAATTGATGGTAGTACTAATTATCAATTTTTGGTTTTCCCCTTGTATTTGATGTTTAGAAATTGATGCTAGCACTAATTATGATTATATGGTTTTCCCCTTGTATTTGATGTTTAGAAATTGATGCTAGCACTAATTATCATTATATGGTTTTCCCCTTGTATTTAATTTTAGAAATTGATGTTAGCACTTAGCAGCATATAAATTGAAGTTTGATATAGTGGATCACTGTTTCAAAGGTTTCTTTTCGGGGATCATTATATTACTGATTTTTATCTGATTGTTTTTTGTTTTGTTCTTTATTTAGTCTGGATTTGACGCTGGCGAGCTCCTCTTTCTAAGAGAAATATCTTATTTTTCTACGATTTTGGAATATATCTTTCTATAACAACAGAAATTGACTGTATATTCCTGAAGTTTTACTCAGATATTATGTGTCTTAGTGATATGGACTTGATCAGAAGGGCAAGAAAAAGTAAACACTTCTATTTGGGATCTAAACTTTGTCAAAATTCATTTTTGCTATAATAAAAAGAATTTTGAATTTTCAGTCGGTGGAACTACTTCTTGGTGTCATCAAAGCTGTAAAGCTAAAGAGTGTGGAGTATTTTCTGCGCAATTTCCGTGTTTTTTACGAGTCCTTTAGTGCAGTTGGTGAAATGACCTAACTTTTATTAACGTGATATATGAGGTCATATGCGCTGATTGTGCCTTTATTTATATTTTTAGAATTACATTAAATAGTATTAAATTGTGGTGAAGCTCTATTTAGGTCCAATGTGACGACAAGTACATGCATGTGCTGTATAGACTATAGTGTATACAACCAAATAGTAACGCTCTATTCTTCTGAGTATCGCTCAGCTCATGATATTTTACATTACTTCCGTTTTTATTTTTTGTCAACTTTGCAAGCTATATTAACTTTCTCTTTTGCTAGTTTGTTTTGCTTGGAGCTGTTCCATTTCCCACTGATGTTCCGCGCTTGAAGGCTCTTGGTGTGGGCGGTGTGGTCACCTTGAATGAACCATACGAGACTTTGGTTCCAACTTCATTATACCACGTAACTTCACTTTCTTCATACTCATTATATCATCATACATTACACTCTTTTATGAATATTTATTACGACATTTTATTCATTGGTAGTAACATAACATTTTCCTTATAAGTAGGAATAAATTAGTGAATTACCAACAATTGCAAATGTAACCCAAACTTTTCGTCCCAAGTTTTCCTTCCTGTAAAGTCTTAACTACATGTACATGAACAAGACAAAATAATTTTTCACTTTGAGTTCAATTTAGGCTTCGGAAAAAACAAAAAATTGGGGCAAGGTTGTTATGTTTATAATTACTAGTAATTGATATTTGATAATATATTGCTGACGTGGAAAGGCAAATTCCAGGAGCTACTGTAAAGAATGAAATGCCAATAAGGAAGAATTTCATAGAAATTTTACCCGATTATATGTTATGAATAATTATTTTGGTTTTCCATTAGTTCTCTTCTCTTAGTGATACATTTTACATCTATTTGTAGGATCACAACATTGAGCACTTGGTGATTCCAACAAGAGACTATCTATTTGCTCCGTCATATGGGGATATAAGCCAAGCTATAGAATTTATCCATGGTAAGTTGCATTCCTAGTCTCGTAATAATAAGCATTGTCATTTGTTTTTAATTATGCCATTTTCTTTTGTCTTTTTGTTACTTCTTTCCTCTCCAGGCAATGCACTTTGTGGCAAAACTACATATGTTCACTGCAAGGCGGGCCGAGGCCGCAGCACGACTATTGTCCTGTGTTACCTGGTAGGCGTCATCAGACAAGGCAAATTAATATTATATTCATTATATCTTCAATATTCTTATTTTCTAATGGGTCGCTCCTCCTAATAACAGGTCAAACACAAGCAAATGACCCCTGAAGCTGCATACAAGCATGTAAGGTCCATTAGGCCGAGGGTATTGTTGGCCTCCTCCCAGTGGCAGGTACGATATATTCCCAGTGTCTGTTATGAATGTATTCCCATAGTGTCTGTTATGAGCCCAAAATAAGCGGGCTGAGCTGTAATTACTCTAAATAACAGTAAATAAGGAGCGTAGCGAGTGTAATTAACCCTTATTTTTTTTGACAAAATGCAGGCTGTTAAAGATTACTATCACCACGAATCAACAAAACCCGAAGCTGACATTTGTATCGTTAAGTTACCTAGAAAACCTGTAAATATCACTGAAAAGCTCGAGCAAGAAGACTTCGATGAGAATTCCTTGGTATTAATTACCGAGTCTGACCTTGATGGATACGAGGAAAACCATGATTCTGATGGAGGTCATAACACTCTGGCTGAAGTGAACCTCGCATGCAGGGTGCAGTTTGCTAGTCAAGCAGCTATTGCTCGGCTTTCATGCTTGTGGCTTCGTTCCCACACGGGACAGAAAGTTTCAAGTAAGAAACTGCAAAGCTCGGTCAGTAACAGTCAGATGGAGAATATGGGCGTCGATATTCATGTTTATTGAGATGTCATTTTGCTGGCTGCAAAATATGTCCCTCCACCTCACCCCATGTCAGTATTAGGTCAATAAGACGGTTTTTCCGAGTTACTTATTTTGGTTTTTGTTTATTCCTCTAAGGCAGAGGGATCTGAGATGTTGTCATGGCTTAAAGGGTGTTGAGCCTTGTACAATTGCCAAAGAAGCGTTTCTCGATAGAGTTGTTGCAGGTCTCGGAATGTCGGATTTGGTAACTGTACAGTCAAAGAGTCGAGAGTCGGTAAGTTATGTCAGTTAACAGGTTTTAAATTTCTGTAGTATGTTGAGTTGTAATGTTTAAGGTTGTTTAGTGTCGTTGTGTACCCGACATGTTGATATTAATGTAATCCAGTATGCTTCTTAATAAGTGTCATCTCTCTTGCGATTCTTCATTAGTGGCAAGTACTGGTTATGCCCCTGTGTTTGGATCGAAGGATATGAAAGCTATGAATTTCAAATTCAACATACAAACTTATTGTGCTTGTTTGAGTGATTTAAAGTCGTAAGGAAATTACAGATTCTTTACTCTGTTGAGGTATTCTTTCAATTGGTGTTATAAAAATTCACTTTACGGAGTTTCTTAAAATTCTTCCACTGAATTTGAATCATTTCATCCGAATGCAACTTTGAGATGAGAACATATATATGAGAAATTGCAGGTTAAATTGCAGTTACATATCACCTCACAGCTTCTGCTCAAGCCAAAAACAGGGTTTTTTCGATGGGTACCCCGGTCTCGATGAATGATTGGGTACCATCTTCACACTTTAAGTTTCGTCTTGCTCGCTAGTAAAAGGGGAAAATTCTATGCCACACCGGTACCAATGGTCCCGGTGTAGCATAGACCATTGGATGGGGGGTATTTTAGTAAATATCCCCCCCTATTTGAGGGGATCCAATGGTCTATGCTACACCGGGATCATTGGTACCAATGTGACATAGAACTGCCCGTAAAAAGGGATGATTTTGTCAGACTTTCCTGCATCGACTATAACATTCGTGTCTGCGGTGGTTTCTTTTGAGTGAAAAATGGGGTGTTTATGCTTTTATAATGTATTTTTACTATTCTAATTTGATTACTTTATTGTCTTGTATCTTTGCTTTTCATTTCTTGTCCGAGTTATTCACTTTGAAGTTAAACAGCAAAATAAGATTTGCATTTGGGGATTGAGATTCGATATTTGTCCAATTTCCTTCAACTCTTTGAAGATGAAATCAGATTTGGATTTATCGCACTCTTCCGAGGGTGCCAGTTTTTACGGAAACTGACTCGGTCATCTCCTATGTTGGGAACCTGATTGGATTATTTACCTTTTTTTTTCTTCCCTTCTTCTCTTTTTTGGTTTATATTGGGAATCACATTGTAAACCAAAAAAGAGAACAAGGGAAGAAAAAAAAGGTAAATAATCCAACCAGGTTCCCAACTTAGGAGATGACCGAGTCAGTTTCCCTAAAAACTGGCACCCTCGGAAGAGTGCGATAAATCCAAATCTGATAAATGTAAATCTGATTTTATTGGCTTTGACTGACTTGATGAATGTAGCAGCGACGTCATTTCTGCTTGTATTGTTTTTGTAATGCTGGTTGTATCCTTCATTAGGTTTTTGCCCATTTTCAATACAGTCTAGTGAAGTTAATTATTAAAAAATATATATATTTACAAAACAATGACCGCACCTTTAGTATTTTTCTTCGTTCCTGGTTCACCAAGGTGTCTAGTCCAAGACTAAATTGACCGACGACTATTCACGTGGTATGCCTCATAAATGGGATTTCTCATACTCGAACAATTGCAATTATACTGAAATTCAAAAATTGGTCATACTCAAATAATTAGGAAAAATTGCACTTTACGTCCCATAACTTTGCCCGAATTCAATTTTGGTCCCACTCGTTACAAAAATACCACATTGAGTCCCATAACTTACAAAAAATCTCAATGTTAGTCCCATACGTCAATTTTTAACGGAGAAGGCACGTGTCCGTTAGTTAAAGGCCAATTTTTTTTTAATTCATGCCCCTAACAGAATGAATTAAAAAAAAAGGAAAATACAAAAGAATTAAAAAAAGAAAAAAATTATAAATGATTGTGCCCTTCCAAGCTCTACTTGACCGGACGGGAAATTGGGGTGAAATTGATACGTGTAGTATCAAATGGGAGATTTCACACCAAACTCCTTGAGGGTTGAAACACTGAATCAACCCTGGAAGAAGCTCAATACACTCACACTTCAAGTTCAGAACTAAGAAGAAGAAGAAGAAGAAGACATACTTGGCACAAAAAACTTGCTGCCATTTTCATTAATAATAGCCGAATATATACAAGAAATGAGATGAGAGAGAGAAAAAGATTCCCTCACTCCAACTTGCACCATTCACGTGCTGCCTACAGCATTTCAGGAAAAATAAAGACATAAAACAAAAAAGGAAGAGAAAAGAAATACATAAAGCTAACTTTCTAAAAGAGGATTAACCCCACAATACCCTAATTTATCTATTTAATGATGTGATCCTCCTGATGGCCCCTGCCACGCATCTAATTCCTGTTGACCGAAACTAACCCCCACTTTCACTTATAAAGTTGCTATATCATCTTACGTTTTAGTATGGTATATCTGTATATATATTTATATTAGATATGTATGAGTATATTTGCTAGTATGGTATATCTGTATATATATTTATATTAGATATGTATGAGTATATTTGCTATAAATTGTATGAATTGTATTGTATTTGTATATGATTGAGTGTAATTTGTATGATATGTGTATATATATATATATATATATATATATGAATTTAATTAGGAATGTATCAAATACCCCCCTCTTGAAGAATCCTTGTCCTCAAGGATTGAAAGCTGGGAACCGAAGACGAAGTTCATGCAGATTTTCCCAAGTGCTATCCTCCTCAGGCGCATTGAACCATTTAACAAGAACTTGTGTAATTGCTCTGTTGTTCCTTTGAGCTAACCTGCGATCCAAATTTTTTTCCGGAGATAATAAAACGTGCCCGTGTGCAGTGATATATAGTGGTAAATGTGTATTGCAAGTTGTTGAGCCAAGCTTCTTCTTTAGTTGTGACACATGAAATGTGGGGTGTATTTTACTCTCCCGGGGAAGATCCAAAGTGTCTGCAACTCTCCCCACCCTTTTGATTATGAGAAAAGGACCAAAAAATCTTGGAGCTAACTTTTGACAGGAATGTTTCTTGAGGCATAATTGTCTATACGGCTGTAACTTAACATAAACCCAATCACCAACTTCAAACTCCCTTTCAATTCTTGATTTGTCAGCCTGCACCTTCATCCTGTTTTGTGCTTGAGCTAAGTGGAATTTGATAAGCCTCAAGGTAGATTCCCTTTGTTGCAAACTCCTGTCAACTGTCTCCACATTGGAATCAAAGGGTGTGTAAGGAAAATGATCTGGCGATTTCTGTCCATACGCAACCTCATAAGGAGTGGTCTTAGTTGAAGAATGGTGGGATGTGTTGTACCACCATTCAGCAAGGGGTAGCCAATGCATCCACTCCTTAGGCCTATCTCCAGTCATACACCTCAAGTAATTCTCTAGTGTTCTATTGACCACTTCAGTCTGTCCATCTCTTTGTGGATGATAAGATGTGGAAGTTAATAATTGAACCCTTTGTAACTTAAAAAACTCTTGCCAAAACTTACTCAGGAAAATGGTATCTCTATCACTCACAATTATTTTGGGAATACCATGCAACTTAAAAATGTTATCCATGAAGACTTGAGCCACTGTGAGTGCAGTGTAAGGATGTTTAAGAGTAACAAAATGGGCATACTTACTTAGCCTGTCAACCACCACCAAAATTGAGTCCTTACCATTAGAAAGGGGTAACCCATCCACAAAATACATAGAGATATCCTCCCATATCTTATCAGGAATAGGGAGGGGTTGGAGCAATCCTGGTGAAGCAACATTTTCCCCTTTGTACCTCTGACAAGTTTCACATTCCCTCACATGCTTATGAACATCACGCTTAAGGCCTCTCCAATACAGTGTCTGCTTGATCCTTTGAGCAGTATTGTTAATACCTGAGTGACCCCCCACAGAACTGTTGTGGTAGTGAGCTAGGATCTCTTGCTTTAGGACATGATCATTAGCCACTACTAACCTCCCTTTTCTGGTCAGTAATCCCTCCTTCCATTCATACTTAGGTTTGCTATCAGGATCATCAATTAGTTTATGGATTATTCCCTGAAGTTTTTCATCATTTAACCACCCTTGTTTGATTTTCAGCAACAGCTCAGAATCAACTCTTGTCATTGCCCACAAGTAAGCCCCATCAGTTAAATCCTTATCATGTTGCACCCTTGACAATGCATCAGCCACCACATTCTCACAACCCTTCTTGTAGATGATATCATAGTCATATCCTACCAATTTAGCCAACTATTTCTATTGGCTAGGAGTAGAAACTCTTTGCTCCAAAAGATACTTCAAACTCTGGTGGTCAGTTTTAATCACAAAGTGCCTGCCTATAAGATAAACCCTTCACCTCTGCACTGCAGCTACAATTGCTAACATTTCCTTTTCATATACAGATAAAGCAACAGTTCTTGGAGCCAAACCCTTACTCATGAATGCTATAGGTTTACCCTGCTGCATTAACACAACCCCAATACCATATCCAGATGCATTAGTCTCAATGGTGAATTCCTTTGTGAAGTCAGACAGTGCTAGTACAGGAACTTCATACATAGCTCTCTTGAGATCACTAAAAGCTCGAGTAGCCTTCTCATTCCACTGGAAGTTATCCTTTTTTAGAAGATCAGTTAGAGGCCTAGCTATCTTGTCATAATCTTTAATGAACCTTTTGTAGTATCCAGTTAACCCCAAGAAACCCCTCAAGCCCTTCAAAGTTGTGGGTTGCTTCCATTCTGTCATGGCTTGAAGTTTGCTTGGATCGGCTGCTACCCCTTCATGATTGATGATATGACCCAGATATTCCACTTTATCCCTTCCAAAACTACATTTGGCTAACTTCACATACAGTTGATTCTCCTTTAATACTGTCAAAGCCTCCCTCAAGTGTGAAATATGATCACTCCAGTTCTTGCTGTATATTAGAATGTCATCAAAAAATACCAGAATAAATCTCCTTAAATACTTCTGAAACACCTTATTCATTAAACTCTGAAAGGTGGAAGGAGCATTTGTGAGCCCAAATGGCATCACAAGAAATTCATAGTGGCCATGATGTGTCCTGAAGGCAGTTTTATACACATCCATATCCCTCATTCTTATCTGGTGATAACCAGCTCTCAAATCCAATTTGGTAAACACCCTTGCACCATTCAACTCATCCAACAATTCTTCAATTAAAGGAATGGGGAACTTATCTTTAACAGTGTGTTTGTTCAACTCCCTATAGTCAATACACAGCCTCCAACTCCCATCTTTTTTCTTAACTAGCACCACTGGTGATGAAAATGGGCTATTGCTGTCCTTAATCAAACCACAATCCAGCATTTCTTGCACAATTTTTTCAATTTCATTTTTCTGAACAGTAGGGTATCTGTAAGGCTTAACATTAATAGCATCAGTCCCTTCCTTCAAGGTAATGGCATGATCATGTAACCTAGGGGGTGGAAGAGATGTTGGTTCCTCAAAAACATCTCTAAACTCATACAACAAACTATCTATATCATAATTACCAGTAGTGGTGTTTTCATATTCTTCAATCTGAAGACAAGAACTCTCTTCCTCCTGTGCAGTTGCAAACACCCCTACCTGCATCATTGCCACTTGTGCTGGATTATGGAGATGTTTTCTCATTTTCTTGTTGCTCACAGTTTCTACAGTTGGAGGTTGTTTTCCCCTTAAAGATACCTTCTGCCCTCCTATATAAAATACCATTTTCAACTCCTTCAGGTTCCAATTGATATCACCAAGTGTCACTAACCACTGAATTCCCAACACTACTTCACAACCTCCTAAAGGTAAAATCATCATATCAGTGGTGAAAGATGTGCCCTGCATTTTCCAGCTGAAATCCTTACAAACATGTGAACTATATTTCCTTGAACCATCAGCTACAGCCACAGGGAAAGGTTTGGTGGATTCAAGTCTACATCCCAATCTTTGTGCAACATGTAAATCAAGGAAGTTATGTGTGCTTCCTGTGTCAATCAATATGTGGATTGGCTTACCCTTACAAGTCCTGGTAACTCTCATAGTCCTAGAATCATGAATGCCAGTCATGGCATTCATAGAAACATGGTAACTGCTAGTGTGATCCCCTTCCTGTTCACTGTTCTCCCCTGCTAACTCTTCTGAGGGCTCCAATTCATCTTCCTCCCCTTCATCTTCAGTTACCTCCATGATGTACAACTGCTTCATCCTACTACATTGGTGCCCTGGTGTGAACTTTTCATCACACCAAAAACACAATCCCCTTGCTCTTTCATCATCTAATTCTTGAGGACTCAATCTGCGGGAAGGTTACAGGTGATAAAGAGGGTTTGAATGGTTGAGAAGGTGGTCTGTTAGGTGTAGGTGTATGGGGCTGGAGTGAGGGAGAAAATGGTGAGTTATTGAATCGAGATGGTTGTTGAGGGTGAGATGATTTGGATGGTAGTGGTGAGAATCGGTAAGAGTGGGTAGGGAAGGCTTTTTGTGAGATAGGCTATTAGCATGCTCCTGTAATTTGGCTAAACTGATAGCATCCTGCAATGACCTGGGCTTAAACATCCTTACATGAATGGCAACTTCACTCTTAAGCCCCCCTAAGAAGCAGCTTATGGCATAAGGCTCAAATAGATCTACACAATTCATTAACTCATCAAACCTATCCAAGTAGTCTTGTATACTTTCGGTTTGCTTCAAATTCACCAATTCTGACATCGGATCCTCATACAAAAGGGCTCCAAACCTATCATTCAGGGCTCTTACATACTCCCCCCACTGTGGTACCTCCCTAGTCAACCTATTTTTCATAAAAATTTGATGCCATTGGAGGGCCTTTCCTTCCAAATGTACTGCTGCAATTTTAACCTTAGCATCGGGAGGGGTGTCATCTACCTAAAAAAATTGCTCACAACGATAAATCCAACCCCTTAAATCCTCACCTCTGAATTTGGGGAATTCAATCTGCGAAAACCGAGTAGGAGCCTGGTAATTCTGAAACCACTGGTTTTGTCCTCTGACATGAACATGCTCCCCTCCTGGTTCCTCCGCCATGTCATCCCCTATGTTAGCAGCTCCGCTGGTTCCACCTTGGTTGTTTTGAACCGAGTTGGCCACAACAGCAATCATATCCTTCAGATCCGCAATCGACTTTTCCATCTGCTCTTTAAATCCATCCAACTCTCTGCGCATCTCCATAGACCGAGTTCCATCTGCCATTGCAATGGTCAGTGCCGCCAATCCGAGGATCGACGGCTCTGATACCACTGATACGTGTAGTATCGAATGGGAGATTTCACACCAAACTCCTTGAGGGTTGAAACACTGAATCAACCCTGGAAGAAGCTCAATACACTCACACTTCAAGAGAAGAAGAAGAAGAAGAAGAAGAAGAAGAAGAAGACATACTTGACACAAAAAACTTGCTGCCATTTTCATTAATAATAGTCGAATATATACAAGAAATGAGAGGAGAGAGAGAAAAAGATTCCTTCACTCCAACTTGCACCATTCACGTGCTGCCTACAGAATTTCAGGAAAAATAAAGACATAAAACAAAAAACGGAAGAGAAAAGAAATACATAAAGCTAACTTTCTAAAAGAGGATTAACCCCACAATATCCTAATTTATCTATTTAATGTTGTGATCCTCCTGATTGCCCCTGCCACGTGTCTAATTCCTGTTGACCGAAACTAACCCCCACTTTCACTTATAAAGTTGCTATATCATCTTACGTTTTAGTATGGTATATCTGTATATATATTTATATTAGATATGTATGAGTATATTTGCTAGTATGGTATATCTGTATATATATTTATATTAGATATGTATGAGTATATTTGCTATAAATTGTATGAATTGTATTGTATTTGTATATGATTGAGTGTAATTTGTATGATATGTGTATATATATATATATGAATTTAATTAGGAATGTATCAGAAATCGGGGATGTGGGCGATGGTGGGTTGCATTATACGGCGGTGATGGTTCGAGAAGGGGATGCGGGCGGTGGTGGGTTGCAGAAGACGGCGGCGGTGGTTCGAGAAGGAGATGAGGGCGGTGGTGGGTAGCAAAAATGGTTGGCGAAGGTTTTGTGAAGGGGATACAGGCGGTGGTGATTCTCGAAATGTTGACGAAGGTGATGCCGCGGTTGTGGGATGTGGCGGAAGGCGGCGACGATGGTAGGATGTTTGCGCGGCGGCGGTTGGTTGAAGGAAGAAGACGGTGAACAACTATTTTCCTTTTCTTTTCTTTTTTCTTTTTTCTTTTTTTTCCCTTTTTTAGTTTATTTTTATTTATTTATTTCTATGAAATACAAAATTAATTTCTAATCTATATATTTTTGTTGATAATTTGTAAATAATTAAATAAAAAGGCTTAAATAATATCTGGAATATACTAATTTAAAATTGTAGTATAACTCCAATTTCAAATTTAAAAATGATTGAAATATATTTAGATAATATTAAAATTATAATTAAAATATTTTTAGAAATTTTATTATTATTATTATTGTGTGTGTGTATATATATATGTATTATATTTTATGTTTTTTTGTTAAATTATTAAACTAATTACAAGTTGGGGGGCCTTTTTGCAATTATCCCTTACTTTGGAGCCCAAATCAAGTGCATATCACGGTCAAAGCTTTGACTAACGGCCCATGCCATTTGCCGTTAAAAATTGACGAAAATTGACGGATGAGACCAAAATTGAGATTTTTTGTAAGTTATGGGACTCAATTTGATATTTTTGTAACGAGTGGGATCAAAATTAAATTCGGGCAAAGTTATGGGACGTAAAATGCAATTTTCCCCAAATAATTATAATTATATCAAAATTGGGCCTAAGTTTCAAGTTCTCTACAGTTACAACTAGAAGTGATGGGTTACCTCGCGATTTCTCTACACTCATTTCATTACAACGAGTTTCCACTCCCAACTGAAGATAAAGGTCCAAAGCTATGCTCTGAAATTGGAATCAAGAAGAATAGCGCCATGGTTTTACTCTCTCTCCCACTTTTCTCCACTCCAAATTCGCTCTCTTGTAAGTCTCTCTCTCTCTCTCTCTATATATATATATATATATGCGATATTTACTTGTTCTAACGGATAACTCCGAGCATTGAAATGCATGCAATTAACATTTACATAATAGAAACATGTTTTGTTGATTGTAGGATTAGAAAGATGCATAATTAACAGAATTACAGGTTTTGATGATATTTATACTGTTATTTGAGAAAAAGAAATAGGGATAATTACGGACATACCACCTCTTATTATGTGTAATTGCCAAAAAAAAAACCCATCTTTTTTTTTTAAAATTACCAACACCCCCCACAGGTGCCTAATTGTAAGGGTTAAATTGTAAGAATTTTTAAATATAAGTGGGTTAATTGTAAGAAATGCCTTACATGAGAGGGGTCATTATGTAATTTCGAAAATAGGAGGGAGTAGTTGGGTAATTACACGTTACACGAGGGGAGGTTTGTGTAATTTTCCTAAATAAATAATTGGCAGAATATGAAAAGAGAGAAGAAAGTGAAGATGTTCCTGTTGTGATTTATATAAAATTTTGTTGCTTTTTTTTTAAAAAATAAAATAAAAAATAAGAGTATATGATGAGTACAAGTTATAGAATATCTAGATATAGTTGCCAATGACTTAGTCTGCACAGCATATTGCTCATTCCTTTTTGGCAGGGACAGAGCCAGGATTTATTATGCTGATGGTGAGATTGAATCTACGAAAATACACCTGTTTGAAGCTTCTATATTGAGTGAAAATGTGACAATTACTGAACTGGTAAATAGATAATTTGATTTCACTACACGAGAGGAGAATTTCGTAATTTGAATAAGGCAAAAAGTTTAAAAAGTGTTCTAGGGGTTTGAGAGCGGCAGGTGAGTGTCTACTGGGACGGAGCCAAGATTTTTGGTCGGGGGCGCGATTATGAAAAAAGGGGGTAATGTTTGATATCTTTAGTTTTTAGCGGGGCAAAATTTTGAATTTCAAAAATTTGTAGGCTTAAAAAAATTATTCAAAGCTGAGGGGGTGGCTACCCCCCATCAGCCCCTTGGCTGCGTCACTGCTTCTTGGTCATACATAGGAACAAAGAGAACGAATGAACCATATAAATGTGCCTTTGGTTTACACGAAAACAAATATTTTCTTTCATTTTAAGCTTCTGAGCTTCAACGGTGCAGATGGTCCGTTTATACTGTCTAACTATTTAGATCAAGGGTCTCATACATGCTCAGTATTCCTGTTATGTCTTCATCAAACATATACAGTAATGAGAAAACCAATTCGTATTCACGTCTATTGACGTATTTGTATTCTTGGTTCTACACTTCTACTTCTCGAGCTGTCTCTTATTACATGAACTTCAATTATAATATCTAGCCTTTATTTTCAGGCATTACTCTTTCAACCTATCGATCACCTGGATCATTTTCTGCTGAGAAGAGACTCTCCTGCGCTTCCTGCTCGTGCCTTAATCTCCAGGGCAATGGGTAACAATTACTCGAGCTTATAGCACGATGACTTAAGTCCTTGAAAATAAACTATACTTCGGGTTTCAGTAGTTTTCTTGCTTATGTGCATCTTTACATGGCTAGAGAACAGGCTAAAGGCTCATTGCATTTCGAGGATAAAATGAGGCGAAGACTTCTCCTCGTTTTTCTGGTTGGATTAGGCGTATCTCCTGCATTGCCATCTTCTGGAAAGACAAAGAGACAAAACCCGTATGATGAGAAACGCCTGCTAGAGCAGAACAAACGAATACAGAGAGAAAATAACGTGCCTGATGAATTCCCTAATTTTGTCAGAGAAGGTTTGTTTGTTTTAACCATAGCTTGCGTTAGTGATGGAACATTTGAAGTAACTTCTTCAATTCTCATGTTTAGGGTTTACGGTAAAAGTGGTAACGCCGGACAATTATGTTACACGTGATTCGGGTCTCATGTTATGGGACGTTGTAGTCGGTGAAGGTGATTGTCCAAAGGATGGTCAACAGGTTTATCTTTGTTTTAACTTATTTCCTGAGAACTGTTTGGATTGCTTCATCATGAAACTGGTGCAGAATAACTGTTTCTTAAACTGCAATTGCTTTATGTCTTTCTTCGAGGAATACGGCAAATTGAGGTTCTTTTTATCGTTGTTTTGTGTGTTAAGGTAAATTGAGGTTCTTTTTATCTTTGTTTTGTGTGTTAAGGTGACATTTCACTACGTCGGTTATAATGAGTCGGGCCGTCGAATAGACAGTACGTACTTGCAAGGCTCTCCTGCGAAAGTTCGATTGGGTACTAATGCACTGATTCCAGGTGACAACTGATAACATTAGATATAGTGTATATAAATGAAGTTTTCGGAGATGATCGTTAGGAGCTCTTAGGATTCTCAAGTCCTGGAACAATTGCAATCGTCCATGTGTGTAATTGATGGTACACGATTTTATCGGGACTTTGTGTCGTTGGAGCTCATAAGTATTACTTATTTTCTCATGCTTTCTTGTTTGGGATACACTAAATGGAAAATCCAACATAGGGTTTGAGGAAGGAATCCGAGACATGAAGCCCGGAGGAAAGCGGAGGATTATCGTCCCCCCAGAGCTCGGACCACCGGTGAGTCCTCTCTCTCTCTCTCTCTCTCTCTATATATATATATATATATATATATCTTCCATTGTAACAAGCATGAATACATAATAGCTTTGTGGTAGAAGCTCGTGAAGTTTTTGGATATAAGGATTTGAATTCAACGGAACAATTTGGAGCTTTGCATTTCAAATGAATCTAAATATCAACAATTTCAACTTCATTATAATACATGAAAAACACAGATGACAATTATATCACTAGTAAAGTTTCGAAATCCTTCACAACTTATAACTGTTCAAACAAGTGGGATGGATTTGTTTTACGGTTTTTAAATTCGTAACTCCCAAATCTTTCGTTCGAGAATATCAGACGACAAATATATTTAGTAAATGGTCAAATCTTCTCGTTTATTGATATCCTCGATACTCACAAGATAAATATTTTGTTGCTCAACAGGTAGGACCAGCCACATTTTTCAGCTCAAAGCAATTTGAAGTTTTCGATATAGAATTGCTGAGCATTCAAGATTGCACAAGGAGGACTATTGGATTCTATTCTGATGTCGTTTGCGGTTGAGCAAAATCAAAAGCAGAATTAGTTGAGTCGCGTAATATTTTTGATGCGTAGCACACTTCAAGAGCACGCACTCGTTTTTTATTCTTGAAAAGCATCTTTATATCACAGAAAAGTCTCTCTCTTTAGATAATTGATCGGAGAGCAGAAGCGTGCTCTCGCTACTGAAATTGGAAATGAAGTGATAAATTTGAAAAGGATACACAGTTTCTCTCTTTTTCTGAAGGCTTGTATGAGATATATTTTGTATTTCTTTTCTAGTATTTTACCTGTTGCTAACAAGGTGTATGTGGTGTGGAGGTGCGATGACAGGTGATAATCATGTGGCTTGTGTAATTTTTCAGGCTTAAATTTTAAGAGTTGATTTTTGTTGCATATATATATATATATATATATAATATTAATATTTATGACATAATAATCACATCACCGGTCCGACCATGGTTGGAGCTCCAATCAGTGACCCTTGACCAATTAGATTTTCCGGTTCGATGATCGGGCCGGTTTTCACAACACTGTTTATAACAGTTTTACAAAAACTAAAACACCTGAAAAATAACAGTAAAAAACGAGTACCCATAACTGAGAATGCTTTGTTCCAACTGCCAAGAACATTATCAGCAATTCGTCATCTGGCTTTCGCCATGAGGAACTTGAACTCTCTCGGCAGAGCCCTAAAAATGGAGATAGAGGAAATTCAAGATTTAGGTTTCGCAGACTAAGTGCATCAAACTCATAGTTCTCCACATTCTTCTCACAGTACAACTTCAAATTTCATATATTGAAATAATTTTCACTCTCATCGCACGAAGCAGTATATACCTAAAAATTTGTCGGCATTTTGCGACTAACATGATGCAGTTTACACGGAATCCTATATACATACAACTCTATTCTCAAACATCTTATCGGGTATAAAAGTAACGTTTCGTTTCCCAGAGAAAGTTGTGATACGAACTATTGAGCTTGTTCAGCTGGTATCCTATGGTAAATAAACGACAAATTTGAACTTACAGGATTGGCATGAAACTGGCCATAAAATGCATAAATACAAAGTGTAACAATGCTGAGGACTACAAATCTGACCCAGGCTTCATGGTGCAGCTGCAAAAAGAGAGTAGAAACGAAAACGGATTACATTGTTTATCCAACTTTAGTCCACGGCTGTATGAAGCTATGGTTTTGTGGCCATAGCTCAAAATGCTGGAAACGAGAACGGATTTGTATTACCTGAGCGAACAAAAAAATGTTGACGAAAATGCTAACAGATGGAACTATTGGAACTCCAGGACAAGAAAAACCTGGTGGATTAGTATAGACCTGCAGAAAGATAGTGAACTGACTAATTTAACCAATATGCAAAATTTCACATTTTCCTTCACCTTCTAAATTTACTTGACGATAAAAGCGAGCCCTTTAATCGAAAATCAAATTTATGCTTCCTAGGCATTTTAAACTTACTTGGCGTATACAAAGATCTGCACCGGAAAAGATTGCAATAACAGCAGCTACAATCAGGAAAACAAATGAAGCACCAAAACGAAAGAGGAGTCCAGCAGCGAAACCGCAACAGGCAATTGCAAGGAGGCAAATGATACCTTCTGCCCTATTGGAAATGCACCTGGTGGTACCCTGACTTGGGGTCTTCTCCTTCCAACGGAGGGTCACCACACATGCCGAAACAACTGAATAACCTGTCTGAAATGGACCATGTACGCGAGTATTATGATCCCACCGTCGTCATAATTACTATACTTTTAAAATAATTCTGAATACTGCAGATGTAGATCTTCAAATGCTAATGCAATTTTCCATGTGAAAATAGTCGTGTAGTATTTATTGTTCATCAAAATTTATGTTTAAAAAAAAGGGAAAATGAAAAGGGGAGAGTTGCCGTATTAGTCCCATGGGATAGGTATTGTTGCAATTTTAGCCCCATTGTTTACAAACTTGGAGAATTAGTCCAATAACACGTACTTTTTTCATTTTTAGTCTTGGATGTTAAAGAACGGATGGGAACTGTTAGTTTGATCACGTGTTTCGCACGTGATTATTACTTAATTTACGTAAATTTCACAAAACCCTTAAGGCGCTTGCATGCGACGCGTAAAATTCCACCTATTTATTAGCGGATGAGACCAAACTTCCCCAAAAAACGAAAGAACCATATGGGATTGTTTTTGCAATTTTAGCAACAGTTGGTATTAAAACTGCAATAGGCTCTATCCTATGGGACGAATATTGCAATTTTTCCCAAAGATAAATTAGTTGGAAGACAGAACTCCTTCCAGCTTTTCCCATTCAAGAATAAATAGAAAAGGAACTTCTAAAAGCAACATACCAAGGATCCGACTGATAGAATATGTGACAACACGTGCACGTTAAGAAGCCCTGCCAAGATGCTAGCAATAAGACCAACCCAAACTTGTGAATAAATTGGGGTATGTCGCCTCGGGTCTACTTTAGCGAATATAGCTGGTAGTAAACCATCCCTTCCAAGGCCAAGATACAACCGAGACTGTTAACAATAATAAAGCAATCACTTCTCGTCACCCAAAAAAAGTTTAGTTACGGATTGAAACTTAAAAGTAAAGTCAGTTGACCTGAACATAGAGACCAACTAGAAGTGTTGTTGTAAGTCCAGCAACAGCACCAAAGCTGATTAATATAGATACGTATTTCAAGCCCCTTAAGGTGAAAGCTTCAGCTAAAGGTGCTTCTTCCCCGAGCTGTTGATATGGAACCATTCCAGTGATTACTAAGCAGACCGCAATGTATAATGCAGCACAGGCGAGGAGGCTGCCCATTATGCCTAGTGGTAAGTCCCTCTGAGATATTAAGTTCAGAAAATCAGAATCGAAAAATAATTTTAACTATGGTGGCTCAAAAGTAAAAACATGAGATGTAAAATTAATCTGCGTTAATGTACCTTGGGTCTCTTGGATTCTTCAGCCGAATTAGCAACTGCATCAAATCCGACATATGCAAAGAAGACCACAGTTGCTCCGGTCAATATTGACTTAAAACCATTTGGGGCAAAAGGGGTCCAATTTGAGACATCGACTTTAAAAGCTCCAGCGATGATGACAAAAAGAACAATGAGAACCTGCAGAAAATTTCTTGTTTTGTCAGACATATAGGGCATATGATATTGCTTATTTTGAATCAAAATTGACGTATAAGGTTAAACCAAAACTATAACTCTCATGCATGCTTTACAGTTACTTCTGCAGGAAAAGAAAAAAATATGAAGCACAAAAAAGGTTCTTACCATATGGTATTTCACTTTTAGTAACATTATAATTTATCATTTAGCTGATTTCGAGTTAATATTCATTACCTTGCTCTTACCTCGTTATTTCGTCCACAAACAAACAACCAGGTTTTTTAGCATTTTATAACTGTGTCCTATAAAGAAAGATATTACCGTTTTAATAGAAAAACTAATGCGCAAACTTTCCCTAAAATGCAATTCTATTTTCCCCTTAATCGAAAATGCATCATTGACCAACAATTATGAATTTATGCACATATTACATATAGTAATAGATGTTGCTGAATTCTAAATTTTCATGTAAAAGTTCGTAATCATCACCAAGAATTTCGATCACAACCCTCTGAATTTAGTGTGCAAACTTATCATTCAGTGGATCAGGTCTAGTCTATTTTAGATTCTGCCAGAAGATGCACCAGTAAATTTTTTGCATATCGATGGCCTCCAACTAGTCTAACCAAAATTTCATGACCGCTATGAAAGCTATAAATCTGAACGTTGTAGCTTAGGTCAGTCATATTCAGTCATATATGCGAAATAATCAAATAAACACATAGAAATAAGTTCCAATTTGAGTGTCGCTCGTTAAGTACTATTCAATTCTTCGTATTCAGAAAAGATCAGAAATTGAAGAGAAAAGGATGCAGGATGCATATATAACCTTTGTCACCGTCATGATTGCGTTCAATAACGAAGACTCTCCAACACCCCGACACAGAACTAGAGTCAGAAGCACTAGGATAATAGGAGCTAATATGTTAATAGATAATGCACCTAGCACTTCTTCACCGTGCCCAACCCAGTTTGGAATGTTATGCTTGAGGAAAGGAATCAGCTCAAGTACAGTGACCACATAGCTCGCTAAGCTACGTGCTATACTAGCTGCACCAATATGATAGTCGAGCATCAACTGTGTAAACACAAGAAAAGCAGTGAGCTCGTTGAAAGCTGTGTATGTGTAAAGATACGCTCCCCCAACAACTGCCGGAAAACGAGAAGCTAGTTCAGCGTAACAAAGTGCATTCAGCACGCAAGATGCTCCCGCAACGATGAAGCTAATTGTGACTCCTGCAGGAAGAGAGGACTCATTGGATGACACAAAATAACGAGTCAAATGGAGATATTTCAAACAATACTGTTCAACTTCGTCCCGAGAGTCTCATATAGAAATATCAGATAAATACTTCAAGAAACAAAGATAAGTGGTATTTGGATGCATAAAGATAGATTTCGAATAGAATTCGAACCATTACTTTCTAATGATACTGGTTTATTTTGGAGTATTTTGAATCTATCATGGACGTTTACTGATACCTTCTAAGCTTCTATGTATAAATCTACAACAATAGACTTTGAATGTACCATTATCACATAGTATTACTAGCAGAGCATCAGCATACTCATATAGATAATTAATAATGAGTGAAAAAGCATTTTCAACCCCAAGTCCTTAGCACTTCAGTCCCCAATCTATTAATTTTGACACCCAACTACCCAACCTTTGTTAAGCGTGGCACTTCAGTCCATTTGACCGTCGCAGGCAGAATCTTTTGGAATATTTTATCCGAGCCGGGGTGCAAAGTGCACATAATGAACGGGAAACAGGGGTCAAAGTAAATTTTTTTGACATATTTGAATGGAATATTCCAAAAGCTTTCGTCGAGTGTCACTCAGGGACGGAGCCGGGGGGGGGGGGGGGGGGGGGCGCTAGAGGGTGCGGTCGCCCCCCTCAATTTTGAAAAATTATTTTTTACCTTACAAAATTTTTGATATTTGGATTTCCCCCCCTCAAATTCGAAAAATTTCATGTTTTTTTCTTTTATTTGAGTTCGCCCCCCCTCAAAATCCTGGTTATAACGAAAGAGATATAAGAGTATAAAGTATGTCAAAAGTTGTATTTGAACCTAGTTTCTTATTATATTTTCCTCCACAAATATAGCGTACCGTACAGCGGGGGACAAGCCCCGCACCCCCTTTGACTCCTTCGACTATCTGTCAAAAAATAATTTATACCTATATCACAACAATCTCGCCCCCTCATTTAAAGTCCTGGCTCCAGCACCCTGGTGTCACTGTTCACAAAGATCGGATAGTCGGGTGTCAAAAATAATAGATTGGAACTAAATTGCTCTCGACTACATTATTTAATTAACTATTATATTCAGAAAATATATTCATATTTAATACCAAATAATCACGAACACTTAAATCGTTGCTCATTTTAAAAAGAACAAAATATCTGAATAAAAGATTCTTTTGAAACTTAAATCTACCAAAAAAACATTAATCAAACAAAAAACAACGAAATTAAAGCCACTGACCGGGACCGGCATCGTGGGCGACGGTGCCGGTGACGACGAATATTCCGGCGCCGATGGAGCCGCCAATGCCAATTAGAATGAGATCGAAGAGGCCTAACCGCCGGACGAGACCGTCGCCGGAGTTCACACTGACGGCGGTGTCCGACGGCGGCGCGAGAGGCTTCGACCGCAGCGCCGACGTCCAGAAATGAGAGAAGTACGATGAATTCGACGGGGAGGAGGATGACGTCATCACGGAGCTCTGCTCAATTCTTATGGCTTCCTTCCTGCCCGTGTGAGGAGCGGAAAGACGCATCTGCTATATATATATATATATATACGTTCAGAATGTACAAAGTATTGATGAGTGACGTGCAATGAGCGATTCAGGTGGTACAAAGGGTGGGATTTGATTGTACATTTTATCGTCGGCACAAAGGGTGTGATTGAATGTCCAAGTGGTTTTCTGGTTGTCTTCTAATCACTCGCTGACACACACACACACACACACATATATATATATATATATAGGGAATGAATGTCCAAGTGGTTTTTCTGGTTGTCTTTTAATTACTCGCTGACACTGTGACACATATATATAATATAGGGAAAATTGCATTAATCTCCCCCGAACTATAAGTATTTGGCCTCCACACCCCCTCACGTTTGATATATTGGCAAAGACCTCCCCTCCTTCAATTTTTTCCTAAACTTTACAACCTAAAGACTATTATACCCTTCACATTTTAGCTAAAAAAGTTTAATTAAATGAAAATTTGTCAAAATATTGTCAAATTGCTTTGTAATTAAATATTTAAAATGAATTTCTTTTTTGAAATATCTCCAAAATACCTAAACCTTAAATTATATATTAAAAAAGAATCTTTCATAATTTCTTATGGACAAATATTTTCTGTTTTATTTGTCACATCCGTTGTTATTTCTATTGCAATATTGAATCAATTTGTCAAGTACTTTTTTTATATTGTATTTAGTTTAATTTCATATTCAGAATTGAAGATTTATGGTGATATTTGGGCTTTTCTTTTCATTATGTTAAGGGACATTCATTAATACATATATATATATATATATATACATTTATTTATGTTTGCCACTTGTTGAGTTATAATTTTTCATTAATTTCTAGTTTATTTATACAACATTCATAAGTTAATTTTTCATTGTACATTTTTTAATTTCAACTTAAGAATAGAAGTATCCGTGGTTTTTTTATTATTAATTTATGGTTTAAGAGTTTTAGAAATATATCTCTGAATTTCTTACAATTTTTGATGATTATGTTTTACATTTTATTACAATATCATCTAATGATACTTTGTAAAAAAGGAAAAATTCCAACAAACTATTAAGTCTAATGCAACATTTTTAGCTTTAAAAATAGAGGGCATTTTAGTTTTTAATTAATAAATTTAATTGAAAAGCTTAAAGAAGGGAGACCCATGCCAATATTCTAAAAGTGAGGGGTGTGGATGCCAATTGTCCATAATTCAGGGGAGGTTGATGCAATTATCCCTATATATATGTATATTCCCATAATAAAAATAGTAAATGTCAGGTATAATTATCTTGTACAACATAAAGAAATGGAGAATCAAAATTGCAGGAGGAATATAAAAAGTGCAGTTTGGTTCACGAATTTAGGGTTTTTATGCATTTTTGCCCCTTGATCTTCGAACTTTGTGAACCTAATAAACCATTGAACTTTGGGTAATTTGCATATTGCACTTTTGGATAGTCCATTTTCGACACAATGCACCCTCAAATTACATTTAGCTCGCAGAATACACCCCATAATGATTTTACGCTTGAGACACGTTGAAAAACTTGGGGAGGTTCGTGGTGCGTTTTTTTTTTTTTTTTGCTTATTTGAAACCAAATTGCCAAGTATGATTTTTCGATAAAAAAAATCTCAAACTGCCATTATGAAAAATAAAATCAAGGGTGTTGTTTTGAGCGGTTTGGGACGGTTTGCAATTTTTTTTAAAAAAAAATGAGTACAACAAAACTAAAGATACGTATTTCAGATAGTGTCAAAAAGTAGATTTTTTTTTACATTATTGAACTTAATTTAATAGTGGAATTTTAGATAGAAAAAGCTATGCATAATACAAAAACATTAATGCAAACAAATTATATAACAAAATAATAAAATATTGTCTTAATCATTTATTTTTTGTGGGATAGGTAATAAAAATCAAGTATATATATATATATATATATATAATAAGAATAATAATGGCTCGGGTTGATGCGGTTTTGTTCAAAACCACCACCGAATCGATTTGGCCGTGCAATTTTCTCTAAAAAATTAATCCGCGTTTTATTATGCTTTATTAGTTTCAACTTTCAACCCATGAATGAGTCACACTTGACGAAAGAATTATATATGCAAAATATTTAGTCTTACAAAAATCCGATTCAGGAAGCATAAATCTGAAAAAACAGAAATTACAATAAGTATATTATGCAGATTTTTATAAGCAGAAATCAGTAATAAAAATGTTGAAGCGAAATCATGTCTTTACAATAATCTAATTCAACATGCAGATTTATGTAATACATAGTTGATATTTCTTGTGCACTTAATCCGAATTCTCCTTATTTACCTCTCAAACTATTATCTTTTTTTTTTTTTAAAAAAAAGCATCTCATACTATTATGTAAATACACATGCACCAAAGTTGCATGGAATAAATCATTTGTTGACCATTTTATCCTTTAAGCTAATTGAACTCGAATTTTTGACAAATTTCATGGCATGAACTCGTTATGAGGGGTGCATGCTATCAAGCTGACGTTTAATCGAGGGTGCAATATGTCAAATTCACAAGTCAAGGCCGCATTACAAGACAATAGGGCAATTTAGTCTTTGCACATATACATACACGCATGTCAATACAATACCCAACATACAACAACAATGCCTCAAATGGGAACCTCCCTTCTCTATACTATTTCAATACTCAATATAGATGGATCCTCTTTGGGTAACCTAGGCAAATCGAGTGTTGGAGACAGAACACTTGCATAAAAAAAAATCATGAGGCAAGATTACTTTTGACACCACTGCAACATTAGATGACCAATTTGTAAAATGTATATCGGCCACATACTTGGCCTATAGCAGCTTGTTTAGCTCGACTTCTAAACTACTTCATATTCAAGATAGACGTATCATCTTTAGGTAACCTAGGTAGATCGGGTATTGGAGGTTATAAAGAACCATCAAGGTAAGTTTGCAATTAAAACTAACAATGTTGAAGAACTTTTCAATATACGAGAAATGCAAAATTTCGAAATTCAATTATCAATATTGACTCGACCTATCGTTATTTTCTTCTTTTGCCTATCCTATCATACAGTTTCCACATCCACGTATAATGAAGCATGTACTTCACGAGTGCTAAGAGCACTTGACTAACATAAAGACAATCCAACTATCTTTTTTACTATCATGAACTCGTTATGTGAGGTGCATGCTATCAAGCTGACATTTATTCAAGGGTGCAATGTGTCAAATTCACAATTTAATGTCGCATTACTAGAAATTAAGGCAATTTAGTCGTGCATATATACATGCATGTCAATATAAAACCTCAACCCACCACAACAAGCTTATGCCTCAAATTGGAACCACTCTCCTCTAGACTACTTCGTACTCAACATAGATGGATCATCTTTGGTAATCTATACAGATCGGGTATTGGAACCAGGTGACTTGCTCAAAAATTACAAGGCACGGTTACTTTTGCTACCACTACAAAATTAGATGATCAATCTGTAAAATGTATCTCAACCACATACTCGACCTCTAGAAGCTTGTTTACCTCGACGTCTAAACTACTTTATGCTCAACATAGATGGATTCATTCTTTCAGTAACCTAGGCAGATTGGGTATTGGAGATATTATTAAGCACCATCAAGATAAGTTTGTTTCATCATTTCCTATTAAGGTTGAAATAAAAATTAACAATGTTGTAAAACTTTTCAGTACGATGCCCGATGCAGAATTTTAAAGTCCAATTATCAACATTGACTCGACCAGGGACGGAGGGAGGGGGGGGGCTGGTGGGTGCCACCGCCCCCCCTCAAATTTTTAAATTTTTTACTTTTGCCTATGAAATTTTGAAATTTTGTCATTTCGCCCCCCCTCAAAATTTTAACTTTCACTTTTACCTATAACATTACCATTTGTAATTTTACCCCCCTCAAAAATGACAAAATAACCTTTCTATCAATTGATTTAACCAAACATCATATAAACGAGTAGTAGTGAAATTGAAGTTATTTTTATATGATATTATAATACTATTATTGATTAGTAAATAAGAACAAATGGAGCTTTCCAGACTAGCTCTAGAAATGATAAATTACTAATCACACTATTGCATTCTATAATAAGTAAGAACAATTTTTATTTTATCTAATTTGCACATGTAAAAAATTTGAAAAATTTGATTTTGCCCCCCCTTAAAAAATGCAAACTTAATTTACATACCTAATAAACTAAAAAATAACCTATATATATGGTAATTTGTAAAGTAGTTAGCCCACTTTTAAACTCAAATGGACGACAACTATATACGGCCAATATATCTAACTATCAAGCTAAATTGTAGTTTCACTTTTGTATATATCCATCATTCACAACAGTCCAATAAATTTGAGTTAGGAGTTATAACTTTAAACTTTTTTCCTTTAACTTTCCCCTCCAAAAGTATTCTTACTAAATCTAATTTTCAATTTTTTTTGCATACATATAGCGTACCGTACCGCGGGGGGCAAGCCCCCCGCACCCCCATACTATCCTTCACTACCGTCACAACCGAGTAAATAAAACTCACAAAAATCTCGCCCCCCCTCACCATATTTCCTAGCTCCGTCCCTGGACTCGACCCATCCATATTTTCTTCTTTTGTCATATCCCTACAGGCGGTCCCATATCCACATGTAATGAAGCATGCATGTACTCCACAAGCTTTGTTTCATCGTTTTTCATTAATGTTGCAATTAAAACTAACAATGTTGCAGAACTTTCCAGTATACGAGAAATGCAGAACTTCAAAGTCCAATTAACAACATTGACTTGATCTATCGTTATTTTTTCTTTTGCCTATCCCAACAGATGGTTTCCACAACCAAGTATAATTAAGCATGTACTTCTCAAGTGCTAAGAACACTTGACTAACATAAAGACAATCCAACCATTTTTTTTACTATGGGGAAGTAGACACGATTGCAACAATGCTAGCTAAAACTGCTCCACCTAGGAACTTAAAGAGATTATGCTACTTCAACATTCACTGCTTTTGTACCATTTTTTGGGAAAGAAAAAAGAGAATGTGTCAGACGTGTCTATATCCAGCAATATATTCTATCATGTAATCGTGTCTAATAGTATACGTTACATACTCATTGCACTAATAAATATTATTGATAATGAAAGTGATAAAACCTCAAACTATCTCCCAACAACTATAAATAATCTAGAAAATGCACACTTAACAAACTTCCACTTTGATTTTACATATTCGAACGTCACTAAAAATGTAAGACTCGTCATTTTGTGTTGGTGCATTATAGGTTACCCATGATTGACTCAAATTATGTGATCTAGTGTTGATTATTTCATATTTTCTCGTATATTAATGAGACAATAATGACCAAATTAAGATATCTATCTCGGCCAATTTTAATAAAAATAATATTTTATGGCAATTAGGTCCTTTTATTGAGTAGTTCACTACAAATTTTATTTGACCTAACCTTTTACTTAACAAAATAGAAAGGAAAAAAATTCCAAATTCCGTAGTTTGTCCAATAATTAGCAAAATTCCAATCCAATTGAAGTATTGGATTTGAAGGGCAACACAAATTCTTACACCATTGAGAGACTAATAACAATAGTGTGTGCTTATATGTTAGTGAGAGAGAGAGGAGAGAGAGAGGAGTGGACAAGTGGTTTGAGGCTTTGGCCTGGCTTTTCTATTCTCTCACATCCTTGATATATATTTTACCTGAATTCTCTCCGACCCTTCCTCAACTCTGTCTTTCTCTCTCTTGGTTGTATGTATACGCACAGATGATATAAGCATATCATCATATATCTAGAGGCAAAGAAAGGATTATACATACACACACAGATTCTGTGTGCCCATCTGTATAATCTCGTATAATAATTCCCTAGGTATTACACAAAGTTTGGTGAATGTGATTTTCGTTAAAAAGGCAATACCTTTTAATTGCCAAGACTGGAGATTTAAGGGTTTACCACAATGCTGATACACTCAGGTTTGAATGAAAAAAAATTGAAATTTTGACTTTACACACTATCATGCATTTATGATTTAGGATTAATCCTATCTGTGGCGCGGATTCTGAGTATTATGTGAACATTCCTATTTTGCTTTTGCGGTTGTGTATATAAATATAGGGGTCCGGCTGAAGCAATTCATCACTGCATTTCAAAACTAGGGCTTTTGAGGCGAAAAGGGCATTCATCTTTGGCTCATCTCCTGTTTTAGGATTTGGGTTTTGTGATTTGAGTGTTTTTCAATTGTGGGTTTTTGTTTTTTTGATCAATTGTCTTGTAAAAATCGAGTCTTTGATGCAAATTACACTTGTTTTTTTGAGTGATGTGCAGTTGGGATTTTTGGTGGTAAGGGAAATTGTTAGGTTTCAATATTAGAGTGGGGGATCGGTGCTAGGGTAGTGGTTTTTGTCATTTAAGATTGAGTTGCCTTTTGTTCTTGCCATTATATATCTGGTTGGTGATACTTTTGTCTTTGGCATTGAGTAAAGATTGTCATTTTGTGCATCATCTCTGTCTATTAAAAAATCCCGGGTTGGGTTGCGAAATAGTGAGTGAGGGCTAATTTCCATTCAAGAATGAGTAGAAGAGTGAGGAGGAAGGTTTCAAGGAAGGGAAAAGAGAAGGTGGATATCCCTGAAATCGAAGAGAATTTGAGTTTAGATGAGACAGGGTTGGTTGATTGGACTAAGCTGCCAGATGATACGGTAATTCAGCTTTTCTCATGTCTGAATTATCGTGATCGAGCTAGCTTATCATCCACATGTCGTACATGGTGGGATCTTAGCAAATCTCCATGTTTATGGAGTGTATTGGATCTCCGGGCCCACAAATGCGAGGCTTCATCCACTGCATTGATCGCTCCCCGTTGTGAAAATCTTCAGAAGCTTCGTTTTCGGGCGCCCCAATCTGTTGATTCCATCATATATCTTCGAGCTAAGAATTTACGTGAAATTAGTGGAGAATGTTGCAGGAAAATGACCGATTCGACCCTCTCTGTGCTTGCAGCTAAACACGAAGCACTAGAGAGCCTTGTGATTGGTCCAGATTTCTGCGAGAGGATTTCTAGTGATGCTATTAAATCAATTGCAATTTGTTGCCAAAAATTGCAGAAGCTTCGTCTCTCGGGCATTCATGACGTGAATGCAGATGCTATCAATGCTTTGGCTAAGCATTGTAAGCATTTGACAGATATTGGGTTCATTGATTGCAGAAAGGTGGACGAGACTGCCCTTGGAAACGTTGAATCAGTTCGATTCCTCTCGGTGGCGGGGACGACTGGTATAAAGTGGAATTTGGTTTTACAGCATTGGAGTAAGCTGCCAAACCTTATAGCTTTGGATGTTTCTAGAACCGATATTAGCCCTACTACCGTTTCGAGATTCTTTTCGACGTGTTCTAGTTTGAAGGTCTTATGCGCCTTGAATTGTCCCTCCCTCGAGGAGGACCCCACCTTTGTCTCCAATAAAAATCATAAAGGGAAAGTTTTGCTCGCCGTCTTCACCGACATTCTCAAAGGAGTAGGAACCCTATTCGTCGATGTTCCAAAGAATGATACGATTGAGAATGTTATGCTTGATTGGAGAAATAATAAGATTAAGTATAGGAAATTCCACGATATGATGGATTGGTTGGAGTGGATTATTTGCAATTCGCTTCTACGTGTTTCAGAGAGCAATCCACCTGGTTTGGATAATTTCTGGCTCAACCAAGGCGCGAATTTGTTGCTTATCCTCATGCAGAGTGACCAGGAGGAAGTTCAAGAAAGGGCAGCCACGGCCCTTGCTACTTTTGTTGTAATTGATGATGAAAATGCCAGTATTGACACTAGAAGGGCTGAAGCAATTATGAGAGACGGTGGCATAGCCCTTCTCTTAAATCTTGCTCGGTCATGGAGGGAGGGACTCCAGTCAGAAGCTGCTAAGGTAAAATTTCTTAAAATTGTCATTTTATGTTATTATCACTGTATACATGTTTCTTGGGAATGTAGAAAAGTTATAATAATCATTTATTATGTCTTCAATCTTTATAGTTACGTAAAGTGGGCAAAAATCGTTTTCACATTATAATTGTTTTTCTATGTAGGCCATAGCAAATTTATCTGTAAATGCTAATGTTGCAAAAGCTGTTGCTGAGGATGGAGGTATCAGTATTCTTGTAGAACTTGCTAGGTCTGTGAACAGGTTGGTCTCTGAAGAGGCTGCGGGAGGATTGTGGAACCTCTCCGTTGGTGAAGAGCACAAGGTTTTTTTTTTTTCTTCTATTTATTTATTTTAGGCTTCATTTCGTGGTTTGTTTTTCAGATTTTGACTAACAAAATTTCCTATTTTAGAGTGCCATAGCCGAAGCTGGTGGAGTAAAAGCTTTAGTTGACCTTATCTTAAAATGGTCAATATCTAATGGTGGTGACGGAGTGTTGGTATGTTCTTTGGGCGTCAATATTCCTATAGTCCGTTTATTCATGTCTTTATGGTGGACTATAACGGAATTGAAACTAAATTATTTTAACATGCTCAATTCGGTGGTTTTTGGTTCTTTGATTGATGTTTAGGAACGTGCTGCTGGTGCATTAGCAAATTTGGCAGCAGATGATAAATGCAGCACACAAGTTGCTTCAATGGGTGGTGTGCATGCATTAGTTATGCTAGCTAGGAGTTGCAAGATTGAAGGAGTGCAAGAGCAGGTGGTATTTTCTAGTTGAGTTTTAAAGAGTGGAATATTTTTTTATTTTTAAAAATACCACCATGTTTATAGAGTCCTGGAGTATAACCATTTCTAAAACAGTTGAAATACCTAGGATAGTAACAGTGGCGCCTTATATATTTAATCAGCATCTGATTGGACCACTATGTTGGTTTCGATGAATGCACTATGACACTCTGGCTTTTATAATAGCTAATAATTTCACAAGTCAACATATGGGGATCGGTTGATTGTGGGGGCCCACCAGATCTTGTATATTTATTTATGTTTGATGTATTGAGATGTATTTCCGGATGATTCTTCAATTTTTACGTGGGTAGTACGTCATCTATGCTGATTTCTCCCCTAGGAGTATTTTTCTCTCCAAATGGTAGTATAACATTGATATTCGTTTCTACATAGACGCAAATCTAATAGAATGATTTAGGAGGTGTTAGGCTAATCTTATTTTAAGGAGCTTATAAGCTCTTGGTGCTTATAAGATGTTTTTAGAACTTATAAGCTCTCTATCGTAGAAGCTGTTAAAAAATAAGTAAGGATCTCCTTACTTATTTTTTAACAGCTTCTTTTGAGAGCTTATAAGCTGTTTTATCAAAAAAAGTACCAAACGCTTTGTAAAAGCTTACAAGATGTTTTAAAGAGCTTATAAATTCAGCCAAACACTCTCTTAGTATTAAAGTTTGAGCTTGAGGGACACCTAGCTTTTAGATATTTAGGTTTCAGAAATAATTTACAAACATGCACAGGAATGAATTGTTGTTGCTGAGCACTCACTGTATCATTTCCAGATGAACCTTTGTGGAGACTCATCTGGCACTTGCTTTTGATATTTCATAAGCATTTCCTTTCTCTGTACCATTTTCCAATCCTTACAATCCACGTTAAATAATTTTTGAAGCTTGTGTTTTTCATATTCTTGATGCAATAAGTACTTTCTTGTTTTAGTCTGAAAATGTTCACCGAATGGTTTGTGTATTATTAGATGCTACTTAAATTCTAGTGTACTTTTAGCTCACGATGTGGAAAAACTCTTTATCCAGTTTTTGACCACTGTTACTTGATGTTATTGTTCAGGCAGCTCGAGCATTGGCAAATTTGGCTGCTCATGGAGATAGCAATACCAACAATGCTGTTGTAGGACAAGAGGTGGGAGCTCTTGAAGCTCTTGTGCAACTTACACGCTCTCCTCATGATGGTGTCAGGTAATATTTTTTGCTGAAATTTTAACAGAAAAATGAATTTTGATCAAATTTTTGCAAAACGTAGGTCAATGATGTTTCTCCTGAAATTTGAATAAATTTGACTGATGTGTAGGCAAGAAGCTGCTGGTGCATTATGGAATTTGTCCTTTGACGACAGAAATCGAGAAGCAATTGCAGCTGCTGGCGGAGTTGACGCATTGGTATGACATTTTTATTTTGGCCTTTATTTCATTATTGAATTATTTCTATAAAGCCTCTGGTAGAATTAAGCTTTGTGCAAACCAATTTAAACAAACACTGTTAAGAGAGGTCATACTCTCTCTCTCTCTCTCTAAGCACTGTGAATACTCTCAGTTTCACCTCAAATTTAGATGATGATCACAGTTCTTTTGGATTGTAATGAGCATCTATTCTTTATATGTACTTTGGAGTAAAAGGGTTTGTTGTCGAACTTCGACTTTAATGTGCTGCATGCTAAAGTAGCTTGTTTGGGTTTGGACTCAAAAGTTTGTTACTATTTTGAGCTAGTTTTCCATTCAAATCCTGGAGTTTTTTCACATACTATTGTAACTATTCTCATTCTATATGTATATATATGTGTGTGTGTGTGTGTGTAATATTTGTTTTTTAACATATGAAACTAAGAAAGATCATCTCAATTGAAAACCTTTGCCACTTTTAACGTGCATGCATGCATTAGCTTGTGTCGGTATAGTATTCTCAAGGTTTCTAGTTTTGAGCTACTTGTTGATCCACGTCCTTGACTGTTTTACAGACTATCGCAACTACTCTCATTTAATATATATTTCTATATAATTTTTGAACCTAAAAGATCATATCAGTTGAAAAACTTTGCCACTTTTAATGCGCGTGCATGCATGAACTTGCATCGGGTTAATATTCTCAAGGTTTTCACAGTATTGAGCTACTTGTCGATCCACGTCCTTGAGTTTTTTACAGACCATCGTAACTATTCTCATTTCACGCACACACGCACACACACATATATATAACATTTGAATCTATGAATCTAAGAAAGATCATATCAGTTGAAAACCTACGCCACTTTTAACGTGCATGCATGCATTAGCTTGTGTCGTGTTAGGATTCTCAATGTTTTCACAGTTTTCAGCTACTTGTTGATCTACATCCTTGAGTTTTTATAGACTATCGTAACTATTTTTATACGCTTATATATATATATATATATATAGAGAGAGAGAGAGAGAGAGAGATACACACACACACACTCACACATATATATACATATTTAGTATTCTCAAGCAAGGTTTTCATAGTTTTGAGCTATTTTTCAATTCACGTCCTTGAGTCTTTTGTTTACTATCGTATTTATGAAGTCTCATTATGCTCATGTTCAGGCATTTTCGTGGTGTCCGACTATGAAGCAATTTTATAGAATCATACGTTCATTGTGATGATAGTAGCATATGATGTCATGTTTCCAAGTATTACAACTGAATGTATCCTTGAGCTAGATGTTTCTGTAGTAAATTCAGCGGTTAATTTTCCTTTTAAATGCATCAAATTTCCTGAGAATGGGAACTAAATGTTTGTACCGATTTGTAATAAAACAGATTTGTATCTGAATTTAGAAATAACATACAAGGTTACAAGCATGTGGTATCCAATTATTTTTGTGCACACATACGAACCAAATTGTATTTACATATTACTTCTGGTGGATTTGTTTTTACATGGACCGGTTCATTACCGAATTTGAGCAGAGCCTTCTTTACAAACAAAAACAGGAAATAGAACTATATATCTCGCCATTTTCGTTAGATTTTATATCGCGATGACCTTTTCTTTGTATTTATGACTGTCTAGTAGTGACCAATTTCACGTGCAATATTTTTTCCACTTCACTTTCTAGTTAACTGAATTGGAGGAATTTCTTCTGTCAATTAAGTAAAATGTCGCATTTGGATAAAATTTTCGTCTATGAGATCACAATCTGTTTTTAGATGGTTTGGCTAGTAAACTAAACGTGACGGGCTTGACGACTTATGGTGAGGGATAATAAAGAAGTTAAACATAAGATAGCAACACTCAAAATGTGCACGAGTTGCTCTTTCCGATCAACTTCATATGTTTTCCGTTTTTGTGTTCAAATAATTTTTAGTTTCCATCAGCATGTAAGTGGAACTTGTGAATGTACTCAATGCGGTTCTTGTTCTCGTTATAGGATTTTTAAGAGGGGTGAACCTTTTTTGTACTCCAACTATTAATCAACTTTTAAGCTCATTCTACCATGGTTCAATGATAACATTAGTAGGTGTTGTTCAACATCTATCGCGGCGTGTCTGGATATTATCGGGTACTAAGAAACAAATGCAATCTCGGTTGCTAAAAAATTATAAAGATTAGTAAATTTTTGGAAAAAAATACTACTCAATAGTTCATAGTAAATCTTTTATTGCTTTAAATATGAATAGAGTTAATGGTATTTCATACTTACACTTGTAATTATACCAACAAACATCCATTGTATATATAATAGTACATCCACTAGAACACATCACAAAATGTCTCCCTTCGAAAAATGGTAACTCCAATATTGTCTATAACCTTCGTAATATTCAATATTATCGGATATTATCGCCAATAGTATCATCAGTAGATTTGTTAAATTTTGTAAAATACATTTCTAGCGCACTCTAACTATTCAATTTTCCTTTGGCGCTTAGGTTGCTCTAGCAAATTCGTGCTTGAATGCTTCTCATGGCCTTCAGGAAAGGGCCGCCGGTGCTCTATGGGGATTGTCTGTTTCTGAAACAAATAGGTATAGTTTCAGATTACTATAACCCGTTTGATATATGTGCTTCTAATGATTATTTTTGCTGGTTGTAATGTTGAGAAGATTAGTCTTATTAATTCGTAATTAATATGAATCATCTATCACGAGAGTTAAAACGTGAGAAATTTTTTGGAGAAACTTATTCATTTTCTGAAGCTGACTGCAATGAAACTTATTACAGTTAGTCATTATCTAAGTTATCAATGCCTAATTTGTCATGTACCCTTTTGTAATAGCATTGCTATTGGTCGAGAAGGAGGCGTGGCGCCACTAATAGGACTGGCACGATCAGATGCTGAGGTAAGTTTATTTATCAACATCAGTATAGCCTTTTGAATTTTTCACCTGGTTTTTCATTCTAGCAGCCTAAGTATGGCATTTTAATTTGCTCTTTTTCCACTTAATTGTGATTCAAGATACTTCGAAAAGTTGTAATTTGTCAGACTTGCTTTAAACTTTTAGTCTCTGCTTACTTTCATCTTTTCTGATCAAGTATGATTTTGAATCCAATTAGTGTTCCTACATCAATAAATTCCACCGTATGTGAAAAATCTTCCCTCTTTCCTTCTTTGCATGCCTCGTTAAATTAAACCCTCATAATTTTAGGTTGTGTTTGGATTGAAAATTTGGATTTAAGCAGTGGATTTGGATGAAGAATTTTAAATGACTCTAAAATGAAATCTTTTGAAATCCACCAGAAAATAGCACAAAATGAGCACTAATGGATTTGAAATCCATTACAACTTGAAACAGTCCAAACAAACTCAATGGATTTGTTGATGAATTTGAAATCCATGGTCCCTTCATCCAAAACACACCCTATATGAATTTTAGGTGAAGAAAACTAAAGCGCAGTTCAATTTCAAAGTGCAGTTTAAGCGCAAAGCTGAGATAAAATAGAGCAATTTAGACAATAAGATGCACCAAAAAAATGATTTACTTTCAAAGGATAAATCTTGTTTTCAAGAGTAAGCTCTGGTCAAGTATGTTTTTTTTTTTACTTTTACCTTCAAATTACAAAAAATAAGATAGGCCCACGTGAAATCCCATACTGCCTCCTTTTTCTCGCGACTTAATAGTTCGCCACCCCTGAAATTCTCATGTTGTCCCGATATTTATGACTTAAAAGAGTCTACTTCATGAATATAACGAGAGTTTCTTTTCTGAGTCAATGAATTAATGAATTACTGTAGAATCAATTTCTAGAGTTTCTTTCTACCTCCTCCAAACTCCATTAGCTTGCTTAGCACCATTCTTTTTATTCTTTTTTCCTCCAAACCGATTCTAGACTAATAGAGAACTGCAAACAAATGATGAAATTTTAATCGTTTTGGTTATTTTCAATTCGAGTTTTCAACTATTTCCAGTTATAGATTCAACCTTTTGTTATGGTATTTTTGTATAGTAATTTGGTTTTCGGGATGTCAGAATTGATGTGTAGCATTTCTTCATTAGTCAAAAAAATTAGTTTGTGCAACTTGTTAACACAGTGTTAGGCATATAAGATAGGGAGCCCTAACTTAACCCAAAACCATGGTCAAAGGTAAAGGGTTGACTCCCCACTTATATACCCTTTCACACTTTCATGTGGAACTGGAACCGATGTGGGATATCATAACAATCCATCCCCCTTTCAAACCGGACGTCCACGGACGACACACTCCGGGTGGCAACCCATACCAAGGCCCACTTCCCGGGTGGCAACCCCCTTGGGCCCACATCCGGGGTGGCAACCCCTGGGTCCACCATCGGGTAGCCCCTTTCCGCAACCCGCCCGAATCCGGCGGGTCGGACCAAATTGTTAGGCATATAAGATAGGGAGCCCTAACTTAACCCAAAACCATGGTCAAAGGTAAAGGGTTGACTCCCCACGTATATACCCTTCCACACTTTCATGTGGAACCGATGTGGGATATCATAACACACAGGTTCCCTATAACTAACAAAAAATTACTTTTACTTAAAGAAAGCTCATGTCTTCATGACCATTTATAAAGAATTTTATTCATAAAACTCATGCATCAAAAACTCACCCCGTTATGCAATACGCCACACTTATGCATGTTTTATCTCTTATTATTTATAGTAGGATATGAATTCATATTCAGATATGCATAAACTTTCAGGATGTACATGAGACTGCTGCAGGAGCTCTTTGGAATCTTGCTTTCAATCCTGGCAATGCTCTTCGCATTGTAGAGGAAGGCGGGGTTCCTGCCCTAGTCCATCTTTGCTCTACCTCTATATCAAAGATGGCTCGTTTCATGTCTGCATTGGCACTTGCCTACATGTTCGATGGAAGGTACTCAACAATCTTCTCAATCTGGTCTCGTTATTCTTGTTTCCGCAATAACAATATTTTACTCATATCGATTGTAATAGTTATAAGAGGTGTTTGGGCGAGCTTATAAGTTATAAGCTCCCCAAAACATATTGTAAGATATTAGGAGTTTATAAGCTCCTTAAAAGTGTTTGACTAAAAGCCCCGAAAATTCTGAAAATTAGATGTTAGGAGCTTATAAGGTCCTTAAATATAAGTTGACAAATCCCCACTTATTTCTTAAAATTTTAACCATACATGCACACACACATAGAGCAAAAATTCACAGATGCACTATGCACACATTTTACACACACATTTGCACACACAACTCAAATTTACAGATACGCGCGGACACACAAACACACACACGCGCGCACACCTAATTATTGTTATAGGAAAAAAAATCAAATCTATAATATAAATTTTGAAACATCTTATAAGCTCTTACATTTTATAAAATGTTTTATCCTACATCTTAAGTTATCCTTTATGAAGGGAAGGATAATTTTTATTAGGGTATACATAGACATCTCCCGCGTGAGACCCTAATTACGAGAAACACCCAAATGTTTGAGAAATTACCATACAACTTCCCTGTCAGTAAAAAACACATTATAATTTCACGTCCTATTTTTCAACTCGTCAGGATCTGATAGGATTGTCTTGGTAATTTGCAAAACCCCATAGCTCTCATGGTAATTACGAAATAAGTGAAGGGGTGATCATGTAATTATCTCTTTTTATTATTTGATGGCGTATTACTCTGATGATAATCTCGTTTGTATTGCTACATCTTGCCCGTTTTATATTATTTTAGAAGCGCAGGGATTTGCTACAAATTTTTGTAACCTTTTGCAAATTTGTGTGCAGAATGGACGAAATTGCATCGGTAGGAACATCAGCAGAGGGCACTTCCAAGGCTGTACACTTAGAAGTGCTTAGGAGAATGGCCTTGAGACGCATTGAAGCTTTTATCATGACTTTTTCTGATCCTCAGGCGTTTGCTGCTGCTGCATCATCATTTTCCCCGGCAGCACTCACACATGTAACAGAATCTGCTCGCATTCAAGAAGCTGGTCATCTCAGATGCAGGTTCTCTCTCTCTCTCTCTCTCTCTCTCTCTAAAGGGTGTTTCTTCCAATTGTGTAATGTCAATCATGCCCTCATTAATTGGCTGTTTATTTTATTACAATAATCTTCTAAGCTTCCTTAAGAATATCAAAAATCTATTGATTAGTTACTTATTTTTATTTGCTTTAGTCTTTAAACCGGCGTCATATATAGTATTAAAATCTTTCATCCTCTTAATTTGCTTTTAGCTTTTGAACTTTTGCGACATAACATTTGATATATATAAATATTAATCCATATGGACATGATGAGAACATATAGGGAACCCCAGGTGGGTATGAAGGTAGTGATTTATTGCGGCATTATACATTGATTTTTCTCAATAAAAAAGTTTCTGTTGGAATGAATAGTTTTGGCGGGAAGTGGGAAGACGTTCGATCATGTGCTAATTAGACAATTTTTCTTGCATGTTAGATCTCTTTGATTGTACCTACTTAGTGCTGGTCATTGGTAATATGTAGATCTCTTGTGTTGCATGACATTTTTTATCAAGCTTGTCTTACATGTAAGGCGAAGTATTTGCAACTTTAATTGGAACCTTGATAATTCTCCGTAAACTCGTATTGGGTTGAGAATTTCACTCCAGAGGATATGAATTGAAGTAGGTTATGGGTGCTTGGTTTCTATTCGAATTTCCGTGATGTATAGTTATCACTTCTAATTTCCTAAACCAACAGTTCAATTTATATTAAAACTACCAATATTATCAAATATATGTCTCCATTTTCCTTTATTTTGGTGTGCTCAAAAAGAATTTAACAGAGAATTTGTAGAAGGATGTTATCAAGAGAAAAGCAGCCCCTTTGTATTTGAGTTGTTTTTGTCAATTGTTGAAAGCACTTTCATCTACTAGACAAGATTTAGATTATTGCTTAGCAAAATAAAAGCATTGAAAGAAAATGCAAATGAACTTTATATTGTAGCTCAAAAAGAAACTGTAAGCAAGAATGTCCTACATTAACCGCGAAGATAATAAGGAAGTTGTCTGGCTAACTTAGATGAAAATTTATTAATAACTTAGATGGAAGTTTATTACTTTAAAGATTTATCTGAATTATATGTATTAGACGAGACATATTTTGTGTCGGAAATAAACAGATTTGACTATCTATATCAATCAACAAGTATTTTAGGATATTTCTATATATGTATTTATATCTGTTTGAATTGTTATAAATGTTGGGATATTACACTATGGATTTTTTTTATTTTGTAATGATAACTTCACAAAGATATCAAAAGTCTAATATGTTCGTTACTTCCAATTTTGTAACGAGAGTTATGCATCTAATCAATTCTTTAATTATTCGTTTATTTTTATATTCTTAACCTTCACATGTAAATAAAAAGTCCTCTATTTGTTTTTTTGTTAATAATTGCCTTTTGAATTTTTATAAGATCAATAATATTTATAATAAATACATTTTAACAATCATTTACTCCCTACAGTAAATGATTGTTAATAATCACTATCTTTTTTCATTTTTTTCTTTTTGGAAAAACGTTTCTTTTGTCGATTTAAGTAATTTTGTTAGTAGGCAATTATCATGTAATTGATACTCTGGCAAAACATGTTCGTCTAAGTGAAATATCAGTTAGTTGTTTTTTATATGCAATTTATGATTCTAACAAATAATTAAACATTGTGCTCTAATTTTTATTTTTTTAATGAATCGGTTACATGAAATTGCGATAAGTTACAACCAACTAAACTATTACAAATATCTAACAATTTTTTTTTAAAAATCAATTAAATAATTGCTTTTTAAATTACAACCAATCAAATTTTCTAATTAAATAATACATTTTCTCCAACCACTTTATTTTTTCATTATTTTCACGTGCAATACATGTGCTTCTTGCTAGTGTATATATATATGTATATATGTATCATATTATATAGAACACGCACGCACGCACACACAATTATATATATATATATGTCACAGGTATGTGCACACACACACATTTATAATTATGTTATATTGTACACGCACGCACTCGCACACAAATGTATATAATTAGGTGCGTTTTCTCCTCATTGGCGTAATACTTTCATTTTTAACCAGTGGAGCCGAGATTGGAAGATTTGTTACTATGCTGAGAAACCCTTCTCCTACGCTCAAGGGATGCGCTGCATTTGCTCTGCTTCAGGTTGCTTTCTCCCTCCCGCACACTTGTACACACATATGACCGCCAAAGCACACAAACAAACACATTCAAATAGCAAATTCATAATTAACCCACCCAAAAATTAACATTAACATTTATCTTTCAAATTTTATGTTGTAGTTCACCATTCCCGGTGGGCGCCATGCAATGCTTCACGTGAGCCTTCTCCAGAATGCTGGTGCTACACGTGTGCTTCGTGCAGCAGCAGCCGCAGCCGGTGCCCCCATTGAAGCCAAAATATTTGCACGTATTGTGCTTCGAAACTTGGAGCAGCATCAGAAGGAGTCTTAGGCCTGAAGCAGATAAAGTGCAGACCGTAGTATAGTGTTGATATATACCTTGCATGTGGGTCCCAGTGGATCATCTTCGAGTTCCTGCCTTCTAGTCAGATAAGAGTCTTGCCTTTCCAAATAAAGCACGCATAATATGTTTTGTGTGCCTTTTTGTTCAGTTTCTGGTGATGTTTCTTAGGCTTATCATGAGATTTACTCTTTTATTTCATTTTTCGCTTTTATGGTTACCGTGGTAATGTTATGTGCTTAAATGATAATTTTGTACTTCTGGGTTGGCTAGTATTTTGTTGATGTATCATTATTGTTGCCATTTAGGACATTGTTAGCATTGGCAGGTTCTTAAGGTTCATCCATGCCTATGTTGTCATCAATTTTTGACGTTTTGATGATCATGGTTTTTGGGGTGCGGATTTCCTTATTAGGTCATCTGGTTTGAGGCCGAGAGGGTCCATTCTTAGCCCATTTTGTGACATCTCGTTAGTTGACATGTGGACCCCTCAAACGGGAAATCATGATTAATGGACATGATGCTCTGGGATTGGCCAGTTACAGGACAGGACAGCCTGACTCCGGTAATTGGCCAGTAATATGATTGCAGTTTGGGTATGAATATATACTCTTTATCTTTTTCTTGTACTACAATGTGTTGTGTGTATTGTCTTCAAATATTTAAGAATGCCCATTTTGAACATGATATGATCTCTCTTTATACATGATGAAGGTATAAGATATCTCAGTGAGAGATTTGGTTACCTGATTTGAGACTGAGATGGTGCTTTTTTAGACGGTCTCGGGACATCTTATCATTTGATATATGGACCACACTTTACAGCTATCCTTGGATTGGCCCGTCACAGTATCAGACAACCCGCCTAAGAGGGGTAATATGACTGCGCGTGCGTGCACACACGAATATATTTCTTTTCGAACATTATCTCAGCATTTGTAGCGCATAATTCAATCTCTCAGGATTATGAAGGATGATCACAATAAACAAAATATTATTCAAAAGTTTTCGATATTATCAAGGATGATCATGATAAGCAAAATGTTATTCAAAAGTTTTCTACATGATTAAGCATGATCACAATAGGATTATTCTTCATTTCTTGTTGCAGCAGCCATCTTCAGGCATTTTCAACTGGCAGCTCTGAGTCTGCAGACACCATCTGGTTCCCTTTCCACAAAAGCAGCTTCTTCCTACCAAAAACACACACACACATAAAAAAAAAATCTCACTCGGTAACAAATTATATAATCGAGAAAGTGTATTTCGACTTTTTTTTTTTTTGAAATAGAGAGCAAAGTGGATTTAGAGTCTTACATGTAGACCAAGAATGTTCCATCTTTGATAGCAGAAGTTTGAAACTTCAAAGCAATCTGAAAAATGAAATGTAAGTGGCCTTTGAAGTGTGAATATTACTACTTTAGAGTAGAGAGGAGATAGATTTTTTTCTTACAAATTTTTGTCCCAAATGTGAGTCACAGTTGGTGCAGTTAGCTAGTGCTGCATGTTGTCCAGTTAATATTTCATGGTTTTCATACAAGCGCACATTAACACTGCATATCAACACCAAAAAGCATGAGAAACTATCAAGTAAATAAGCCTACAAGTTACCACTTGATATTGGAGTGATTCCTAAGGTTTTCGGGGTTATAGGTTCCGGAACAATCAAATTTGTTTATGTATTTGTATATGGTGGATGTTACGTAGGTCCGTTAAAATAAGTTCTAAATTACCCTAATTTTGTTACCACTTGATATTGGAGTGACTCCTAAAGGTTTTCAGGGTTATAGGTTCCGGAACAATGAAATTTGTTTATGTATTTGTATATGGTGGATGTTACATAGGTCCGTTAAAATAAGTTCTAAATTACCCTACTCTAGTATAGAGTTGTAAGATATTGATAGAAACTTGTTAGAATCTTGTAAGAAGTATTTATGGAGGCTCTTAAGTTGTATTTGGATTGAGAGATTTGAAGTTGAGGAATGAATTCAGACGAAAGGTTACAAATGACTCCAAATATGCTGGAATTGAAATGCAATGCAGCATAATGATTGAAAAATAGCTCAAAATGAATTTCAAGAAATTTGAAATTCATTTATTGATAACTTTAAAATACATGACGTTCAAAAATGTTTAATCAAAACACAATCTTTATAGAAAAATTATATTTGTAATGCGTAGGGAGTCTAGAAAGCAAGAAGGGTTCCCCAATCGTTAGAAGCTCTAAATCTTCAATGTCCATTTGAGGAGGTGGCTACTTAAACAACCAATCAAGTCTTGTGGACAAAGTTTTGAGAACAACTTTACTAAATATTCCTACCATGCAATAAGGGTGTAAATTGATCCAGTCAAGCTGAACAAGGTATTATAGGAGTTTGTTTGAAATTTTATCGAACTTCAAGAATTGTGTTTGAAATTGGTGTGGGTGCTACTCGATCGAGCTTTAATCAAATTAAATGAGTCAATATCGAGTAACTTGACTTTTTATATATATCTTATCATTTTTTAACTGATGGGTCGACTCGTACGGAGCTTCAAACTTTTATCGAACATAAATTTGTATTCAAGGTTATTTGTTATGTTAAACAGAACGAGCTCAAACGAGCTTTCATAAATATATATTGTGTTAAGTATCAAATAGCTTGATTTATTTTCAATCATACCGTACAACATTCCCTATTAAATCACAACACATTCCCAAATACACAAATGGCATTCAAACATTCTCACTCTTGAAATACAATAATCACAACTCACTCTACAATTACACTAACATGGTCCTTCTCAAAAATAATTTAATCGTACATAACTTAAAATAAAACAAGGTTTTTGTATTAGATACAAGAATTGTGTATAAAGATATGTAGACTTACAGATTCTTGAAGAGTGCATGGCAAGACTCCGAGTCATACTGAAAATTAAAATTAAAATAGTGAGATTGAAAATTTGGAACATAAATATAAGAGTGCTATAATAGAAGATGAAACAGTAGCCTTATCAGTTATCATGATATATATAGACAGATAATAATAATTTCCTAATAATTATTTTCATAGAATTGCCCCATTTTTAGTTGATCTTTGATTTTGAATTATCTCATTTACATTTCTCTTTTCTTATATAATTTTTTCTTTCTTTTTTCCTTTTACTTAAGAAGAATTGTGGTAAAAGAGGACTCATCAAACATCAAAATAAGAATTGGAATAGGTAAAACCAATGAATATTCATGTAAACTCACAGGCCGATACCAAAAACTCCACAATCGTTGCGCTTGAATTGTTATAGTTTTAATATGAAAAGTTTCTATAATGTAATAATGATTATAGACATAAATCAATAAAAAAATTAAATTAAATTTGACCCTTAAAGATAAATGAAATTTACAAAACCGAACAAACAAAAGTTACTTCATCAAATTTAAATTTTATAAATAGTAAGATCTTTTGTATTTACTGATAATTTTAAGAGTTGTATTAGATTCTTATTCACAAATGCGCCAAAGGACGACTACAAAGATAAAAATTATTCTAACTGAAAATTAACCTACTCATATAATATCAATTCTTTAAATTATTTTTTCATCAAATATTTTACTTTTTGTCAAATATTATATGTTAGCTCTAATTTATTATACTTAGTGAAATTTTGTAACAAATATTTTACTTTTTGACTTCATTTTTAATGTCAAAAATATCTTAGTAAGGCAACATTTATATCCGAAAACATTCAATGCACCCTACTTATATATGGACTTATTTTAAGCTAATGAAAAATCTAGGAATTGGCTTAAGATACTACCAAACCACTATATATAAAAGAAAATCCACCAAAACATATAACATAAAAGTTTATAGAACTTAACAATGGCTTAGTGTTTTGCAATCGTAATTCATTGAAATTACATAATAATGATAATAGTAAGATAAAATAATGATTCATAAATTTATTTTGTTAATGAAAGGTACGTATAACTTGATTCTAATTTATACACAAATATAAAATTTCATGGCACACATAATTCTAATTTACATTAATTCTTAACCTAATTAATTTATTAACTAATGTTTTCATTTCTCTAATTTAATATTTTAGTAACATATACTTAGCGGTTATTTTAAATTAAATTTATCTGAAATATAGAACATTTAACTTGATACAAATTTCGTAATCTTATAATATACTTAGGGTGAGTTTGGCACAACTGTTGCATAATTGATTATAGAGGAATTGATTATGGTATAATTAATTTTGAAATAATTGATTTTACAAAATTGATTGTGCGTTTGGATTCCACTTTTCAAAATTGATTGTGAAATTTTACTTAACAATGAAATTGTCAAAACTATCCTCATTTATCTGCAAATAACCATCAATAATATTATAGTGAATATGGGTATAATGGGTAATTAAGGGATGAGTAATTGCGTTAGGCCAAAAGCTTCGGCTGTGTTTGGTTTTATTTTTGGGGTTTTTTTTTGCGAAAAATTTGGTGAAAAGGTTTATTGGAAGTTGTGTATTTTGATGAAAATGTGTTTGGTTTAGTGTTTGATTTTATTTTCAGAAGAGACAAAAGTTACTGTAGCAGTCAAATCATGTAAGTTTTTGTCTGAAAAGTTGTGTTTATAATTAGTTAATGATTGAAAAATATAATATAATATAAGTTTTAAATGATTATATTGTAGTTGATGTAATTAGTAGGTACCCTAAAGTAGAGACAAATAGGGAGACAATAGCTGACAATTTTTTTTGACCAAAAAAATCATTTTTGGTCAAAAAAACATAAAACAAACAAGTTTTGGCCAAAATGAGTTTGAAAACAAAACCAAACACAACCTTCAATTTGGAGCTTTTACCCAACCGCTGATTTCCACCGTGAAAAACCCAAAATTGATTATCAGGAAATGGGCCAAACACACATAAGAATTGCTTTTGCCTCCCAAACGTGATTATTGGCGTTGAAAAGCTGGGCCAAACGGGGCCTTAGCGATGAAGGGAGTAAACGTTAAATCAAATGTAACAGTTACCTCCTTAACTATTTGATCTGACCATTCAACCCTTCAATATAATATGGATTCTCCTTTATACCCTCAACCCAAATAAAATTTATTTTGTTTCTCATTTCTTCTTTTCATCTTATTCATCATTTATCTTTTCATTTTTTCCTCCTTTCATCAATATCCTTTTGTTTTTCTTAACATTAACCTGAAATTAGGAAGTGAATTGTATAACTTGAAGATGTAAGTGCATGGTTTGATTTTAAAAATGATAAATTTGTGCATTGTGCCTTATTTATTGTGTTAAAATTAATGTTTGAGAGTTGCTGGTATATATAATATATATATATATATATATATATATCATTAGTTTAAGTGAAAGGGTATATATATATTAAAGAAAATTGTTCTATGTTAGCACATTGAGCTATATTAATAGCACACTTGAATTAAAGGAAATAAAAGTAATAAGTTTGAGATAAATGGAATATAACGAAGCGAGATAATACATTGATTCTTTATAAATGTTCGTAATTACGCAATCATCCATATAATGTTATTATTTCCAGATTTTATTTTTTTTTGATAAAGTATCTCCTTCCATTTATTATGAAAAAATTGCTTTTAATTTTTAGGAATACACGTTAGTGTAAACTTCTACAGGAAAAAACATGTCCTTCAAGTCATTTTGCCCAATAAAATAGCACAATCTAAATATACATAATTGAACTCGTGTTCGTCCTATATACATTACTATTACTTTTTCGTAAATGTATTATAAGCTTTTGCATTGTCTCATTAAATGGAAACGTTATTATTTTTATTTGGAGTAAAAATTAGTGTATTTGAGAAGTATAAAAAAGTAGGCAAATTCTTCCTCTTAATTTAATGTCAGAAAACTTAGTAATCTAAACGGATCGACCCGTGTGAGAAAAAGACTATTATTTAATTCTTGCGTGTGTTTATTATGTTTTTTAAGTATGAAAAAGATGTGTAATATAAGCATGATTATATACATATATAATTAAACAAATTAGATTCTCAAAATAAATAAATATAAACAAATTATAGTTTGACCCTTATTGATTAATGTGATCCATATCATTGACCTATAAAATCTTATTACACGAGAATTAAATTTTATAACTTCTAAGATATTCTATTATATTTTAATGATAATAACCACTCTAATTATTTTGTTGGAAAGTCTATTTGATATTTTATGTTATAAAATATATGCTTAAAGTAAACTCAAATTCTATTAGAAAAAAGTAATGTTAAAGCAAACTAATTAAATTTTATTGTTCATACAATCAAGTTATAATTGACTTATTTAGTTTTACTAACTCATCATTATAATACTTATTGAGAATTGTTTTAATCATCACAAGAAAATAAAAGAAACGAAAATCATCTAGAGATTCATGCTTTTATAATAGAATATATAGATGAATATATAAATATAACAATTGAATTATATGAATAGATAAAATGGCAATTTTGCAACTGAAAAAGTTCAGTGAAAGCTTTAAACAACATTTATGGATAAATTAATCCCACGAATTTCCATTTAGCAAAAAAAAAAAAAAAAAATCCCATGAATTCCCCAAAACCAAACATGAAATAAAAGCAGTTGATATATATATATATATATATATATAGAGAGAGAGAGAGAGAGAGAGAGAGAGAGAGAGAACCTTGTGAATGAGTTCTTGATGCAAGGCGACGTGGGTTCGGCATTGGCGACAGAGGAAGAAGTTTGTGTGCTCATTCTGCTCATAGCTAACAAGAGAAGCCTTGGCCGCCATTGTTAATTGGAGAGAGAGATTTAACTTCTTGGTCGTCTGAGAAAGGTGATGATATATATATATATATGTGTGTGTGTGTGTGTGTGTGTGTGTGTGTTATGCAATTAGTGCATAAGAAGAGGAAATTTATTTAGGAAAATCACACACAGACCCTTCAATAATTGTGTAATTACACAAACTCCCCCCACTTATCGGAAATCACAAACACATCCTCTCAGGGTCTATTTGTAAGGTTTATAGGGGGTACAATTGTAAGAATTGTTATACTGTGCAATTATAAGAAATCTTTAATATGAGGAGTGTGTTTGTAAGTGCCGATAAGTGAGGTCCCTTGTGTAATTACACAATTAATGAGGGGGTCTGTGAGTAATTTTCCCTGTATTAATATTTGAACTGTATGGATATTCTTATGTTTATGTCTTATGTTTATCTCAAATTAATTACATCTAAATCCCATCATTTTGAGATAGAATCAACTTAATTTCCCTTCACTCATGTGAATATGACAAATTAAATGCGTGATAAATTCCAAAGTAAAGATGATCTGTAAGTCAGTGGTGTGAGGAGAGCCTCCGTAAAATTTATGATGATTTCATATTTTCAAAACTATATTAATTAAATTAAGGGCTAACTACAAAATATCCCCCTAAACTACTCTTACTGTCGCATATACCCCTTAAACTTTAAAATATACTAAAATAGTTTCTCATGAAAATTCACGAGTTATGCCAAGTGCTCCATACAAACACAACCTTACAATATTAAAGCACCAAATGAACTTACTTGATTATTCTCTTTTTATTGAACTAATAAGATTTGTTAAAAATTACAAATCTTATATACTTCATTCAATATTTAAATAGGATTTATTAATTAATAAAATTAAATAACTTATTATTGACTATTTGAGTATGATAGAAGTTGAAAATACAAAATTTATAAGTTTAAATCTACAATTTGTTAATTAATAATTTGTTAATTTTATTAATTTAAATTAAAGACTTTATTAATTTATAAGTTCTAGATTTACAAATAACAAAGTTTAAATAATTTGTTTGTTGATAAAATTTAATTAAACAAGATTTAAGTGATCAGGAGTAATTTCGTAATATTACCAAGAGACACGTGGTGTCATTAGAAGTTGACAAGTGTGTACCAATTACAATTAAATCAAGGGGCTAAAGGCTAAGGTCTTCTAATTTGGCCAAGGTTAATTTCTTGGTATTGATTAAAACGTGACTATGGATCCTAACTTCCTCAAGAGTCCTTTTCCGTATCTAGGGTAAATCTAAGGTCTAACGTGGTATAAATAGGAGACCTCGGCTCCATGTAAGGGATTTCCCTTTTCCAATCTTTCACTTTCAAATCCGCCATCCCCCAAGTTTTAACTTAAGCATCGGAGGGTCTACCTGTGGGGACGACCCCGGGGTTCTATTTTGCAGGTTGACACAAATCGCCGGTTATCCTCGGATCCCACCTTTTTTGCATTGTAAGTCCTTGGATCTAGTCCTTTGTTTTTTATGCATCATCAGTTGGCGCCGTCTGTGGGAACGACAACTATATCTGAGACCTAATGCGTCCATGAAGAAGAAATACCGAGGCCACCACTAATGGTGAACCTCAGAGAGACGAACGTGCTACCTGTATCAACACTCGCATATCAAATCGCGAGACCAATCCCAACAATGAACAAGGGCCAAGGGCCAATGATGAAGATGTTAACCAAGGTGTTGACGCTCAACGCTTCGCAAGGGTAGAGGATGAGCTCCGTGAATTGAAGTCTTTAATAAAAGGCTTAGTCAACAAAGGGGAGTCCTTGGGAAATGCAACCCATCGCGAGGGAGAATTCAGTCGTGCCCAATGCTCCAGGGCCTTCAATGAAGAAGATGCCGAGGTTCGATCCAAAAAAGACCCTGGTCTTCCTGGGGCCAAGGAATGTGAAACTCAGAATATTCTAAAGCAGAAATTAGAGAAGATCGATCAAAAGGTTGGGGTAACGTGGAAGGAAGCCAAGAATCCTTCTGCTAACCTCTTTTCTATCGGAGAATCTCCATTCATTGAGAGGATTATGAAAGAAGATATACCTTCAAATTTTAAGGTGCCTGGAGAGAGTTATGATCTATGATGCACAGACACAGACTCGGACACTGCACGACACAGACACGTGACACCCCAATTTTTGAAAAAAAAGGATAGAAACACGGCTTGGACACAGCCGCCCATATTATACATATATATATATATATAATATGATATAAACTTATAACAGTTAATATCATAACAAATTGGTAAATACTAATAATATTGTGGAACAGAGAACTAAATAACCTAATTAAAATCATAAAAATAAAAATAATATACTTTAGGTTTAAAATTGGGGAATTGGATAAAATTTTAGGATCACAAAATTGAGAGAAGAGAGACTGGTACGGTGGTACCCTTAACTTCAGTTGACGGCGGCAACGACATGATATGTTTTTCGGCGACAATGGTTGTTTTGGGAGAGAAACTGATGCGCAGAACATGAACTCCTCAATTTTCTTTTCTCTTCTCCGAAAACTCTAACAGAAGCATGTTGTTGGTGAGATAAAACATCTCTTCAGTTTTCTTTTCTTTTTTCATTTCGGCCCCTAAATTTTTTTAAATGTCAAAATCAGGCCCGACGTGTCCTGAATGTGTCGGACATGCCATGTGCTGTGTCCACGCCGTGTCCGAGAATTATTTGTTTACTTTAAATTTTGAACACATTTATGCCGTGTCCAATACATAGCGGTGCCATGTCCGTGTCCGCGGTGTGCTCGACACTGCACGGAGCGATTTTTCGGAGTGTCCGTGCATCATAGGTTATGATGGAACCTCAGACCCCCGTGACCACCTTGAGAGTTTCCAATCTCTCATGGTATTTCACGGAGTGACTGATGCCATCAAATGTAGAGCCTTCTCGGCCACGCTCAGAAAGAGTGCAAGGGTGTGGTTCTTGTCATTGCCTGGAGCATTCATTGGATCCTTTAAGCAGTTGGCTCAAGAATTCCTTAGCCATTTTGCCAGCAGTAAACAATATAAAAAGGCTTCAACCTACCTCATGGGTTTTCGTCAAAATAACAATGAATTGTTGAGAGACTTCATCCAACGCTTCAACAAAGAGGCCCTGGAAGTCCAACACCTTGATAAATCTGTGGCTTTAGCAGCGCTCATGAATGGAGTAAGAAAATCATCACGGTTTGCTTTCTCCTTGGCAAAAAAACCACCTCTTGATTTGGCTGACATATTCAACAGAGCAGAGAAATAATCAATGCTGAAGAGATGTCCAAGACTGGGAATTGAAGCTGAATGTGAATCCTCAGACAAGAAAAAAAAGAAAAAAGTCTGGGAAAGGTTGTCCGTGTCCACTAGTTCATCTAAGGACAGGAGAAACACACAAAAGTATCATAACTACACTTCTTTGAATGCATCTAAGAATGAAATCTTGATGTACATTCAAGATAAGGAGTATGTTAAATGGCCTGGAAAAAGAAGGACTCCAGCTAATAAGAGAAGTCGTAACAGGTATTGCTGATACCACTGTGACTATGGTCACGAGACTGAAGACTGTGAACGACTAAACAAAGAGATTGAGGACTTAATCAAAAGAGGCCGTCTCTCCACATTTATAGATAGGGATCGGCAAAATCCTCAACCTGAGCAGAGGCACCCTAGGGAGCAGAGTCCAGACCTACAAAACCCTCAGGGTAGAAACAATCCACCACCAGCTGGGGTCATTGCGGTCATAGCAGGAGGATCTTTTGGAGGTGAGAGTCAATCAGCTAGAAAATCATACGCCAGACAACCTCAAACGGAAGAACCTCGTGGAAAAAGACCACGAACGAGAGAGTCTATTACGTTCGAAGATGATGATATGGATGGAGTTTTCACTCCTCACGATAATCCTATGGTGATCACTCTAACTATAGCCAACTATGAGGTAAGGAGAATTCTCGTGGATAGTGGAAGTTCGGCCAATATTATATTCTATGAAACTTTTCATAAGATGAACATCGGGCGAGAACGTTTGAGGCCAATAAAAACTCCACTTGTTGGCTTTACAGGTGAGACAGTGGAGCCTGAGGGAATAATTACTTTTCCCATCACTGCGGGAGAGCAACCTCAGCAAACCACAGTCATGGTAGATTTTTTGGTTGTGAAGGTACCCTCTACATATAATGTCATCCTTGGGAGACCAGGGCTGAATACAATGAAGGCTATCATCTTAACATATCATATGCTAATGAAATTCCTAACTGAGCATGGCATTGGACGAGTCCTAGGAGACCAAGGCATGGCTAGACAATGTTATGTCGCATCTCTCAAAGGAAAAACATCTCAAACGTTGTCCATTGAGAGTTTGGAATCAAAGAGTAAACATGAAAAATCAGGAGAACCTGTAGATGATCTCCTCTATGTCCAGCATCTTGAAGGGAACGATGACAAGATGGTGAAGATTGGGTATTCACTTAATAAAGACATGAGAGCGAAATTTGTTCAATTCTTAAGGGAGAATGCCGACTTCTTCGCTTGGAGCCCCTCAGACATGCCCGAGATTGATCCTCAGGTTATTGTCCATAAACTCAATGTGAATCCTAGCTTCAGACCGGTCAGACAAAAGAATATAAGGGAGGTTGACTGGCTATCTAACGTTGTCCTTGTCTGGAAACCGAATGGAACTTGGAGGATGTGTGTGGATTTCACGGACTTGGAACAAAGTTTGTCCCAAAGATAGTTTTCCTCTTCCGAGGATTGATCAATTTGTGGATGCTACTGCTGGATGTGAACTCCTTAGCTTCATGGATGCATTCCAAGGATACCACTAGATTAGAATGCACCCAGATGATGAAACAATGACCTCATTTATTACTGAGAGAGGACTTTATTGTTTCAAAGCGATGCCTTTTAGGCTAAAAAACGCTGGGGCAACCTATCAAAGGCTTGTCAACAAGATTATTAAATCAAGGGGCTAAAGGCTAAGGTCTTCTAATTTGGCCAAGGTCTCTTGGTTTGACTAAAACGTGACTAAGGATCCTAACTTCCTCAGGAGTCCTTTTCCGTATCTATCCGAGGTCTAACGTGGTATAAATAGGAGACCTCGGCTCCAGGTAAGGGATTCCTTTTTTCCAATCTTTCACTTTCAAATCTGCCATCTCCCAAGTTCTAAGCTAAGCATCGGAAGGCCTACCCCTAGGGACAACCCCGGGGTTTGGTTTTGCAAGTTGACACAAATCGTTGGTTATCCTCCGATCCAACCTCTGACGATCGCTCGTCCTTGGATCCAACCTATTTTGCATTGTAAGTCCTTGGATCTAGTCCTTCGTTCTTTATTTATTGTCAAGTAATAATAATGATTCTCCATAATTTGTTAATTAACACATTAAAAGATTTAATTGATTTGTTAATTTTGAAGACTTAAATTTGACAAATTCATAAAAGAAAAGGAATCACCGAGTAAGTCAATATAGTGCTTAAATATTTTAAGGTTGTGTTTGTATGTGAGAATTTTCATAAATCATGAATTTTGATGAGGGACCATTTTGGTACTTTTTAAAATTTAGGGGGTATATGTGACAACAGGGATAATTCAAGGGGGCATTTTGTATTTTGCCCTTAAATTAATTATGAGATTCATGACACAAGTTACTAGTAACCTAGCAATTGGTTACCAGCCTACCATTGAATTACCTAATGTTACAGAACAGCTATAATAATTATCATTCGAGCCAAAAACACTTTGTACCCCTAAACTATTAACTTTGTCGTATTTAGGTCCCTAAATTAATAAAATTTATCGTATTTAGGTCCCTAAACTAATAAACTTAACAAAATGGTCTCTGGACTATCAAATATAACAAAATGGTCCCTCGACTTGACGGACATTTGGCTTGTCGCGATATGTTGCTGACGTGGCACTGGGTTCGACCATTGCAATGTGGCAATTGAAAAGGTTTGCCAATTTTGCCCTCACTTGCTTTCTATAAAATGGGTCCTTTGTGTGCTTATAATTTTGTTACATTTTAACCATTTTGGCACCATTTTCTACTAATTTTTGTGCTGAAAATAATACACTAATTTTCTTCTAATTTATTTTAGGAAAAATTACTACAAACCCCTTAAAATAAACTTTTATATCCAAAGAATATATGATAATAATTTTCAATAAAAAACCCATTCATTAACTTTTCATTTAAAAAAATCAAACGTAAAGTTAATGAATTTATGGACTTAAATGTCCTTAGCCTTTTAGATTAAAAATTAATCAATTGTAGTTCTATATAGAGACACTGCAACAAAAAATAATATAAGTGACAAAATTTGAAGTGATAATGTTAAAATTGTCACTAGATACTCAAAATGAGTGAAAATAATTTTTGTGTTATCACAACAAGAATTTTTGGTGATAAGAGTTTTTTTTAAGTTGTCACTGTTCAGAATTAGTGACAGTTATATAATGACAATTTGGTGACAACACAAATAGAGTGACAACTATAATTGTTGTCACTAAGTTGTCATTAAAGGTGTGTCACTAATTGTCAATAGTGACAACAATTTTCTTGTCATTAATTATCAAGAGTGACATTTTCTATACAAATCTTATCACTACTAAATATATAAAACCTATCTTTGTGACAAATCAAAAATTCTTGTTACTAAAAATTTATAATTAGTGACAACTTTGACATTGTCACTTGATATATCGTCACAAATATATATATATTTTTTGTAGTGAGATTTAATTATTTAGAGATTTTAAATTGATAAGTGATACTAATACTGATTTTAATTTCAAATTTTCAAAATTATAACCACAAAAGACCAATTTTATCAAAAGTAAGTGAGGGTAAAATTTGCAAACTTTTTCAATGGTCACATTGCAATGGTCAAACACATTGCAACATCAACAACATGTCACGGCCAACCAAACGCCCGTTAAGTGATGGACTATTTTGTGATGTTACATAGTTTAGGGACCATTTTGTTACATTTAATAGTTTCGACAATGTAAATAGTTCAGAGGTACAAAGTGTAGTTTACCCTTATCATTTTGTAGAAAAAATAAAATGAAAAATAAAGTTTTTCATGTGACTTCTATGTAGAGAAAAAATGGCCAACCAAACGCCCGTCAAGTCGATGGACTATTTTGTGACATTTCATAGTTCAGGGACCATTTTCACATTTTGTTACATTTAATAGTTTCGACAATGTAAATAGTTCAGAGGTACAAAGTGTAGTTTGCCCTTATCATTTTGTAGAAAAAATAAAATAAAAAATAAAGTTTTTCATGTGACTTCTATGTAGAGAAAAAAAGATTCTTTAGGTGAATATATTTCTTTTTCTTTAATATTTTTGCTTTTAAGCTGATTTAGTGATGTGGTGTATATATATATAAAAAAAATTGGTATTTGTTTCTTGTCAAGTTCTTTAAAAAATGAGTCGTGGAATTCAGGTCCGACATACAACATAAACACTCCACTATAAACATTTATTAATCAGTCCATATCTTGAGATAATATATATATATATATATATAATTGGTATTTGTGTCTTGTCAAGTTCTTTAAAGAATGAGTCGTGGAATTCAGGTCCGACATACAACATAAACACTCCATTATAAAAATGTTCGATATGTTATTGCATATATCAAACCCTTCTACATCTATTAGTTAGTCCATATCTTGAGATAATAGGAGCAAGCCAAATACATCTAACCCCAAGTGAAAAAAGTTTTATCAAAGAACTCTCTTGCCATTTCTAAAAAGATATCTATAGCCTCCCTCGAACATTTTTGCGTGCAAAAAATTTTGTAAAAACCAAAATACCCTTAGCTATTGAAAATATTTCACTGATATTAACTCTATAATTTTTATATTATTTTTATTATTTTATATTATAATTTTTATATCTTTTTATTTTAATATTTCTTTTATTTTCATCTTTCTCCCCAACTCATTCTTTCCCCCAAAACCTTAACCCTAACACGTCATCATCCTACTCATCTTCCCCATCCCAATTAAAATTTTAAAATCATAAAAAAATATAAATATATACTAATACTATATAAATATATACATATATATAAGTGTATATATATATATATATATGTATATATACCACCACAGCTTTTCCTATGCCCACTACCATCCACCACTATCGTCAGCCCCTCACCGCCGAAGCCAGTCTCCACCGTTGCCTCTGCCCTGCCCCCCATCGCATCCACCATTTCTTGCTTGCTCATATTGCAAATCTGCAAATTTTGCTGATTCGCAAATATTCAGATTTGAAGTTCTTCAAATCTGCAAATTTCTTCAAATCGATAGATTTGAATTTCTTTAAATCTACAGATTTGCAGATTTCTTAGATGGCATGCGATTTCTTAACCGGTGGTGGGGTGGAGGTTGTCGGTGGTGGGGCAAAGCGGGGTAAAGGCTGCCGGAGGCAATTGCCGGAGAAGACGTATATATATATATATACACACATACTAGTGGTATGAAATATATATTATATAGGTATAATGTTATTAATATATTTTTTAAATATTAAAAATATTTATATCTTTGATATAAATATACATTTAATCATGAAATAAGAAATTTAATGTCAACCGTTGATCTCTATTAAAATCTACAGTTATAAACTGAATTTAGTAAAATATAAGAAATTAATCTTGACCATTGATATTTAGGAGATCAGATCCAACGGTCAGCAATAAAGGGGTAAAATAGTCTTTAATTGACAAAAAATCGATAACTAGTCTCATGGCACACGAGTGAAGCGCGTAGGCAGTTAAAATGCTTCTTTAATCTTTTCATAGGGGGGTTTCTTGTTAATGTTTTTTTCACGAGGGGGCGGAGTGATAATTAGGCCTATCACAGGGAGTTGGATGTATTTCACCCTATATATATATAAAAAAAAATGGTATTTGTGTCTTGTCGAGTGCTTTAAAGAATGAGATTCAGGTCCGACATACAACATAAACACTCCATTATAAAAATGTTCGATATGTTATCGCATATATCAAACCCTTCTACACTATTAATTGTTGGAAATTCTTGATTGAGTAAATCGTGTTGTAACATGATGTTATTAGAGACTTAAGTGAATTCCACATGTTGAAAGTGGAATGTTTTTTACTCAAATTAATCTACGTTTCGAGTAGATAAATTTCGAAGATTTAATTATTCAATTCCGATTTAGGGTGAATGAGAAATTAATTAACAAAGTATGTCATTTAAAAGTTGATTTATAATTGGAATCAATGAGTCGATATGAACATACATGATTAAATGATCAAAATCATACGGGGATTAAAGTGTTCAAATCAAAAAATGGTTCATTTAGTTCAGGGATTAAAGTGTTCAAATCAAAAAATTGAGAGACCAATTTGAAAGGAACTAATTAATCAAGATTCAAAATTTTGGGATCAATTTGTAAATTTCGGAAGCATGGGGCTGAATTGCACAGCGGGCAGGTGCAACCGCCAACACTGGATTAAAGCCTGCCCATGACCGAAATGGTTGGCTGTTGTGCGGGTGTATCGTGCACCCGCCTACACCTGATTTGCGTCCCTCCCTGGGGGCTTTTCGCTCAAGGTGCAACAGTTGGGGCTAAAATGAAAAATTACTTTCAGGGGGCTTTTCGCCCAAAAGTCACAACTTTTGAGCCCTTCTGCAATGTACGAAAAGTTGTAACTTTTGACCCAAAACTCTTCATACTCAATAAATAGACCCCCATATTTTGAGATATACATACCATAATCATATTCTCATCTCCCTTCTTCTCCTAAATACTATTTTGAGTATTTTTGAGAGTGTTGAATATTAAATGCTAAATTGAGCATTTAAAATATTCTTGAAGTTCTTAAATATTATTTTAAGAATTATTTAGTACTAATTTGAGTGCTTTAAATATTTTTAAATATTATTTTAATATTGTAAGAATAAGTTTGCATATTAAATGTTTAGATGTGCATTTAATTCATCTGTATCCAATCGAGAGAGTTTGGAACAAGTATTTTGTTTGCTAGGCTCGGAAATTTATAATGATATTATTTTCGAGACGTTTGTCGTTGTATCTTGGGAGACAATTGCCGTATTACATGACCACCAAGTGCGGGGCAATATTGTCTTAAAGAAATAGGGTAACCCTTGCCTCGACATATCATTATCATTTTGCATCTTCATAAACACCGCCCGTTACGTACTAGAATTTTTCCCAACATTAATTAGTCCATATCTTGAGATAATAGGAGCAAGCCAAATCTCGAAGATGGAAGGATTTAATTTGTACTACTTCCTAATAAATAAGAACAAATAAACTACCTTGCAACAAATAATTAGGATTTGTACTGTTCATATATATAATGTACAATTAAGAGTGCGTGATTGCCGAAAACATACTACATTATTGCATGTATTAGGTATGCATTTTGAAGGTACGATGGTAGGGCTTAAGACCATACTATATTTTAAGCGATGATTCATCTTTATTTATTTAATTGAATATAATGAGGAACTATCATTATACCCTTATTGCTAGAATTATGGTTACATCATCTACTAAACAAAGGATCAATTTATTTTCCTTTTCATATAATATGACTTTGTACATAACATTCTTTTATAACAAAACGGTGCCTTAATTTGAGAAATATTTTTCATTGGGAATTTTAGTTGGTGTCTAATCTTTTTTTTTTTTTAGCATATTTAAGACAAAACCAACGAGCCTGACAACAAAACATCAAGAGCTTGAGCCGGTAAATCAAGAACATGCTCTTGACTCACCAAAGCCGATCTAGCAAGACAATAAGCAACCCGATTGCCAAAACATCTAACAAAAGAATAAGAAAGTGCCGAAAAGAACGAAAAAGGAAAAAAACATCATGACAGACCGCTCCAAGCAGTGAAATATCCCTACCCGCACAACGAAATTTGTTGATAATATTAAGACAATCTCCCTCGAGAATCATCTTAGACCAGCCTTCCCGTCTTGCCAATTGAATCACTTCCAGCGCTGACAAGGCTTCAGCATGAACCAGAGAGGTAATGAAATGCAAACGACGACAGCTCCAAGCCAAACAATCACCCAATGAATCTCTCCCAAAACCCCCTACGTTCATACATGTTGGAGTTAGTGCCCGGCACGCCAATTATTTGGGCGCCATTCTCGAGATAAATCCATGACAATCTAATTGTAAATAAAGTCAAAACTATTATTGGCATTCTGTATTCTTAAAAATGCTTAGAATAAAGTTCCGTAGGATCGCACATAGCTATGGGACATCATCGCGCATCGGTTATGGTGATGATGGAATATGTCCCCAAGGCGGTGATCCTTAAAACTGTTCCAAGTCGTGAAAGGGTTCATTAAGATGAGGAAAATTGATGAACCTGGGGACTTGCTTGTACACATGTCTTTAGAGGATGTGCCTCGTGTAACGACCCATCCAAATGGGGGCCCTCCAAAGAGATAGGTTATCACTTTTTTGGTACTCAAACGACTTTAAACTAAAAAAAAAAAAAAAGCAAAACAAAGACCTAGAACCGTAATATTTAATAGTAGTGATTACTTTAAATAAAACTCCATCAAGAGGAATTACATCAAAGGAAATAAGAATTTAGTACATTTCATATATATATATACCTAGTCTAGGTAGAAGACACAACTATGATAAATATAACACTCTCGGTTGAGGATGTGCACGTGAGACCCGTCTAATCTTCAGCTTACCACCTACTATCCTAAAAAAATAAAGTAACAAAGGGATGAGCTATAAAGCTCAGTGAGTTCCCGAGCACTATGAGAACACCACACAAGCAGGCATCACCAATATGTATTATTGTATAAAGTATACTTATTTTTGTAAAATGGCTCATAGAGAAGTAACTTACTTTCAAATCACATATTTTCATAAAATTCGGCAATCACGTCGAAGGACTTCATAAGAAAGACACATAATTTCATAACCACCAAGATAACATATTCCAAAAGATTTGTTAACCTCAAATCATAAGTATGCCACTATCCACTCAAATAGTAATTGTATCATGGTCTTAGTTGCACACGTGGCCTCAACCATGAACACTCCGTTCACGTGGTCTCTTGCCGCACACAGTCTCACGTGGCTCACCCATGAGTACATTACCAAATGAGTATCAAGCAAATGAGTATGCAACCATCTACTCCAAGGGTAATTATATCATGGTCTCAGTTGCACACGTAGGCTCAACCATGAACACTCTGTTCCCGTGGTCTCTTGCCGCCCACAATCTCACGTGGCTCACCCATAAGTACATTACCAATGGAGTATCATGCATAGTGCAATATGTTATTGATGCCCGCTCACCTATGACACAAGGATAAATGCATCATGGTCTCAGTTGCACACATGGGCTCAACCATGAACACTCCGTTCCCATGGCCTCTTGCCTCCCACTACTACACGTGGCTCACCCATGAGTGCATTACCAATGTGTTATAGTCTTTTGCTCAAGCCAAATGAACATCTACATCCATCACAATATAAGTTTTCAACCATCAACAAACACCACATGTTTACATGATAAGTACAACGTTATGCCACAATGTTTCATCAAAAAAAAAAAAAAAACAAATTGCAATCACAAACATTACTCAATCATATATATAATATATTCATGCAATATATATAATATTGCATTCGCGTAGTACATGGGACTCACCTTTCAACCGAGGCAAAAAGGTCCAACACTAACCCACTCATTCACACATCTTGTTCATTCTCGGTTCCTATAAACAAAAATGATATATATGTATTTCAAATTTTCACCATACAACTAAGAATGGAAAAGCAAGAGTTAAGAATTATATATATTTTTTACTTTCTTTCAACTTAAATTAAGCTTTTAATGTTATTTCTTTAAAAAGTAAATTTCTTCCTTATATAACAAATAGTTTATCAATATTTATTCCACATTTTTAATTTTATAAAATTATCCAAGTATACCCATATGAAATCAGCCCCATAAAAGTGAAATCTAGCACATGCAAGAGTAGAATATAATTTCATTCTATCAATATGAGATTATACTCTTATGTAAAGTCTTATTTCATACACATCTTGAAATCATAAAAAATCATATAAATTTGGAAAATAGCTAAAATCTGAATACCTCACATAATGTAGAAAGGTCATTTAAAATCATAAGAGTTAAAAGATTTGAAAGGTTACTACATCAATTTAAGAAAAACCCAAGCAAAATCGCAACAAATTTTGCTCAATACAAGTCAGATTCAAAAATTCATAGTAAATCGTAGAAAACTCGGATTACCTTGATTCAAGTGGCTATAGAAACCTTAGAATGTTAGCTTTCGAATAAAATTTATTTCGCTCAAATTTGAAGAGCAAAGGTCGGTCGTATTGGCTTGTAATACAGACTGCGATGATAACTGTGTTGGAAAAGTGATATGTGAAAAGTGTGTTTATCCACTTTTGCACATGAAATTCAAACACCATAAATATCGGGAATACTAAATATTATTGGATAATATTATTCTACTCTGGGAGTAGATAAGTTTAGCATTTCGAATTTCTTGATTCGGAGTTGAAACGAATGAGACATTAATTGCTAAAGTTGGGTGTTTGATTGAGCTTTGTCCCACATTGGATATAAAATATAAGTTATGTATGCTTATATACAATGGTGGGCAAAATGATAGTTTGGGCCCTTGGGTCATGACAATTTTGTGTGGGTTTGGAGGGGTGAGGACTTAGCCTTAGTTCGTTTCGCCGACGTCCGTCCGACCGACCGGCCGGCTCGGCTAGAGCTCGGGCCCGGGCCATGGGCCATGACTGGGCTTGGTGGTTGTTGGGCTAAATATATTCTTTTTGGGCCAAATTCAGAATTAATTAACTTGGGCCCAATTAATTATTTTTTTCTTTTGGGCCAACAAAAATTAATTTAGGCCCAAATTTCGTTTCTTTTTCCAAGCAGCCAGGCAGGCATCTGAAACGTTTTTTTAGCTTCTGCTAGCTGAAACATTTCTTCTTCCAGCAGCCATCAAGAAATTTAAACGTTTTGGTTTTCTCTTTCTTTAATTATGAAGCTGAAACGTTTGCAATTCTCTATTTTTCTGCCTATATAAAGGCTCTCCCGGATGAATGAAAAACACACCAAAACATAAACCATTCTGCATTTTTTATGCATTTCATCATACTAAAAATCTGAGTGTTCTTGAGCAAATTACGTTCGTGGAGTGTTGTTCTTGAAGTGGTTCAATTACAATACGTAATCGTTGTATCTTGGGAAGTTAATTGCACGATCCCGTACCACCGTAGGCGGGGCAATATAGCTTTAAGGATAGAGAGTCCAACTCTCGCCTTGATTGTTATTCAATTGTTCTTCATATATTTTCAGAATTATTTTCTTGTAAGAGCTGATTTTGCAACAAGCTTAAAGCTATATTTTGTTGTTGATTTTTGTGACTTTTCGAAAATTCTGAAAATGGCTGATTTTGGTTCTGGTTTTGCCTCGGGTTCGGGGTTTAGGTCCGGTTCAGGCTCTGGTCCGAATCTACCGGTTGTAAATCCATTTAATCCGGTAATTCAGGCACAGTCTGAAAGGCGAACTCCGATTGTACCACCGGTTAATCCGGTTATCCCGGCACAGGCTGGAAGGCCAACGAAGTTCAGCGTGGCTGACTTCAAACGTTGGCAACAAAAGATGCTTTTTTACTTAACTACTTTGAACTTGGCGAGGTTCTTACGGGAAGACGCCCCGCCTGTCCCTGAAGATTCTGACGATGTTCAAATGAGAACGGCATATGATGCCTGGCAACACTGTGATTTCCTTTGCAGGAACGGTTTGGATGATTCACTTTACAGTGTTTATCATTCCATGAAATCGTCAAAAGACCTCTGGGAGGCATTAGATAAGAAGTATAGAACTGAGGAAGCTGGACTAAAAAAGTTCATGGTCGCAAAGTTCTTAGACTTCAAAATGTTGGACTCTAAGTCCGTGGCAAGCCAAGTCCAAGAGCTTCAGATTATCATAAATGAAGTTAATGCTGAGGGAATGGCTTTGAGTGAGAATTTTCACGTAGGGTCTGTGATTGAAAAATTATCGCCCTCATGGAATGAATTTAAGAACTACCTAAGGCATAAACGAAAGGAGATGACCTTAGAAGAGTTAGTTGTCAGACTCAGAATTGAGGAAGACAACCAGGCTTCTATCAAAAGGGCTCATGTTCAAGAAATGGCAAACGTCGTTGAAGTTCCGAAAAGTTCTAACCGAAAAAGAAAGTTCCAGGGGAATTTCCAGGCCCAGAAAAATCAAGCTGGGAAAGGAAAGCCGAAACAGGGTGACGACTATGACAGTGGTTGCTATAATTGCGGCCATACTGGTCATTGGGCTAAAGACTGTAAAGAGCCCTAGAAAAATAATAATCAGTCTCGGAAGAGATGTTCTGGCAAGAATAAAGGCAAGTATCAGGTTCAGAACAGGGTTCAGAACCAGGTGCAAAATCATGTGCAACATCAGGCGCACTTAGCTGTTGATGATGCCCAGGGCATCAATGAGATGATTGGCGACCTGTCAAATAACCAAGTGCCAATCGATCTGACGGATCTTGATCTCTCTGTCGTCGTGTTTCGAAGCCAACTTGGTCGACAACCCGAGGGAGTGGTTCATAGATATTGGGGCTACTCGCCACATCTATTCCGATAGAAATGCTTTCTCGTCCTATTACCCAACTGATGGACGAAGATTGTTTATGGGAAACTCGACCACGTCTCCAGTGGTTGGAATGGGGAAGGTTGTGCTGAAGATGACTTCAGGTAAAGAACTGACATTGACTGAAGTTCTGCATGTTTCGGAGATTCTAAAGAATTTGGTATCCGGTTCGGCTTTAGTCAAGAATGGGTTCAAGATAGTCTTCGAGACTGATAGATTTTCTTTAACAAAGAGAGGATTTTACGTAGGAAAAGGTTACCTTGAGCAGGGCCTTTTTTTCAAAATGAATGTAATTCACTCTCTTGTAATTGAAAACTGTGGCAATAAAAGGATTGAGAATTCTGTTTATTTGCTTGAGTATTCTAATTTGTGGCATGTTAGACTAGGACATGTTGAAAATAAAATGAACATAAATGTGAAATTTGCGTTGAGGCAAAGCTAGTCAAACAACCGTTTCCTTCAGTGGAAAGAAACACCGCACCTCTAGAACTTATTCACAGTGACATCTGTGATTTGAAGTTTGTGCAAACTAGAGGTGGGAAAAAGTATTTCATTACATTCATAGATGATTGCACCAAGTATTGTTATGTGTATTTACTAAGAAGTAAAGATGAGCGCTTGGAGTGTTTACACATTACAAAACGGAAGTTGAAAATCAACTTGGAAAAAGGATAAAGGCTATTCGTAGTGATAGAGGTGGCGAATACGGAGCACCATTTGATGAATTTTGTACAAATTCAGGCATTATACATCAAACAACAGCCCCATATTCACCACAGTCAAACGGAATAGCGGAGCGCAAGAATCGTACTCTTAAGGAGATGATGAATGCGTTGCTGATTAATTTTGGGTTACCTCAAAATTTGTGGGGGGAGGCGATACTCTCCGCCAACTATATCCTTAACAAGATTCCCCACAAAAGTAGAAGTGAGACTTCGTACGAACTTTGGAAAGGTCAAAAGCCTTCTTACAAGTACCTCAAAGTGTGGGGGTGTTTGGCTAAGGTAGAAATACCCAAACCCAAACAAATTAAGATAGGGCCTAAAACTATTGATTGCATATTCATAGGTTATGCACTTAATAGTAGCGCCTATCGATTTCTGGTACATAAATCAGAAATATCTGAGATTCATGAAGGTACTATCATGGAATCTAGAAATGCTTCGTTTTTCGAGGATGTCTTTCCAAGGAAAGAAACGAACAAGTTCCTCTTAAAAGAACATTTGATGAGTATGCGAGTATTTCTAATCCCGGGGATGAAGAACCACGTCGTAGCAAAAGGGCGAGAGTTCCTAAATCATTTGGTCACGACTTTGTATCATATACATTAGAAGGGGAGCCAAGAACGATTAAGGAATCTATGTCCGGTCCAGATGCTCAACTCTGGAAAGAGGCTATCAATAGTGAAATCGAGTCTATTTTACACAACCATACCTGGGAGTTGGTTGATCTTCCAAAGGGAAGTAAGCCTTTAGGCTGTAAATGGATTCTGAAAAGAAAGTATAAAACTGATGGAACTATTGATAAGTATAAGGCCCGTTTGGTAGTCAAAGGATACCGACAAATGGAGGGTCTTGATTTCTTCGATACTTATTCTCCGGTAATGAGAATAACATCCATAAGATTATTTATCGCTATTGCCGCGTTGCATAACCTTGAGATACATCAAATGGATGTTAAGACTGCGTTTCTGAACGGAGAATTAGATGAAGAAATATACATGGAACAACCCGAGGGGTATGTTGCTCCTGGAAAGGAGAAGAAAGTGTGTAAACTTGTAAAGTCGCTTTACGGACTTAAACAAGCGCCAAAGCAGTGGCATGAAAAGTTTGATAGCACGATGTTATCAAATGGTTTTAAGATCAATAAATGTGATAAATGCGTGTATATCAGACAAACACATTACGCATACGTCATCGTGTGTCTATATGTAGATGACATGTTGATAATGGGTAGTAATCATGAAATCATCATGAATACTAAAGGAATGTTAAAGAAAAACTTTGACATGAAGGATATGAGACTTGCATACGTCATCTTAGGGATTAAAATCCTGAGGACTTCTGAAGGACTAGTCTTATCGTAATCTCATTACGTTGAGACGGTTTTGGAAAAGTTTCTTCCGAGCGATAGTGCACCAGTCAAGACGCCAGTGGACTTGAGCGTTCATCTACACAAGAACCATAGAGAACCCGTATCGCAGTTAGAATATGCTAGGGTTATTAGGAGTTTGATGTATATCATGAACTGTACTCGCCCTGATCTAGCTTATTCTATGAGCAAGTTGAGTAGGTTCACGAGTAATCCTAGTGTAAAGAATTGGAATGCTTTAACTAGAGTTCTTAAGTATTTAAAGTTTACTAAAGAATATGGATTACACTACTCAAGATATCCAGCTGTAATAGAGGGGTACAACGATGCTAACTGGATATCAGACACGAACGACTCTAAGTCTACAAGTGGGTATGTATTTACCGTTGGTGGAGGAGCAGTATCGTGGAAATCTTCTAAGCAAACTTGCATAGCCCATTCCATGATGGAATCAGAATTCAAAGCTCTAGATAAAGTTGGTGAAAAAGCTGAGTGGCTAAGAAATTTCTTAGAAGATGTTCCCTGTTGGAAAAACCTGTGCCTTCATTATTGATTCATTGTGATTGTATGTCGGCAATTGGGAGGGCTCAGAGTAGTATGTATAATGGTAAGTCTAGACATATTCGTCGAAGGCATAATACCATTAAGCAGTTGATCTCTAACGGGATTATTTCCATTGATTATGTGAAATCAAAGGAGAATATTGCAGATCCTTTGACGAAAGGATTGTCTAGAGATCAAATATACTGCCTATCAAGAGGAATGAGATTAAAGTCTACAAATTAAGAATTGACATAGCGGTAACCCAACCATATTGACTGGAGATCCCAAGATCATGGTTCAACGGGACAACTAAGTTGTGAAAATTCAGGAGGGCACTTAAGAGTTCAATAAACTCTAAACCCATTGCCTAGGATAAAGAAGTGCATCCTACAAGTGTAGCAAAGGTTAAGTCGGAACTTTTAATGATTCCTATACTGTCATGAAAATGAAGTGGAGTATGGTAGGATACTCTTAAATAGGAGATCACCTATGTAAGTATGAGGTATAGGCCGCCTCAACATTGAGTATAATGTAAACACTTATGAAATCAAGAGGGGCGCCACGGCCAAAATGGGCCCAACAGTGAGAACTAAAAATTTGCTTAGAAAATTTATCATGTGAATATCATTGTCTGGTTTTACACGAACGGCTGACCAATTCAAGACATCATGTTCATTGGGTAGCCTAGTAAATCCGATGATATCTCACTAAGAAAGGTTCAAAGCCAAAAGCTACCTCTTCTGATGTGATAAATATTCGTTTGAACTCTCAGATTCATGCATTGCATAAAATTGCATTAATTTCATTCGTGTGGGGGATTGTTGGAAAAGTGATATGTGAAAAGTGTGTTTATCCACTTTTGCACAAGAAATTCAAACACCATAAATATTGGGGATACTAAATATTATTGGATAATATTATTCTACTCTGGGAGTAGATAAGTTTAGCATTTTGAATTTCTTGATTTGGAGTTGAAACGAATGAAAAATTAATTGCTAAAGTTAGATGTTTGATTGAGCTTTGTCCCACATTGGATATAAAATACAAGTTATGTATGCTTATATACAATGGTGGGCAAAATGATAGTTTGGGCCCTTGGGTCATGACAATTTTGTGTGGGTTTGGAGGGGTGAGGACTTAGCCTTAGTTTGTTTCGCCTCACGCGCGCGCCGCCGCCGCCATCATTCCGACCGGCTCGGCTCAGCTAGGCTCGGGCGCGGGCCGTGGGTCGTGGCTGGGCTTGGTGGTTGTTGGGCTAAATATATTCTTTTTGGGCCAAATTCAGAATTAATTAACTTGAGCCCAGTTAATTATTTTCTTCTTTTGGGCTAACAAAAATTAATTTAGGCCCAAATTTCATTTCTTTTTCCAAGCAGCCAGGCAGGCATCTGAAACGTTTTTTCAGCTTCTGCTAGTTGAAACGTTTCTTCTTCCAGCAGCCATCAAGAAGTTTAAACGTTTTGGTTTTCTCTTTCTTTAATTATGAAGCTGAAACGTTTGCAATTCTCTGTTTTTCTGCCTATATAAAGGCTCTCCTGGATGAATGAAAAACACACCAAAACATAAACCATTCTGCATTTTTTATGCATTTCATCATACTAAAAATCTGAGAGTTCTTGAGCAAATTACGTTGGTGAAGTGTTGTTCTTGAAGTGGTTCAATTACAATACGTAATCGCTGTATCTTGGGAAGTTAATTGCACGATCCCGTACCACCGTAGGCGGGGCAATATAGCTTTAATGATAGAGAGTCCAACTCTCGCCTCGATTGTTATTCAATTGTTCTTCATATATTTTCAGAATTATTTTCTTGTAAGAGCAGATTTTGCAACAAACTGTTTCAAGGTAAAACTTGATAGGAAAATGAAATTTATTTTGGGATTTGAAAAGAAGACTCTAGGGAGTGATTTCTTGATATATTTTTGAATAATTTGGAGTCAAATGTTGAAGATGAAGAGTTTGCATGTGGTTGTTAGAGAGAGAAAAGGAAAGAAAAGTCTTTTTGGTTGAAGATGAAAGTGAAGAGGTGTATTTATACTCATATATATGTATACATACACACCTATATATAAATATAATAAGTTCCCTTCCTTTCTCTTTTCTCTTTTTTTTTTTTAATATATATTATTAGTAGAACATGTGAAAGCATTCCAATTAAAAATGGAGCTACACTTAACACTAAAGAACATTTTAATATAATAGTACTACAAATACACTACTTCTAGTATGAATTCAAAAATATAATAAGTATACGTATGTTAGTGAAATAAAGACAATATATATATATATAGATGAAATAAAATTAAAAAAATTAACAAACATACGGGTGTCACACCTCGTTCCATAGGCATTGGTACGGTGAAAGCCTATATGTGTATGAGGGTTCTCATTTGGGAAATGAGTAAACTGAACTACCCCATGGAAGTTCCTTAATTGGAATCCTAGTCGAATCTGGAACTTTCTATAATCACGTAGGTGTAAGATTAATCCTTATGGATCTGAGGTTCCGTAGGTTATCATGTGCATGTTCCACCATGCTTTCATCTATCTCATGATCACTAAAGGGTCATCATATGAGATATTTTGGGTATGGTCTGATTATGTACGAAGATACATGAGAGACCAAGAAGAGATCCGTCTCTGACTTTAGCAAGTCGGCCAATCTCCTATGTTTACATAGTACATCAACTTAGGAGTCTCTGGCCAGAGCAGGGTATCTACAGAAGCGAAGTATTATAAATTAAAAATTATAATATTATATCACAAAATTCAAAATTAAACTATGTTTTAATATTATAATTTTTAAAATTTTATTTTTCTGATTTTTCAAATTTTTTTTTAATTTATTTTATTTTTCTGATGTTTTTATATTTTTCTTATGTTTCTTTACGATTTTTATTTAATTTTTTTTCAAATCGGCAGCCAATGAAAGATACTTTTATTTAAATTTAGATATTCATTTTTTAAATTTTCTTAATTTTCAGATTTTTTTTCAAAAAAAAAACTATTTTGTTATCTAATTTTTCCTGAGTTATTTTTTGAGTTTTTAATTTATTTATTTCTCAATGGGGAAAAACTATTTCGCCATCGATAATAAATTTATTTAATATAATTTTAACATTTTTCATTTTTTTTTTATGTTTTTAGTATTTTTTAAATAAGTTTTTAATATTTTTGTAACTACATTCACATTTATATAATATTACATTATTATATTTTTTCAATTAATAATTATTGTCTTAAACTTAAATTCGTTTGAATTATACAATTTTAATGTTTTTTTAATTTCTTAGAATTATTTTATTTTTTATAATTTTATCTTCACATGAGTTTTGGGAGTAATATTGACTTTTTCATTCATTTCCCTCCAAATTTGGGTGCCACGTAAGCAATTTCCCTCCAAATTTAGGTACCGCATCATTTTCCAATCAATTTTGAATTTTTCAATGAAATTTGTACTCAAATTGTCAAATTTTTGGCCAGAATGTACCAAAATTGCCAATTGAAACATTTTTTGTATGAAAAAACGTACACGACCCTTTTGTATATCAAACATACTATTTTTCCTCTCTATATATGTAGATAGATAGGCAGGCATACATGAATGAAATTTGATTCGTCTCAAGTAATTAAATTAAATGCTAAGGAAGATAAAATAATAATATCATTTCTCACGCTACGGACAATGGTTTTTATTGAATGGTGAAACGCAGGCCGGGTATCAAATGCAAGAAAATATTTGCAATTTTCCACGGAAATATTATTACTTTATTTATTTGTATCAATATAGTCGCAATTACCTAACTAATTATAACTACACTACCATTGATCTTTAACTAAAAATAAATAAAATACCAAGGTTAATACATAGTATCATCGGAGCTTAAATATGATCGAATTCGATTATATATCCAATTATTGCATACAATAAGGAACCAATTCCACTGAAAAATCAGATTTTAAACGAATTCAAGTGCGGACCCAATAGGAGTATAAACAAGAACATGAATGAATATATTTTCCCGCCCGTGCAAACAGGTAATAAATAGCCGCTCCTGGATGATCTACCCCCTCCGTTATGAGGACAACACTTACATGTAGGGCTGAGATCACTTGGGAGTTACTAATCCGCGATTCATCAAGAATTTTCCTCCATGTAAATCCATAGACTAATCACGCACCTACAATATTAGCGCCAAAAACCAATGGTACAAATATTTTTCTGGTTTATTTTTATATCTTACCCGTACATCTACAAATCCCCTTCGTAAGTTTTTAGCTAAGTAAACCGATCTCTTCATGCGAAGCATATAGCTTGAGAGTCTCCCCTTCGTATCCGGACCCAAACGAAGGGTTTGATAACTCTGATATCCTCGGTTGAGTGTTTGCACTTTCCACCAAGTATGGAAGTATGTATTTTTTCATGTCACCATAAGAAATTTCAAGATGACTCCCCGACACGTTTACGAACTTCACTTTCCCAGCTTCATCCAATGTTTTCAAACCAATCCAATCTTCGGTGTAGAGGGACGTCTGCAAGATTCATGAATTCCAGTTAGGGGCAGATTTCGTACAGATCATCAGTTCCTTTGAGGGAAGGCAGAAGATGAAAGTTGACAGAGATTGGCTGGAATTGTAAGTGCATTCCTTTGGAAGGCGAGTCAGAATATAAAGGTGAAACTTTAATTTAATTTATTTTATATATGAAGTTTGTGATTTATCCAGAGGGACATTTGTCAGGTCCAGTCCCTTTTTTTTCGTCTCTGCTAGGAGTATCAGTGCAAATGTGCCACGTGTCTACATTCATACATAGCCACATGCGTAAATGGATACATAATACACACACATAAACCATCCAATTATAATACGTTTCGGTTTATATTGATAAAATGCAAAAGTACCTCTTGTGCAGGCAAAAGAATGTCCCAGGATCCATCTGCGTAATACCCAAACCAAGAGGTCTCTTTTGGTACCAGAATTTTATCGTGTTCGAACTGATAAAAGAAAGCAAAGTAAGTAAAACATCGAACATAAATTTTGTTTTAACCACTCGAGTGAAGAGAAATGAACTTCAAACATACCATGATAAGTACTAAGTTATCCAAGCTAGCAAACCGCTCCTTGTACGTGGAATTCTTGTATATTTCGTTATTAATCTTCGGAAGGAACTTGCATCCTTTTTTGTATTCATCTATGTCCTGGTAACAGCAAACAGATGATAACAAAGAATATAACCCTACGCTTAGACCTCGGATTATAGTGAAGATATACCAAGAAATATTTGTAAAAATCTAAAATCGTTCCGGAGGAATTTATCATGTTGAGATATCGGTGCCAGGGTCATTCTTAGAAGTTCCTGGACCCAAAATATTTAGGATAACCACCACCACACATGTGGTGGAACCCACGTGGCGGCCACCATAAACTTGTGGTAGTGAGTAGACAGTCTCAAAACCACCTAAAAATCACTCGTGGCACCACACACGATATTAGACCTAGCTAAAGGACCTCGGTTCATGCATCGTTGCCACCAAACTACAAAGAATTTCACATCACAGACTCGGAGACTTGGGCCTACACGCCACCATCATAAAAAATATTGACTTTTCAAAGCGGACAAACATTTAATTATTTAATTTCTCCAAAATGCCAGTAGATGTGAGTCACGAAAAGTGATGAAATGCTGGAATATCGACGAAGGAGAAGATTGGTCAAGATTCATTTTTATCTGCAGATGTAAAATTTTAAAAGAATAAAATTACTCACAGTTGGAATTTTGATATAACAAGCCGGTGCCAAATGTTCCTGTAATTACACATAGCTGAGACAATTCAAAATGGTATAACGTGTCGAGAACAAGATCATAAAAAATGGGAAAGAATAATTAACATGTAAAAGGCTATTTATTAAAAAAAACAAGTATTAATAGAAAAATACGTCGAAATAAATACAAACCTGAACATAGTCGCTGTAAATGGCCAACTCGATCAAAAAGTCCACTAGAATGCAAACCACAGCTGACTACCAAAGTAGGCATAATCAAACCACATTGCCATAGTAAACCATTTCCACACGCAATAGGAGATAATGTTCTTCAGAAATAATCAATATTTGTTTTGCTAAAAATTTACATTTTTTGGCTCGTAAAATGTCTAACAGAAGATTTAACGCAGCTAAAAGGGAAAACTCACTCCACAGAGGGGAACGGCAGCTATTCCGGCATGTGGACCTGCCAGAGATATAAGATTCCGCACCTGTCATAAAGTAAAAGAGATAAAGAATTGAATCAGTTAGTATTTTGCATATATACATAAATATAATTCTATGATATGTAAAATCAGGTCATCTTATACTGTTTGTATGCAAGTTAGTTGCGTTGTATGACAATATGGTCACATCTCAGCTATGGTACATATATACAAGGAGATATACAAATGAAAAGGAAATAACGATGAATTAATGAATCCATAGCAGTTTTTTCCAATATTCTTAATTGAAAATTTTCAGAATTCAGATGCATACTTACTGGAGGTGCCCCGTCACATAATTCGATGACTCCTCTGCCAACCAAATTACCCTGAAAAGTATGAGATCAGAGAAAGATTCGCAAGATGTTATGTGAATAGAATATAAAAGAAGGAAAAGACTCCGTATATGATATGATAGAAAATTTTCAAGTCATTATAATGTTACGTTTCTACTTTCCAACCAAAGAAGAAAAGGTTTTACTTGTAATGACCAGTATGTGATTCACATTTGGCACTTGAAGAGTGCAATTTTTTTCATTTTCGTTTCATGAGATCAAAAAGTTTCATCACGAGTTCCAGAAGGGCAAAACATGGTACATGTCGCATTTATGAGGTTCCCAAATATGCAAAGCTACATAAGAAACATACCTATTTAATCTAGAGTTCTGGATATTTTCAGCGGAGGAATAAGAAAATTAAAATCATAATGCATCTAGAATAAACAGGTTCCAGCCCTTTTCCTGAAATATTTCACATAATTGATCGGTTTTATTATAGCATCTTAACGGCCAGTAGCCACTCTGCTGTCTCGATTCTCAAGATCGTGAAAAGGAGAAAAAGATGAAGTTGGGAAATAGAAAAGAATCTTGCTATGAAATATTTTTTATCTGGCAAACGATTTTCATCTTGAAAGCTACCAAGACGGTAGAAGCATGAAACACATTTTTAATGTCGAATTGAGGACAGCCAATTTAAAGCTAAAAAATGGATATGTTGGACATATATTCAAGGATACAAGGAAAGTCTTAACAGTTTCACCAAAATGCATTTAAAATAAGAATACTATTTGAACAGTCTGTATAATCCTCGTCAAAGAAAAAATTGGATCAAAATGTAGTCACATAACATGAATTTCCCGGATATTCTCTCAAATTATAACATTTCACATTGTTAAGCTGCCAAAGATTTCGATAGTAAAATCCTCAAAGTGCTTTAGCCCTTATGAAGCATTTCATACCTCTACTCGGATAAAATGGTATAACTTGAAAACAAATTAAAATGAAAGAGAATGAACATCTCAAAGAAAACAAAATTCGGCACACGAACGATGAAGAAGATAAAGCTCATGATAAGTGGAAATGAAAATATATTTTCACCTGGGAAAGCCCAATAATGTTGTAACCTTCACTGAGTTCACTCATTTTCTTCACCTGTAAGTTGAAGGCATTCTATCTGAGAAAGGATTTATCAGTCAAAAACGTAAAATCTTCAGACAAAACAATAACAATACCTTCTCACAAGCAATGGCTGTCTACATCGTAAAAACCAAAAAAAAAAAAAAGTATGTTAAATTTTCAATGTCATAATGCTATTTATAGAGATGCATAGTTGACAGGTAATTCATGAAGAACTGAGAACCTGTTTTAGGAAAGGCATTGTCCAGGAATCCCATGCACCGTTTCCAATTTCACTAAAGAAAAATACAAGAACGAAATACATGTGTTGAAACAAAATAAGGAAGTAAAAAAGCAAGAGTTTCACGTTTCTAAGCCAATAACTCCCCTCGGGTAGGCAAGGAGCAACATTGTACGTATATATTATCTTATTTTATTATCCTCGAGCATTGACAAACCAAGAAACATCAACCAAGAATTCAATCCACGGGAATCATAACAGGTTTTAAGTGAAAATCTCAACATATAAATAGGTATATCTATATATGTCCATTTTTCGTTATTAAAGAATTGGAAATGTAAAGAAGTAAATATGCTTTATGTAGTGTGGACTTAAATCATTAAACCAACTGAAGTAATGAGAACATACATGCAATAGCCCTGAGAACCGGACCAATTACTTAGAAGAGTGGTGAAATGTGTGACTCCTTTGTTACGGCAGTTGTCAGAGATACCTGCAATATCATTCAATTGGAGATGAGACTTTTTACTAATGAAAAAGAGAATAAGTCGATTGCACGACTCTAGACTCTATCCCACGGAGTGTCAATAAGGCCTAAGACTTACTCAGGGGAGAGGATAATAGGATAAGCTAAAGAAAGGATGAATGGCAAAAGGGAAATCCTTATCTATTTACTCAATCAGGATTCATATGTCATCATCTGGCATTTTACAAAGGGTTATTTGTGAATTACAAGAGCTGGAAATATAATGCGCCAAGAATGAAAGAAGACGTTAACGTGTGCAGGACAAATACAAAAGGCAACACTAAGATTAGGTAATGCTTCAAATGATCCCAAGTAGATATTAATTAATGACCTAGTACTCTTTCCCTTGCTATGGAGAAAATCTATATATATTCAACAAATGCAGAAAACATGAAATATGTCAAAAATACTCCATTAGGAAATAAAGAACTGAAAGAAGATCACATCTTTATTCTTTGTACATACAAAGTCAATATTAGGGCGTAAACAATTCGAATCGAGTAGAAGCTTGTGTGATTTATTATCGAGCTTTAAATTTGTGTTTGAGCTTGGTTTGATTGTTAATCGAGCTGAACACGAGTCAAGTCGAGCTCGAGTAGTTTGACTTTTTTTTTATATATTTTATCATATTTTACTAATCGAGTCGAGTTTGAGCCGAGCTTCAAACTTATCAAACACACAACAGGTTGTTCAAACGATCCCAGACGATCTACTCCAAGTATTAAGTAGCTTGGTCCGTCTTTCAATCCTAAATTAGAAGTGCGAATTCGTTTACAAAACGCCCAAAAAATGGTGAAAATATAGCCAAGAACAGAGCCATATTCTGATATGAAACTAACAAAATCACTAAAATAATTTCTAACAAAAATAATTCCTTTGTAACTTGATAAGATAATATCTACTCCATTTTACTCTAAGAACAACTGAAAATTACACAGCATCAAGTGAAAGGAAATACAGTAAAAGCAAAATGATTCACTACAAAAGCGAAGGACAAGGCAGAGAAAAGTACCATGGAAGACAACAAATGGAATGGAAAGAGCAGTTCTTGGAATCAAAATCAATGTAAATATGGAAATTACAGTTGATATTATCAGGAAATAGTTGTTGGAACAAGCCATTTATGCTATATATATTATTAGGAAATTTCAATGGCTTCTTCTTCTTCTTGCTCCTCCTCCTCTACTTTCGGATGTTTGTGGAAAATCCAAGAAAGTGGATGAAATATGAGACGTGTAATAAATAAAGATCAAGATAAACGTGGGAAACTAAGGAAGATAGACTTATTAGTTGACTATTTCTTATTTTATTTTATTTTATTTTTGGTTTATTTTTATACCAAAGGTTTCCCAGCTATACACCAGAAATTAATTCTTTCGAAGCGTAAAAATCACCGAAATGAGCTCCCAACAAAGATTTTTTTATACGCCGGAAACTATTTCTTATTAGAAATCAAAAAAAAGAGGAAAAGAAGAAAATAGGAGTATTTTTGAGGTGAATTACATGCACACCCTCTCACTTTACTCATAATTAACGGCAGAAAACAAATCTATTTAAAATTGAAATATTTAAGACTATTTTTTCTTGAGTCCGATAAATGGGATTTAGGAGTTAAGCTGAGGGGATAAAAATGTAATTCTCCCGTATTTCTCCTTCTAAAAACTCCTTTTTAATTTTTGGCAAAATATAAATTTCTTTTACTATTTCTTTTCCCAACATAAAGAAAAGTGATGATTGTCATTTATTAATTGAAGAAAAAACGTTTGGGCAAGACTAAAATATTTGTTATAGGGACGTCTTCGTGACAGAAAATGAGTAATACATAGTATCATTATTGTAGCTTTGACTTTCGTCATAATAGGATATGACTAGAAATAAATGTGCAAAGAAATGGAATGTTGAAAATTGAAATATAGGTTAGAACAATCATATAGCATTAATCTCCAACTTTTTATTTCAATGACACAATTTTGAATTTCACTCAAAATGTTAAATTTGTCGAAGTGGATGCATTATGTATTGAAAGTGGGGATTTATAATATTTGACCAAATAAAAACCTAGAATATAGATTTCTAATTGTATTAATAGAATTAATACAATTGTGTATTTCCAATGAGCTTTTGATAAAATAAACATATTACAATGATAAAATTATCTTTAATGGGATACTCACTATGAAGTTCTTCGATCTAGCCATGTCATTGAAGAAAATTAAATATAGGTTAAGGGCTCTATTTATGTAATTATTTTGAGGATCATTTACCAAAAGTAATAAACAAAGGAATCTTGAATTTTAAATTAGATAAAAGGAGGGTTTTCATTTATTTATCTAATTATTTTGAGTTTATCATTTAGCAAGGACAAATTGAAGGCGATGGTATATTCTAAACTTAGATAGGTAATCTTGTCACTATGAACTTAAAAAAAAAGGGTAATAATATAGATGAACTTTTACCGTTTCTCTATTGAATTGATAATATCACAATATTAGCTGATATATTTCATAATATATAAAAATATATCTATATATGTATGTACTTTCTAACGATAATAATTATTTACTCGGTTCGCTCCTAATACGTATATTGTATTCGTATGCCATACCAATCGACTTTATGAATTAAAATCATAAAGTTTAAGTACATTTCAATTAAGGCTTTTATAACAATGATAGATGTTACCGTTATATTTAAAATAACTTTCTTACTGACGCATTACATTTCACGTGGGAAATACGTTTGTTTACGTTCATCTCCGACAATATCTACTTATATATGATCGCCATCTTATAAATTAATCATATTTCTTCATTATTTCATATGTAACAACTAAAACTAATAAGATGCAAAATGAAAAATCAAAACAAACACCAAAAAATGAAAAATAAATAGGCGAAGAAAAATCCAGGTAAGAAAGGAAACAAATGGCGGAGGCTGACCAATTTGACAACTAAGATATATATCAGAAAACTCTCTCACTTCACTCTCTCTCTCTCTCTCTCTCTCTCTCTCTCTCTATATATATATATATTGATACCACAAAGCTTTAATTCCGTACAAAAAATCCAAATACTTTGGCCCAGAAAATCATCAAAACCATTTCACCGGACCAAACTTTTAATCACACTCACACAATCACCGGCGGTGCTAACGTGTGCCGGTGGTGGCAGCGTTCGAGGTATCGTGTCTTGATATTCGTCGATGATTTTAGCGTTTTTTGATTTTTTTTTTTAGGAACCCAGTTTGGTTTTTCTTTTGTTTTTTTGGTTGTTTACATTTGCTTAATTTATTGTTGATTTTTTTGAAATGGGTTTTTGAGGGAGTTTTCAGTGGCATATCAAGATTGAATTTTTATTTTTTTTGTTGTTATTGTTTGTGTTTGTTTCTCCTTAAGTTTTAGTCTTGTTGTGTTATTTATTTTATGAACTGAAACCCTGATTGACCTGGTAAAGATTTGTTTTTTTATGATGCTTTTCTGTGATTAATTCCAAATTTTCAAGCCAAAGGACCACAAACATGTGTGTGTGTTAAAGATTTGTTTTTTATGATGCCTTTTTGTGTTTAATTCCAAATTTATAAGCCAAAGGACCATAAACATATATATATGTGTGTGTGTGTGTGTGTTGTAAAGATTTATTTTTTATGATGCTTTTTTGTGTTTAATTCCAAATTTTCAAGCAAAAGGACCATAAACATATATATGTATGTATTTATAAATAAATATATATATATATATAATTATGTATGTATGTATTTGTTTTAGTGTTGAGTTAAGGAGAAGTAGCTAAATTTAATGTTTTTTAGTTAAAGACTGATATGTGTGTGGTGCATGGTTGTTGATCTGAGTTTGAATGTTAAAATTTAGGAAAACTAGATGCATTTGATGGTTTTTAGTTAAAGACTGAGAAATCAGAACCGAACCCCGTGATTTCCGTGAAATAAATAACTATATACCAAATGTGTTTGAACAATCTTTGTCGGGTTTGTGTACGTCGGTACCCAAGCTTGATCGCCTCATTAAGAACTAGATTTTACTTAATGAATGGTGATGCACGGGTTTCGAACCTTATATGCTCAATTAACTTGCAATTATGCTTCTGCTGATGGTAATCTCGTTTTGTATGCGCACGTCTTACACGTGTGAAATAAATAACTATATACCAAATGTGTTTGAACAATCTTTGTCAGGTTTGTGTACGTCGGTACCCAAGCTTGATTGCCTCATTAAGAACTAGATTTTACTTAAATGAATGGTGATGCACGGGTTTCGAACCTTATATGCTCAATTAACTTACAATTATGCTTCTGCTGATGGTAATCTCGTTTTGTATGCGCGCGTCTTACACGTGTGACATTATGTTTGCCTTCTCAATTTACATTTGGCGCGTGTATGTCATATGCTCCTTGTAATAGATAGTAACTCATTGAAAATTTAGGAATGTGTGTTGAAAATTTCTCTTCAAGTTATTAGAGAAGTGATTTGATTGTCTACCATAAATATTTACTTGGATGTTACGTAGGGCTGATTCATAACATCTGATACAGTTCGGTGCTATTTTGTCGAAGAAATGGAAAAAAATAAAGAGGTTTATCATCTTGTGTAACGCCATTGTCTTAATATGCCATTTTGATGATGCTCTAATTGTTTTAGTGCTCATACTGATTTATTTTGGGCTAGTTCAGGTTAAATTAAGTTTTTTTCGTTAATCAACTATATTGCAAAGCAAAAAGTGTTGATGATGTCATTTTCTTAAACTTATCGGCTTTCTAAAACGAATCATTTCAGTTTCCTCTGTACATTTTATTTTGTTTTATACATTTCTGCTACTTTCTTGTGTTGATGGGAACCTAATTGCTGAGCAACAAATTATTCGCTTCATTTTGCTGTAGGTGTGCTGTATATCCATCTTTGATGCGTATGATCAAAATAAGCTGATTTGCATTGTACAACCCAATGGCCCACGAGACAGATGTTCGAGATAGATCAAAAGCTAAGATGGAAGCTTCAAACTATAAGGCAAACGGGATTTTTGCTAAAGAACTTGAAGACGAGCTTATGAAATTTACATCTAAGTGTGAGGACTATGAATCACGCTTGGTTGAGCAGACTAAGGAAGTCCACAGAAATGACGATATGGAGGTCAACATTACAGAATGCACAAAATCTTTGGGCAATGAGGTGGTTGAAGCTGAACGGCACGACACAACTGAGAACTCGAGTTCGTTCGATGACAGTGATTGTGGAGTTGAGAATGTTGATGCCTTGGGTGATTTTGAAGCTATGTCAGATTTTTGTGGTGATGCTTCACCGTCGGTGGATTTTGATGGGTTTGGTGAGATGTTTAGGACGAGGTAAGTGTAGTTAACCCTATTATCTTTCTTGTTCACTTGTTTGTCTTGAAGTTCTTGCTTGTGGGCCCCAGTGGTTCGAGTTCTCGAAATTAAAGCATCTACATTAATGAAACTATAATTTTCACGGTGAGATGGTAATCCGTAATTTTGTTTTTAAAATGGGTGACTATTTTCTTTTTAATTACATATCTAACTTTTTGATTTTGTAAATATTAGTTAATATTGATGATGGTAAGTAGGTAATTTTTCGTTTTTGGGTAAGTATTTACATATTAATTGACGTGTTTGAATTTTTATACTGGGTTTCTATTATCTTTGAAAGTACTTTGAGAGCTCTATGATTTGATATTAATGTTTTGGGATAAAAATATTAAACACTTTGAACTTTGGCCGTTTTCACACTTTTATTTTTTAGAAACTTTTTTTTTTCACTTTACCTCCTAACCTTTGCAAAATTAACATTTTTTTATATTTTGGCATATTCCGGCAGAATATTCCGCTAGGAACATCATCACATGCTTGGCATGTGCCTTTTTAAGCTTAAATTTGTCATTTTAAGTGCTGAATTTTGACGAATTACTCTTTTACCCTTAAGATGTTATATTTTCAATTCAAAAATATAATTTAATTAAATAAAAAATTAATAAACTTATTTTTGTCCTTAAATTTTAATTAAATAATTTATTTATTTTTAAAAAAAAATTAAACACCTTCTTCATCAATATTACCGTCCCACCTACTGCCGGCCACCACCACCTCCCACCACCATCACCCACACTTCTGCGCGCGCGCGTGTGTGTGTGTGAGAGAGAGAGAGAGAGAGAGATTTTTTGTGTGTGTGCGCGTGAGTCTCTGTGTGTGTGTGTGTGTATGTGCGTGTGTGTGTGCGTGTATATATATATGTGCGTGTGTGTGTGCGTGTGTATATATATGTGCGTGTGTGTGTGCGTGTGTATATATATGTGCGTGTGCGTGTGCGTGTGTATATATATGTGCGTGTGTGTGCGTGTATATATATATGTGCGTGTGTTGTGCAATTTCTGTGCGTGTGTTGCGCAATTTCTGTGCGTGTTCAATTTCTGTGTGTGTGTGAGAATTCGTGGGTGTATATATATGTTTGTGTGTGTGTGTGTGTGATTCTTTGTGTGTGTGCGTGTGTGTAGATATACATATGTAATGTGTGTGTGTGAGTGAGGGAGTGTGGATGATGGTGAAGAAGGTTAGAAAGAGAAAAGTGGTCTAAAGAAAATGACAAAAATAACCCTCAAATATTGTGTTTAATTACAATTTAATCCATAAAAGTGGCACATGCTTGAATCCGGGAATATGCCAAAATATAAAAAAAATGTTAATTTGCAAATGTTAGGAGGTAAAGTGAAAAAAAATTAGTTTCTAAAAAAAAAGTGTGAAAACGGCCAAAGTTCGGATGGTTTAATGTTTTTATCCCTAATGTTTTTGGCCCAGTGCTTGGGAAATTGATTCCACAAGAATTGATTTCAGCAATAATTGTTTTTTGTGAAAATTGATTTTGAAAGAATTGACTTTTTGAAACTTCAGTTGCCCAAAAGCTCCAATTTTTAGCTTTTAAATAGCCTAATGATTGCATTTGAGAAATCCAAAAGTCATTCTAGCTTGGGTTGCCATAAGCCTCCTTAAATCACTAAGACGAAAAGTGCTTTCGGCTTAGGTTTCCAAAAACGCCCTCCAAATCCCGTAGAGGTCCAAAAATAATTATGAAAATTCCAATAGCTGGGCCAAACTCACTTTTAATATAACAGAAAACTTGTGCTGTGTATTGACAGAAGGTCGAGTCTAGCTAGTGTATGAAGCCTTCTTCAGTTCCATTCATGTCTGAAATATTCACTCGTTTTCCAATTGCTAGAATTATAGTTAAATAAAGAAGGGACATTTTTGCAAATACTTTTTTAATTTTACTTTCATCTTCTTATTGAGTGCTTGTTCATGCTAATCGTTGCACGTCGCTTCTGATCCTTAGGAAGAAAAAGCCGACAGCTCACTGGAGGTCATATATTCAACCTCTTATGTGGCGTTGTAAATGGGTCGAATTGCAAATCAAGAAATTGCAGTCACAAGCCCAACAATATGACAGAGAACTTGAAGCATACAATAAGTCGAAGCAGATTCAGTTAGAAAAGGACTCTACATTGGAAGGTGAATGTGCGAAATCACTTCCATTTTCGCGGGTCGATGCTAAAAACGAAGTCCTCAGAAGGAAGAAAAGAAAAAGAGCTGAAGCAACAACAGATGTAGCAGCATATATGTCTCGTCATAACCTTTTCTCCTATTATGGTAGAAATTTCTTCCCTATATAAAACTTTTATCCTTTTGTTTTCTTTAGTCAATTAAGAGTTGGGTTCATGGAATTTTGCAGAAAATAGGAAGTCTTTTACTGAGGGTGCTTTTATGGATAATGAGTTGAAGAATATGGGTGAGCAATTCTTTCTCATTTTACGTGCATGTTGAAGTAGTGAAAAATGATGATATAAATGTTTTAACTTTATACTTGCCTTTTGTTAACCTTTCTATGTTACATTGATGCACTGATCTCTGGTTAGGTTACATAGTTTCAAGGTGGTCACAAGTCGTAAATTACTTTTGATCATCGTTTAATTACCCTATAACTCATTATTTGATTTTAAGATTCTGTTCAACTTGTTAATAACCTTCGGTTTCTATTTTTGTGCCATATTTCTTGTACTAGTAAGCTCAGGATTGGACAATGGGACTCTGTTACCGTTATCTTCAAAATATTTGTTGTGTTGATCTGAATACAATCTACTTTTGTACATAATTGAGTTTGTGCTTTTACATGACAATTGTTTTTTTTTATTTTTTTTTTGAAAAAAAGCTATTCAGAAAGTCAACATTGATGATGAGTTTTGGGTCAATGACGAACCCTTTTTCACTAAGCCTGGAGATGGTGATAATTCTTTGGAACACGTGCTTCGAAAGATTGAACTTTTACAGTCACAAGTTGGGAAGATGAAGCGTAGGGTTGATGCGGTAATGAGTGAAAATGCTGGGAAGTTTTCTTGCATCGATGACATCAGCTTGCCTATGCTGCCATCTCAGACTTTTCCTCCAAACAACTGGGATATAATGCCAGCAAGAACTTATATTGCGTCTCAGCTTAGCACGGAGTATAATACGGGTGATGTACTCGTGCCTGAAAGTGCAAGTGCAAGTACAAGCCATGGAGATGTTCGTGATGTAAATGGAAGCACAAGCCATGCTCGTTTTGCGGATGCATATCTAAATGTGAGTCTTTGATTCTATGCTGCTTGCTTTAGGGTCATTCTTATCCTTAGAAGCTACCAGGAATCGGGACAATCACATTAGTCCACTATATTTCCACGTCCAGTCCACTATAAATGGATGAACATTAGTGCATTATATATTTACGTGCAGTCCACTATATATAGATGGATTTCCATCTGGTTTGGAGTCATTTTTCGCTATATGAGAGTGAAAGTTCAAGGATCAAAAAATGCCTTCTCGAGTTAAAAACTAGTTTATTCTATTCATTTTGCCACTATATTCGAATGAAATTCAAAGCCTACTCTTGCATCTTCCATTCGTGCGATGGGATCCACGTGCAGTCCACCATATATGGATGAACATCCTTGTAGTGGGATCCACGTGCACACTGTATATGGATGGTTGGGCTTATACGGACCGGGGGTGGGGGTGGGGCTGGTGCTGGAAGCCACCCCCCTTAACTTTAAATAAGTTATTTTTGTCCTATAAAAATTGTCTTCAAAATTTTGCTCCCGTAAACACAAGCTTTGCACCCCCTTTTTGTATTCGCCGCCCAGACCAAAAAAATCCTGGTTTTGTCCATGTCCATGTAAACAGACTTGGGACTCCATAAGAATTAGTTCTTGCTTTCGTATTTGTAACTTGTATCTAAAACTTTTGTACTCATGAAATGCATCAGGGAGAAGATGGGGTTCTTATTGATAATCGGAGGGTGAAGGAAGAGATGAATACTTTCGAGGAAGTGAAGATTCATCCAATCCAACGACCTTTGGTGCTTAAGGAGGAGCCGAGTAATCCCAGCCCTCCAGTTCTTGCGGGACCTGATCTGCCCACAGATGATCATCCATCTCCAAAAACACGATCCATTTCAAAGATTACAACCCCTAAAAGCAAGAGGAAGAGGGGGAGAAGAAGGGGTTCTGGTAGGTGGAGTCGAAGATCGGTGGGTTAAGTCTTCTAAGATTCGGGTGATGAAAAGAAGTTGCGAAAGTGGAAGGAAATGGAAGAAGAAAAGCAGAATGGTGCAATACAATTTGAAAATAAAGACCACATGTTTTTATGAAGAAATATGTCGAATATTTCTTCGTTTTGGTTTGTAGGTTCCGAATTTGTTTTATTCTTTAGTATATATATACATATATATGTGTGTGTTACATATCGATGCATGAAGAAATCACAAAATTGCGTATAGTTAATGTTATCTTGGATTTGCTCTTTTAGTGGTCATCTTGTTTGACCATATGTTCATGTCTTTGAAACTTCTTAGTTCAATCTCTTGTGTAAGCTACTACACTTAAAAAGAGTTTGAGCATAATATTTAATATGGGTAATTGTTAGGAGCTTCGGGGACCCTGGGCGTTAATAATCATCCATGTGATAGGACTTGTCTGGAGTTTAGTATGGATGAATATGATTATACGAGGATTTACTCCCATTGTTTCTCTAGAAACGATTCTTGCAATTTATAATGAACTTAGATGGTAAATGAAGACAAATTAAAGTCGGCCCTATAGTCCCAACCAAAACACAATAGTTGCAATCAATGTCGGCCCTTTGGTTATAGTGACATGAGTCTTAAATGATTGTAGTTATTTCAAGACTAGATATGAGTTGTCGTATTTGTAAGTCTATCTCCAATGGAGCACCAAAATAGTGCATTATTGGAGCGCTCTATTGTTTTAAAAGTTTATGTTTTTTATTTGTTTTGTTTTAACATAGTCCCTATATTTATATTAGTTACAATTAGGTTACAACTAGGTCATATGTTTTTTCTAAAATCAATGATTTTAATTTAGTTATAAATAAAAAATATATATTAAAACTAGTACAAAATGAATATATCATATAAATTTAATTATGTCTTTTTCAATTGTATTGTATTATTCTTAATTAATCAATGTAATTTTTGTTTTGTATGTCTTTTAATTATTATTTTTATCATCTAGACTATTACTAACTAACAAATATAATTTAATTAATTTTAAATTTAATTTTACGAAATACCAAATAGATTTAAATTAAATGTTAATCATTTATTATTACTAGTGAATGACACGTGTGTTGCACGTCAATCATATACTCTCGTTAAATAATTCATAATATTCAATTTAGGTTGTATATATTCAAAGAAGTAATTTAAATAAGTGAATTATTGTTCAATAAATTATAATTATTTGATCGTCGTCGGCAGAAGCTTTTCGAATATTCCGTCCGAATTTTTTAAAAATTGTGCACTTTGCACCTTGGCTCGGCTAGAATATTTCAAAAGATTCTGCCGGTGATGGTCAAGTGTACTGAAGTGTCACAGTTAACAAATGTTGGGTAGTCATGTGTCAAAATTAATATATTGGGGACTAAAATGCTCTCAACTACATAGGTTGTGGTCTAAAATGCTTTTTATAAGAAAACCAATAGTTAGAAGTTCATTATTTAGACAATTGCAATTAAGTCAATTGTAAAGTTTTATTTTATTTATATGTAATATATAACTTTATCAAAATTATTTCTCTTTTCCATTTTTTTAAAGTATAATCAAATAAATATTTTTAAAACAGTGACTAAATTAATATATTAGATACCAAAGATGATCAAACTATGACACACTATAAAAATAGTTATACTATCAAAAACTGATAATATAAGTAAAAGTATTTGTATTGGCTCAACTTTGTGTAGAAATTAGTAAGTCAATCAGTAATATGTATAATCCATAATGAACATGTATTAATTATATATTAATAAATATCTATTTTGAAGTCACATTTTCAAACAGTCTATAACATGTTAATATATGTGTTCCATAATACAATTATAATACAATTAACAAAATATCGATTTTGATGTTCAGATTTTCAAGCAATCTAATAACTGATATACTCTCACTATTTGTGAAGTATTTCTTTCTTACTCATATATTTTTATCCAATATATTGTTTATCGACAAGAAAGTAATATACCCTCGCTACTTGTTAAATATTTCATTCTTCCTTACACATTTATATCAAATATATTATATATCGGATAAGAAACTCATATATGTTCCACTTGAATTAAAGTACATGCATATATTGTTAATACTGATTACCTGACATATTTTTATTACTTTAATATTATGTGTTTGTATTTATCATGTGTTTGTCCTACTATAAATAGTAATTTTTGAATGCAATTTAAAATAAATATCCTATATGTGATTGCTATGTATGAAAACCAATTTAAACGTCTTGTTATGTTTGATGCAATAAAAATTGGCATATTAATTTGTATGTAATAATAACATAATTACTAGTAAAAATTAATATATGTTAATATTTTTTATAATAATATATTTCTTATTGTAGATATGTACATAAATATTTCAAGAATTATACATTAATAGTGGCACATGTTTTTTGGTTATTGATATACTAAAAATAGCTAATAAGTACTCATTTTTCCCACTAACATCTTATATTTTACTCTTTTAATCTTTTATTCTATTTAGGGATTAACTTAATTTTCATATTTATTTAATTAGACACCCATTAACTCTTTAATTATTTTTTATTTTGTACTACATATTAATGATAAATGAGCATGAATATTTATATTATATCATTTATATCATAGGGAGAGTGTTTGGATAAATAAGTTTCAAAAACATATATGAAAGAGTTAATGGGTGTCTAATTAACGAAATATGAAAATTAAGTTAATTCCTCAAGGAAATAAAAGATTAAAAGAGCAAAATAACAATGTGTATTATTAAAATATTATAACAAATTTACTGTAAACACACTTCAAAAAATCGAATTAGGCCTTTTATTCCAATTTTTATTTCATCTTGTATTCCAGATCACATATGAATGTCACAAGTTTTTTTTTTCTCTTAAATTATATATACACAGATTAGGATGAATGACACTTGCTATGCACCTGTTTGATGGAATAGAACAGAAGATGACACGAAAGTCGGAATAAACAATTTGACATATCCAAGAATATATCATTATATATGTGTATAAGCTCTATAATATATTAACGCACTATAAGTTATTTGGTTTTTTATGTTTTGCTAATGATACTCAATTTTCTTAATAAATCAACATATATACACTAACACACACATAGACACAAAAATCACACACACACGGCACGCCGGCGGGTGAGGGGTGGAGGGGGGATCTGAAGAAGAAGAAGGGGGAAGAAGAAGAAGAAGATGATGAATCTGAAGAGCGGGTGGGGTGGGAAGTGGATCTGAAGATGATGATGAAGAAGAAGAAAAAAAAGAAAGAAGAAGCAGGACGAAGTAGTAAGGGGGAAGAAGAAGAAGAAGAAGAAGAAGAAGAAAGGAAGAAGAAGCAGGGGGAAGAAAGACGAAGAAGGAAGAAAAGTAGGAAGAAAATAATATTATTGCAATTTTTTTAAAAAAAATCGACCGGGTCTAACGGGTAGAACCCGGACTCGCCGGGTACCCGTCGGGTCCGGGACGGGACGGGTAATGACAGGGTCCGGGTCCTGAGTATTGCTATACCCGTCCCGTTGCCATCCCTGTGTGCAAACATATGTTTAGTATTCTTTAGAATGATTGATCATGCCAAGTTTACTAAGGTTACTTTTAGCTGCTTTATTGCCCAAATTTTGTACATTTGTTTTAGATAAGATCTTTTACAACTTACTTCCACTCATTGGATATCGTGACATGTTGGTGTCTTGTCTAATGGTTAATGATACAATCCACATTTTTAGTTTTGAAGTTTTGCTTATAAACTATTGTCATTCATGCACATACAATTACGAGAGAAATTTGAAGAAGAAGAAAAGAAAAGCAACTTTAGCTTTCTTTTGTATAAATTTTTTAATGAATAAATTGTAGTGTTTTATATAATTCTACATTTGATTATAGTCTATATATAATTCCTTTGTGAAGTCCTCTCTATACAATTTTTTTGTAGAGTACTTATGCAATTACACATGTATTTTTATTATAGAATTCTAATGTAATCATACACCTTATAACTGTAGATATATACAATATTTTTTATTAGCTATTTGACACTTTTGCCATTAAAAAGGTGAATTATATAGAGATATGTTAGGTATATTAAAAGTTTCAAGAAACCACCCATACTTTTATAATAGAAATATGACATAAAAAAATTGTTCGTGTAATATTATAAAATAATAAAATATATTTCCTTAGATGAATGTCCAATAAAAAACTTAAAGTTTGGTGTTATTTGTGAAGTATGAGAATTGTTTAAAACGAGATGCAAAAAAGAATATATAGAGATTATTCATTTTGATGTGAAAAACTGTGTACAAGTTGGAGTGGATTTACTATAGCTGCACAAAACTGGTGCAAAACTTGCACCATTTTTGCACCATTTTGATGCTCAACAATGGATATGTAAGAAGTAAGAATGGCACACTGATTTGACAAGGATGGATACAAAGAAGATCCTACAAACCCATCTATATTCCTTAGACGAATTGGTTCCATAAAACATCATATATGAGATGCTAATAATAACAATAATAATCATGTGAAAACAAGAGACATAATAATAATTTAAAAGACAAAACATGAAGAGAAATCCCTCAAAACAGAAGAAATATGTGAACACAATTAAACAGTGTAGTGCTGGTTCATGGCATCAATGTCTAATCCCCTTAGCTTAGCAAAGGACTCCACTTTGCCCTTAAGAGTGTGTATCTCTCTCAGCCTGCAAAATTAGCAACATTTCTATTAGACAAAAGAAATAATGCAAATATCATCTTCCATCAGCAGCCAAAAAACAATCCCTTTCTCCTGTCCTAACGCGGTAACGCCTAACCTTGTGATTTCTGCACGCCTTTTAGCTTCTTCCGCCATGAGATTAATGTCTCTAAATGTGCTCTTTTCGAACAATTTTGGCTCAACAGATTGAAGTCCATGCAACGTTCGTTGCTCAGCAGCCCATGCAGCTTCCCGAGCCTCCCTTCCAAAGTCCTTTTGCGTGGAAAACGCAGTCTAGGTAGATGAAACATAAATAGATCAATATTGGCAATTTTTGTTGGAGTAAATAATTATTAGTGTAAATTACATAGACATTTCTGCATGAGACCTTAATTACGAAAAACACCATCAGGTTTGATAAATTACTATATCTTCCCGTGTGAGTAAAAACAAATTATAATTTCACCCCCTGTTAAAGAAAACAAATTATAATTTGACCCCCTATTTTTCAAGTTGTCAGGATTGGGGGGGTTGGTAATTTAAAAAACCTCACGGGCTCGTGGTAATGACTTAATATGTAAGGGAATGTGCATGCAGTTATCCCTAATTATTAACCAGATGAGGTTAGAAAGGCTCACTCTTTTTTCCAGCACCAGACCCCAGGCTCTTCCACTTAGTGCATATCGAACGCCAAATTTGATGGGATCGAGAAGTAGGTATGATAACGTATTATACAGCCAGATCACCCCGGTCCAGCCCCAACCAATACTTCTAATTCCAGCAAATTTCATGGTTACTGTGGCAGACACAACGGTTGCAACCTGCAAAAAGGATTAGCGGTTAAAAAGTTCATGAAAATAATTTAAATATTTAAAAGTGCAAAATACATAGACACCCCGTGCGTGAGAGCTTAATTACAAAAAACACCTCAATGTTCAAAAATTTAACATAATTTCCCGTGTCAATAAAGACATTACAATTTCACCCCCCTGTTTTTCGAATTGTTTGATAGGGGGTGTAAGGGTAATATGTGAAACCTCATGTAGAATGTGGTAATTAGCCAATAACTGAAGGGTGTGCATGTAATTATCCCTATTTAATATATGTAAACGGATACGAAATAGATGGATATCTATCCCAAGGGGTCACAAGTGTTGCAGAAGTTATTACCAGTTGTGCAATTATAAATGCTGTCACAAGAAGGAGACCGGGACGTTCCGTGAAAGAGAATCCCCGTGATCGAGTCACGAAGATTAAAGCCTGGCTAATGGTGCTGACTTGAAGATAAACAGCAGATGCCATCATTTCATTGAGCGGCTTGGATTCTGCATCATTTGTCATGTTGCGAAGGTGGCTATTGAAGTTTCTTACATTAAAAGTATTCTGTAGATAAAAAAAAAAAAAAAAAAAAGTGATTTATCTAAAATTTTCGCCTTTTTAGTGTATATTTTTAAGCAAAATGGAGTTTAAAAAGAAAATGTGATGGCTTACAGGGAAGAAGTTTGTCTCATAGGCAGCCCAGAAAAAAATGACAGTCATTAAAGCCATATAACCTCCAAGAACAATCCCGGTGGTGAAAATCTCACTTAGCTTCCAACTGTCTGGAAATGGAGAAGGTTTGACCCTGTCCTTAGATATTGTCATGATTGTTCCTGGAAAAATAGTCTTTATATCAGACAAGAAGTATAGAAGAACATTTAACTTCACAAGACGGGTGAAAAAATTATCTAAAACCAAAATAACTAACCGTCGTTAAGGATAGCAATGACAAGAACCATGAAAGGAGGGAAGTCAAATTCCCAGAATACCGTTAGCAGCATAAATCCCAACTGTCAGTATAATTTACATTTTAGTAAGATAAGAGAAAAAAAAACATTTTATTCTTTGAAGTGTAATATGATATATCTAATATTCCAAAGAGAACTTACCACTATACGTATAGTGATAGACACAGCATATATCTGGAAAAGAAAAAGAACATGAATCATTTAGTATCTTAATGCCAATTTTCACAGTAACTAGTTGGAAGAATATCTGTGAATGTTACATTACCGTGTAGTTCTTCATTCTTTGGAAAATCGCACGGCTTGTTAGTACAGCACTGATGATTACACTTAATCCCGGCTCTGTCAGAACTATATCAGAAGCACTACGGGCAGCATCAGTGGAATCTGCTACAGCAATTCCTATATCAGCTATTTTTAGTGCCGGTGCATCATTTACCCCATCTCCGGTCATCCCACAGATGTGCTTTCTAGCTTGTAGTTTTTTCACAATCTCATATTTATGTTCTGCAGATAATACACTGAAATCAGAGTCGGGACAGAATTAATCTGGCAATTGGCTATTCTGATATAGAACAAGGAGAGAACTGCTGTTAAATCATCTTAGATAGGCAAAAATGCAGTTTTAGTCCCGTCACTTGGCTTATTCTCGAGTTTTGCCCTTTATCTATCTGTTTCGTGACTGGTGGCATTCTCAGTATAAATATGACCGGAAAATTCAAATTTTGGAAATTATTTGAATTTTTCACCAAATTAAACTGAAGCTGCCACTGAGTCAATTGATGGTCAACTAAAATTGCCAAAAGAGATGGATGAAAGGTGTGAGACTTGAAAAATAGGCGACAAAAGGACTAGAAATGCTAAATTCTCCATGATACATACCAGGGAAGACACCAGCAAAACCATCTGCCTTCTCGATGAGTTCATCAATTGGTAGGGCTGAATGTGCTTCCTCCTTACCATCACCAAGCAAAGAGGACGAAGGATACATGTTTGTTCCCATCCCGAGCCTTCTTCCTGTCTCCTTAGCAATTGCCAATTGATCACCTGCAAACGTTTCCAGTAATAAGATTTGTATTAGCTCCAACACAAGGGTCAATGCTATTTGTATTAGTTCGGCTAAATTGCATTTTTGGTACATTAAATAGGCGTGTACGTTTCTCTCATACTAAAAAGTGCATTGGAAATGTGGGTACGAGTATTCTCAGAAAAACTCAAATTTGGATGGAGAAAATTCAGAAATGGCATGTTGGAAAGGAATGGCATATATCTGCATAATGTAACAACTAATATTAGGTAGTTCAGTGAGGCCTACCCGTTATCATTTTAACGCTCACACCAAGACCAAGGGCTCTCCTAATTGTTTCAGCACTGTCATGACGAGGAGGATCAAAGAGCGGGAGAAGGCCAACAAATTCCCAGGGGCTACCGGGACTGTCTTTGGTGCCAGCGGGCACTTCCTACACGGTCACAATTGGTGCGGTGCATAAGGACAACTAAAAGAGAGATATGAATGGAAAACAAAAGAATTTTGTGCAAGCTCTATTACCTGGCGTGCAATTCCGAGGGAGCGGAGCCCACGTTCTGCAAATTTGTCAATTATGGAATGTACCCTTCGTTCAATTTCTGATCTGTTATGTGCTAGATTAAGAATCTAGAGAAAGATCATGCTAAGAGTGTCAGTAATCTGATATTTTGATTCAATGTTAGAAAAATTGATAAGAATAATACTTAATCTAACATGGTACCTGCTCTGGCGCTCCTTTGCTCACCCTATGCATTTTTCCAGCCTCATCTATGTATGTTAGAGCTGTTCTCTTGTCTGTTGGATTGAATGGAAGGAAGTGAACTTCCGTGATTCCAGCACGCGCCTTTCAGAAAAAAGAATTAGATTGTTGGAGTAAGAAAAATTGCACATATCATAATCAAAATGTGAAATAACTAAAAACTTGTTGCAGTATTATGAGGAAAAACAAAATACCTCCTTTGGATCTGCCAGCATTGAGACAATTGCAGTGTCAATAGCATCTTGATTCTCCAACCTTGATGCTCTTGCTGCCATTAGGACAACAGTGTCCTTATCAACACCTTTAGCAAAAACCTGCAAAAGATTCGGATCTTTCAAAATACCAAATAGTTAACAAAACTTTGAGAAAAAATGCATTTGTAGGAAAAAAAATCTTGATTCAGTTGAAGCGTTCGTAATTGTTCAATCCATCTTAATAATAGGATAAACATAATTTTCTCAGGAAAAAAATATGTGTGCATCTTCTCCAAAGTTATTTGAATGCCTTTGCCTTCATGGAAGTAAAATAACTTTTGAACAAAAAAATATAACCTCAATCATATTCTTGTCCACGGTAAGCTTGTTCAGCGTAAGTGTTCCTGTTTTGTCACTGCAAAGAACATCCATCCCAGCCATTTCCTCGATTGCAGTCATTCTCTTAGTTATAGCACCCTGAATTAGGGGAAAAAAACCAGAATCATTTATCTAGGTTTGCGAATACATTGGGTTTAACAGGGGCGGACTTCGTACTTGAGAACTAGTTTTTTTTTTGCTTGTGGTCTTCGTACCTGCTGAGATAAGCGATGTGATCCAATGGCCATGGTAACAGAAAGTACAGTCGGCATTGCAATGGGAATCCCACCAATGAGCAACACAAGAAGATTATCAATACCGGGACGATAGGGTCTCCCTTGGGGTCCATATATCACAACAATCTCAATCGCCATTCCAATTGCTATTGAGCAAATGCAGAAGTTTCCTATAGAGGTTAAAACCTGCCGATCGAAACAAATCAACATTTAGAAGATTCCGACAGGGCCTTAAAATCGAAATTATTTAATAATTTTTCTGTTTCTTTGACAAAATATTAGAGATGCACCTTCTGGAAATGCCCAACATGAGTAGTGTTGTCGACAAGATGAGCAGCTTTGCCAAAGAAAGTATGTACTCCAGTTGCTATAACGACAGCTTCAATTTCTCCTTGCTTACATGTTGAACCTGAATACACCCCAGCACCGGGATTCTTGGTTACTGGAAGTGATTCTCCAGTGAGAGCAGACTGCACAACAATTTGATTTGCTTAAAGGACTGATTTTTTTTTTTACTCGCATAATAAATTAACCACAGTGAAATAATAAGAAAGATCAAATAAAAGAAGTCCTCTAAATGTTGAGAATTGCGAACCGAACAAAATTATGGTTGAAAATTCATGTTGAAGCACCTGGTCTATTTTAAGAGGGTCTCCTTCTAAAAGACGTGCATCGGCTGGAATAATATCTCCAAGCTTGATACTAATTATATCACCAGGAACCAAAATTGAGGCTTCTTCTTCGCTCCACTTTCCGTCTCGTAGAACCTGGAACATGATTAAGGTTGCATAACTTCTCTCGAACGTCCAAAATTAAGATATATATAGAGATGCAACTCTATTGAAGAACAAACCTTGGCTTTGGGAGCCAGTCGAGCCATAAGAGCAGCTGCTGCATTGCCAGCATTGTTCTCCTCAATAAAACTGATTGTGGAGTTGATAACAAGCAAAATAATGATGCCAATGAAGTCAGGTACATCAGAGGGCTTATGCTGCACAAGAACAAGACTTGTCAACATTAGATGATGCTCAACAATATAACTTAGGAAGAGAAGGACCTAATAGAGGGACGGACCCCTCGTTCCAACCCCCAACTCGTATAACATCTTAAGTTTTATTTATAAATCTTACTCTCGTTAAATTCAAAAATTGCACTCCTGTGTGAGCCAAAATATCTACTTCGCTAATAATTCTGGCTTTGTCCCTGATTATTTAGAGTTGTTTGCCGAAGTTTCACCAACCATAGAAAAAGACTGAGGTGAAATAAGATGTCAAAATAGTATTACCCCTCCATGTGCCATAGCAATGGCCATTATAGCTGCTGCTTCCATCACCCATGATAGAGGATTCCACATAAAGCCCAAAAATTTCAAAACTTTACTTTCCTAGGAACGTCAAGAAGGACAGAAGAGGAAATCAACGAGTGAGGAAAAAACGAAGACAAAAGAACACAGATAAGAAATTGGCTGCCAAACAAATCTTCTAACCTTTTTCTCTTCAAGTTTATTATATCCAAATAACTCCAATCTTTTCTGAACTTCGGTTGCACTCAAGCCCTCTCGTGTGCATTCAAGACATTTAAAAACTTCTTCGAGGGGTATGTTCTCCTGCATAAAGCATTCAATTCAAGCAATAAATTTAGATAGGCGAGGGATAAAAATGTTCTCAATTACTCTTTTCACATACTTCTGAGCGATTTTTCTATCTTCATTTAACAAGAACAGACGGAATAATCAATATCTTCTCCAGGCGTAATACTGAATTCTCTTTTATCGCACAATGAACACATGCAGCACTTGTATATTTAATAATAATCTTGAAACAGTTCTTAAAAATTCAAGCACATACCAGATCAACTTCTTCCTTGATAACAGCATCGAGTGCTGCAGAATTTTCGTCCATTCTTAGATATCCTTTGGCTAATATATGCCAACCAGCAAGCTTTCGGTAAAGGTCCTGCATTTTCGACCAACAATTCACATGAACTTCCCCTTTCATCTCCAATAATCACATTCCTCAATGACAAACGCCCTCATCGAGCATAAACTAGTTCAAAGTTATTCAATGAAAAGTAACAATAAAGTAATAACTTCTTTATCCAAGAGTTAATATTAGCTAACGTGTAACAGTACAATCACGTGTTTAAACTATCTAACATTCTTCATCATTTTCTTTCCAAACTATTTATCTATTTAAGTACTCACCACCAATAAAGAAAATCCAAGAACTCTATAATCAATACCGTCAATCTTGCCATTGATCCTACGTCGAAAAATAGAAATTAACAAAATCTAGCACATTAAAAACGCAAAAGCCCATAGCAATGTTTCTAATTCAATGCAAAGGGAAAAAAGTAAACTTAATACGGATATAAGCATAATGAGCAGAATCCAGAAGGGCCATTTCAAATCATAGCCATACCAACATAGCTAAGTAAGAGTAAGTTTGGCCCAACTATTGCATAATTGATTATAGGACAATCGATTCTCGCATAATTGATTACTGCAAAAGCTAGAATTTTCAACGTTTTAGTAATGCAAAAAGGTCCGAACGAGATTAAAGAAAGGGGGCAATCAGTAATTAAAATTGCGCTTGGACTCCATATGCAGATCTTAGCTTTCCAACCGTACTCTAAATAAGACATCTACCGGTACCATACTTTCTATGCATGGAAGAACAAAGATAAAGATATGCATGGAAGAACAAAGATCAAGAAATGTACCTCAAAATGCTAAATTTGAGTGCCCTAGTTTTACAAATTCAAGAAATTGCCACTCCAAATTCCCCCTCAATACATTAGCCAAAAGCTTCGGGTTTGGCGATATTAGAGAGGGACAGACAGAGTATTCCAAGAATGGAAATTAAGAGCAATACATATAAATATGTATACATATATTTATGTATATATATAAGCACATTTGTGGGGAATCAATCAAAGTCACTTCGGATTGGCCGAAGCCTCCCTGAGAATAACTTTGCACAGATAAAACAATGACATGTAGGAGATTGCATGTGCAACAAGGAACAACAATAAAATTCGCCATATGGCAACAAATTTTGTTCCATTTGCCGGCCATGGAAAATGGTGATTGGTTGTAGCAAGGGTTGCAACAATTTCTAATTCTTTTCGTCCCAAAAGAGGGAAGGAAATCAATATATACATATATATATATATATAGAAAGAGAGAGAGAGAGTTTGGAATTTGGATGTTTCTTTGGCGCCAAATAGCGTGGGATCCTAGGACTACAGAAGAACAAAGAGGAAGTGAATATAGTGCACCAACGTCTCAGTTTGACATTAAATTACCCATTAACAAGTGTCTATTTAACTTGAATTAGTAGTAGCCTTTTTTTATATAAAATAGACACTTGTCAATTCAACATTGATGCGATTCCATTGTGAAATAGAAGATCCGTTCCGGGCCAACATTTGCATGTATATATGGGTAATTGTTAAATGGGTCGAGTTTATTAGAGTCGGTAACTCGATCAGTCCACTGACCCTCGGGTATAACGGTCAAGACAACGTTATTTATTTTGATCCGACTGTGTATGGTGGATTAACTCAATAAACTCGGTCATCCTATAAGAATGTTAGGTATTGGTTTTTAAGATTTATATTAAACAGTGTTATTTATGTTTTGAACAAATTTTCATTTTGTAATCATTTAAATTATCAATAAATTACTTGTAATAAGTTGAATGAAAAGCGTATAAATTATTAGTATCCATTGTTAACTAAGACGGCAAATATAATTAATTATTTTATTTTTCTAGGGGTGGGTTTACGGACAAAAAAGTACGTTTAAGGACAAGATGAAGACAAAAAGCAGATATGATTAATAAATTATTAAGGAGTAATAGCAAGTACAAAAGTTTTGGTTAATTGTACTTATCGTCTTTACCCTCTAATAATAGTTGTTAATAATTTCAGATATATGCTAATGACAAAAAGTTCTTGGTTTGATCGATATGGGTATATAGATATCGACTCTATTAAATAATTATTTATCAGTCGTATGGATAAAAACAATTGATACGATTTACGTTTTTTTAAATGAATATCAGTTAAATAATATATCTAATGAATATCAAATGATAACAATTTACAATAAACTAATAACTATTACCATCAGCTAATACGTACTATGAAAGTAGATAAATGTCCACATGCAAATTGAAATTAAACTCAAAACCTCTAATATCTTCGGGCCTCTATTTCATCAGGAGAGTTAAGCTTCATCGACAATACAATTTTCATCTTTTCATATGGCAATTTTCAATTGCAATCTTTCACAATGAAAAGTAAGCTCTAGTATTATAAACCAATCACCATCAACCATTTGAGCCAAGTCACGTTAACAAAATCAATTTATCAAGCACACAACAATGACAATTGGCGTAACATTTTTTTTTCATTCGTTTTTGTCTTTCTCTTCTTTCTTTCTTTCGTTTTATTTTGTTCTTCAATATATTTTTTTTCTTTTCCTTTTTGTTGTGTGGCTCTGCCCAAGCAAATTAATGAAAAGAAAAACCTCGGCTTAAATTTCAGAAAATGCTTTATAAAAAAATTCTGTTTAACATTTTGCCATTTCTGCATCACTATCTTGGCAACCATATATCACTCGAAAAATTCTAGCACACTCTCGGATTGACCGATCACAAATGTATTACACAAAATGAGTGACCACCTATCCCAGGGTAAGTGTAACTGTGTAATTCACTCACCTTATGAAATACACTTAGATTCGACCGAGTCGGAAACGAGCTAGAATTTTCCATTCCCTTCAAAACTAAACTTCATCTTTGCTTTTATTTTTTGGTTTCTGTATTGTCTATCTGTACAAAAGTAACCAAACCATTATCAAGTGCTTAGGGCCCTCTCGACAAGTCCTGAAAGATCAAATCCCTCCATGGCCCCCATGCAGGTGTCCAATCAGATTACAAGTGTTGTTTTCATAGACTTGCCGATCTCGATAGCCCCCATATATGACACAGAAGTCGCTTGGGATCAGCGCTGGAGCATGGATTGCGCTGATTCTATGGTGGACTGGGATCAATGGAACTTGTCTTTCATACACAGTTGAGTAGAGTGATTAAGTTAATTTTTACCATCGTCTTCCTACAATCAACGGTGTATCAATCCATTAGTCCTGGTCCACCATAGAATCGAATTTATGCTAGGCCAAGACCTTGGGTTGGGAGATTGCCTCAATTTCAGAACTTTCAAACTCAATTCAATCTAGAAGCAAACTGAATTTAAGGATGTAATATGGGACTTCAAGAGGAATAAATCTCCATCACTATAATTTCAGTTCAACTAACATCCATAATCTCAATAATCTCAAAATGCATCTGCAGGCCAGGAAGTTCACCAGGAAAGTATAACCTCTCACAAATATGTAATTTCCCCATATTTCTATGAGCAGTCCTCTTGAGAAGCCTCACTAATGCGTCCTTCTCCTTCCTAATCCAAACCCGTCTCTCATCACACCATTGTCTAGGCGTTCCATGAAAAAGAAACCTTATTCCAGAGGCCCTTCGAGCTATTCGTTCAGAAATTCTGTCAATCACATCTTTACTGGTCAGATAAGCTCCTTCAGTGTTTAATCCAACATCCACATAATGAATTTCAGCTATGCTGTTAAAGAGTTGTTCTTTTGATGTGGGTACAATCCAGTCATCTTGTTTGCTAGAAAGTCCTCCATTTGTATTTGCTTGAGGTGGGAGTTCCGAAAAACCGAATTCGGTTATGAGCTGGTTGATTACAGTACCACCCTTGCTAAATCCAAGAAGTGCCGTTTTCGGTTTGCATGGAAACGGTGCAGAAGGTTCGCCCTGGTATGGCTCTTTCTGTTTCCCCAAAATGACATTTTTGGCCTACAAATGAGAAAAATTAAATAAAAATACATAAATCATTAGGAAAATAGGAGATAGGGATTACTAGCCCAATTTGTGAAACCAGGTTCACTATTATATGGAGAAATTTATCACATTTGTGGCAAACTCAATCGGGGCACATAAGTGCTTAATATAAAATATGACGATTTATGTAAATGGAGGAGAAATATATAAAACTTTTTCACGACGGTGTTGTTCTAGATGACACGATACCTAGAGACTTGATGAAAAATCTAATAGTGACAAGTTCTGTGATAAACATTGAAATGACATATATATTGAAGAAGTTACTAAAGTCTTGGAATTTCTTTGTCAACTAAGTGGGACAATCTTATCATACTCAGATGTTTGAATATATTTACACTTCAAAACTAAATACAGTCTATCTCATGCTTCAATAGCACTTGCCCTGGAGCTTGGTGCTAGAAACAAGACAATTTCAAGTTGGAAAGTTTCGATGATTTTTGAGCACTGATATTCTTGCAGGCCGCAGTTAGATTAAGCTAAAACGTTGCTTCAACTGCATTTTCCCTTCTTTTTCCATAGTTTCGACTTTAAACAAGAACTCAAATCTTCTCATAATTTTTGAACTACATTTATAAGTTGAATGACATGCTGTATTACCTATGAATTTCCAACACTTCCCAAGAGAAAATTCTCAATGCAAGCAAATAGATTTATGAAACTTTTTATAATGAAACCACTCAGAAGTTTTGACAAAGTGATTTAAAAAGGGGTAATTACATGCAGTTTCTCTCACTTATTGGGTAATTACCACGAGACCTTGAGGATTTTAAGATTACCAAGACAAACCCTGTTACACCTATCAGATTACCGTCAATACACCCCCTGTCAGATCCTGATAACTCAAAAAACAGGAGCTGGAATTGTTATCTGTTTTTACTGTCAGGGATCAAATTGTAATTTGCTTTTACTGTCACGGTCTGGGGAAGTTATTGTAATTTCTCATGTATTAGGGAGTTCGTCATAACAATAGTCTCATACATGGGGTGTCTATCAATTCATATATAATCTGCAAGGAGACTTCAGAAAGATAGACAGCTTTGCAAGTCTTACCTCTGCAAGAAACTTCGACAAGAGCAGGACCAGTGATGTAGAAGCAGGGAATCCAGTTGCATCATAAGATTTTGGCTCTCCGTTCTCATTTACAGATGGGATAAAATCCTTATAAACAGCAAAAGGTCCATTGAAAATGGGAGCCTCCACAACAAAAGCATTAATAGACCCACCAAATTTTGAAACCAAAATTTCAGCAATCCTCTGAGGATCAGATAATCTCTCAATCACTGGATTTTCCGTCTCTTCCACTCGATCTCCACTAAAGAATATCGCATTTCCAGAAGGTACCTATCCCAATAAATATACAAAAAAAGTTTTGAGTTATTTCTTTATTGAGGTCTGAGAACAAACAATTGCTATAGTAGGACTTACTGCAAGGCTCTTGGGAGAAGAAGAGAGGCCAAGAGATGCCGCAACTCTGTAGAAACTATTGCTATTTGGATACAACTGAATTTTCAGAACTCCGATCCAACGATCCATGATTTACTGAAAGATGTAATTTGCAATAAGGCATTATACTCGATCAGTTCTCAAATACAAAGCGTACATAACGGAAGTAACTATTTCAATGACATTAAGAGCAACGCAACGCATCACATCAATGAGCAATGCAGTGGATGGGATGTGAAGTGCATTTCACTAAGCTATTCTCATATACAAAGTAAATGTACCTGTAAGTTATAGTGTGTAACAAATTCAAATAAAGACTTCCTCCACTCTTTTCAGAAGCCATAATGAATTGTGTGTGTAGCATTGTTAAAATTAGTTTCAGGAAATCGGGGCGCCATGGAACTATAATCTCTGAACAACAATCAATTTGAACTGGAATTATATCAAGACTTTGCCCATTTCAGATTAGTCTCATTGGAATTTCAGTTGCACCTCTGGTTTCATAGGACTGAAAAAGTTGCACTTTTGGTCCCAACCATCAAAAAATGCATGAAAGAAGGCGAGTGTCATACATGCGCCTTTATACAAAAAATGCTGCGTGTATGACAGCTTGCCCTTTTTCCATCCATTTTTTGACGGTTGGGACCAAAATTGCTAACTTTTTCAGTCCTATAGGACCAAAAAATCCAATAAGACTAAACGTGAAATGCTCGAAGTTCTATGAGACCAAAAGCGAAATGTCCCGTATCAACTTACAACTCCAGCAACCCAAATCCTTGTAAACCAAAATTGTCAGCTACACATTTAGACAAACAGCTGGTGACATCATTAATATAATAGTACGAACAAGTGTTGGGGAATTCATCAACAAAAAAAGACTGTTGGAGAATTCTAATAAGAAACAATATAAATTATCAAAATAAAATTGAATAAAAAAGAAACAATTCAAATCATGCGCATAAAATCAGCGTTTGATCATACTACTAACCTCATAAGTATTTATGCGTGGCAGCTACACAGAGAGAGAGAGAGAGAGCTATGTAATCGACGCGAGAAGAGAAGGTCCCAGTCGGGTTGCGTCAGATCCGATTGTCAAATTTCGGGTCAATTTGTTGCCCGAACTTGTAATTTCATGGGAACTTTACTAAATTACACTCTAAATTTCCTTTTGGGTTAAATGAAAAAATAAAAACAAAACAAACTATGGCTTGGATGGACGTCTGTTTATCATTTTTCATTTTTCGTAGATAAAATAAGAAAAATTACATTTAAGAAAGTAGATATATGATGGAGGAAGTATGTTTGGATGAATTTTTTTTATAGAAAAAAGTATAGTAATTAAGTGTTGTGTGATATGTTTTTTTTTTAATAAAAAAACTTGTTATTTTGTGGGAAATTTGTATGGATGAGTTTTGCTTTTCTAAGAAAATTTAGACATATTTAAATTAAACTCATCGATTAAGGCATCAAAAAATATGTAAAGTGAATTTTATTTCGTAACTTATATTATTTCAAATAAAGATATATAATTATTTTGATGATTATATTTAAATATGATGGATAAAGTACTCTTAATTATTGGGTGAACTGTTTAATCATAAATAGTAAAAATTCTGATTTTCTGAGAAGAGTTTGAGAAAAATGACAACTAAATCCATTTTTCAAAAAAAATTGAAGTTCTCTGGAGGGAAATTGTGTAGCATATCTTTGGGATAGTTTTAGAAGATACCAAATAAATGCATCATTTGATGAAAAAAAATTCTGAGAAATCGAGAAATAGCATGCCTACCAATCGGGGCCTATGTTATCGCGAAAATGCAAAAAAAAAAAAAAAAAACTGTAATAGCAAAATAGTCTAAAACCCCCTCATAAAAGCTTAAAACTTTGCAAAAGAACTCTGTTTCGTCAAACTTAACGACATTTGTGTTGCAAGCGCATGAGATAAAAGTTGATTTTTTTTCTTTCGATTTTTAGATGTTAAAATGGTTTATTTGGGTAGGGTATAATAAGTTGGGCCAGATATGGGTAGGGTATAGTAATTTGGGTTGGGTATGATCCCAAACCCAACCTCAAGCCCAAGCCCTTTTTCTTTTCCTTTTTCCTTTTTCTTTTTCCTTCTCTTTCTTTCTTCTTGTTCCAGCAGAACATGTCTACCATTAACACCGGAATTTTTTTTGACATTGGAAATAGAACCAGGGCTGATATCTAATCCTAAATAATTAAATAAAAAATTGGGTCAAAAGAAATCTAACAGTTGAATTAACTCATGTAAGATCCAATAGTTCACATTTTAAATATATAATAACTTATTTTTAATAAATGAAAGGGTATAACGGAAAATTTAACGATTTGAATTGTTTTGACGGATTTGGCACGTGTGCAGAGTTTATATGTTACAAAGGGGTTTTTTAGGCTATTTCGCTTACACAAAGGGTTTTTATGCACTTTTATGATAAATAATAAATAAATTTCTATACAAAAGTGTAATAAATTAATTCTTAAGGTAGAAGATTAGGGCAGTTAAGTCCATAAATTCATTAATTTTAAACTTTGGGGTTTTTAAATGAAAAGTTGGTTGAATGAGTTTTTTTGGATTGAAAAATATTATGATGAGCTTTTGGATAAAAAAGTTTTTTAGGGGTTTTTAGTAATTTCTCCTAATTTTAGGGGTTTGGAATTTTGTATTTTTAGAGTTAAATTTTACCTTCTGAGCTCAGATTTCATTTCCTTTGATTTTCATTAATATAAACACAAATTCAATATTGGTTTCAAGCTTAACAAAATATTTGCAACGTTATGTGCCATATCATGTTCTTTTAAAAAAATAATTTATAAGATTTCCCTAAAATAATCTTTTATATGAAAAAATTCATGAAAATATTTTTCACTCCAAAATATGCATTCCACTAATTTTATATTGAAAAAGAATAATTCAAAAGTTAAGGTTATTAACAATTTTTAAGATTAAATTATTCTTAACTTCTTATATAATAAAATTGATTAATTTAGGTATCTTATTGTTTTAGACTTTTCAAATGGATAAGTTGTGGAATGTGGATTTTAATTTTTTAACATCAACTATTTTAATATTCTTTATATACAATTTTTTGAATTAGACATGTTAATAGTTTTTAAAAGACCATCCTTTTAGCTTTTGAGAAGATAACGAAAAATAAAAACTTTGGAATTAAAATCATAACAAATAAAACTTATCATTTTTTTTAAATAGAATATTTCTATAAAGATAAGTAAATTTGGTTAATTCTTAATTAAAAGGCAAGGTCAACTGAATATTCAATTAATTTATGAACATTAATTTTTCGAATAAAAAATTGGTGAAATATTTTTTGTCTGGTTCAAAAATATTTTCATAGTTTTGTGAATATAAATATTTGTTTTAGGGATATTTTAGTAATTTTTTAATATGTTAATTCTGTAGAAACTTGTAATTCAATATTATTTCAACCCAAGTATAATCGTGAGATATACTGTGATACCCCTATTTTCAGCCTTGTGGACCCTTTCATATTTATTCGAACGATCAAGAAGAGATTAATACATGGGATAATTAGATTTCGTGATTTATTTGATTTGATTGTCTTCTTAGACTAAAGTGAATTAGGTGATACATAAGTGGTTTACTCGATCTTGTGGATATTCTTTGGCATTAAAATTTTGGTAGGCTTACTTGATTTCGGGCAAAGAAAAGATTCTTCAAAACTTTGAGGATCAAAGTGAAATTATTATAAAGGAAAAGGACCAATATTTGGTGGGCATATATTAAGTAGATTATATGTTTTATGACTGAATTGGAAGGTGGATATCAAGTCTAGTGGACTGAACTGCACGTTTCATAAACGTTGGGGTCAAATTGTAAAACAAAAAAATACAAGGACCAAATGAAAAATTTTTGGAAGTTAAAGAAAAGCTAGTTGATGAGGAAAAAAAATTGAGGGAGGACACGTAGCTACCTCATTTCTTTTTAAAGGGACACCCCACATGTTATAGACACATAAATATATAGATAGCTTATATAGTTATATATATATATATATATATATAATATTCATAGTAGATGAGTTTGTATATCAAAATGGTGTCAAGCATAGATGCTTACACCTCCTACTTACTTCCAAACGTGGCAAGGATATAGTGAAGACACCTAACCCTTGATACCTTCTTTAACCAACACCTCATCACTTATTCCTGAATATAGAGCCTGCCCACCTCTTGACTTCAGCATTAGAGTGAGTCTTTTAGCAAGAAAAACGCAGAAACATGCAAGGCATCTTCTTCAACCTTAAAGAAAAAAGAAAAACGCAGTCTGCGCAGTGTTGGGAGTTTGTATATTTGAAGGGTCAAATGACATCCAAATTGCGTTTAATCGGTCTTCATCTCTTCCTAAGAGGCATAGGAACACCATTATGGGTTTAGTTTCTACCCATAAGTTTGGAGTTGCTCACAAAGTCCATCTAACCGAGACGCGTCTGCACAGAGTCAAAATCTGCTGCTCGGGAAATTTTGGCTAGCTATGGATTGGAAGTGGGTTAATTCATCTCTCTCAGTATTAGGTATCAAATCCTCACACCTCTAGTGATATATTAAGCATATTTTATTTGGGTTATTGGTTAGGTTGTTAGGTTCTTGTATACATGGTATGAATAGAGGGAGCTAGAATTACAAATTCTGAATTTGCTTTTGTGGCTGTATTTAAGCGACTAAATGTGTGAATTTCTTTATGAAAAATTTTCTGGAGAGTTATGGTCATGTCTAGAATATACTGGGAAAAGTTTGGAAGGATTGGAGTTGTTTTGGATTTTATAAAAGTCTTGAAATAAAGCTGCCAGTCTGTTAGCGGAATTGAACGGTGACACTGTTTTGAACCTATTTTACCAACCTGGATAGATGTTTTCATTCCTAAACTTTTTATGTACAAACATATGTGTGTGGTAACGTTTTAACAAAATTTGGGAGCTTTTGGACTAACAGGGGATTTTATAAAAATATTTGAAACTGGACTGGCTGTCCTAGAAAAACGTTTTCGTGCATTCACATTTTGGTGACCAAATCACCAACCTCAATATGTTAATTAATTTGAAAATATTATGGCATGTTATGCAATCTGATTCCCCAGTTATTGTGAAGTTTGGGAGAATAATATTTCGTGCATGTTCATGTAGTTCATAGGACCGCATAGGATTTTTCGAGTAGATTATTAAGACGAGTGTTAGAGAATAGATTTCTAATATAATCCTTGGATTAACAGGTGGTGTTAGTAAACCGCTCAAGGACGACGCTGAATAACTTGGAAGTTAGTGTGAGTTGCCTCTCAAAATTATAGTTATATGTCTTTCAAAACTGGAAGGAATACGTCATATATATATATATATCTATATATATATCTATGTACTTTCAACATGCTTTGAACACTTGACATGAAAATGAGTTTCAACACTTTCAAATCAAATTCAGGACTCATTTTACATTCACCAATTCTTGGCACCAACTATTACCTGCATGAATGTTTTCAAACACGTATCTTGCAAAAGTAATTTTTCAGGCATGTTTTGTGAAAATGAATTCGAGGAAAACATTCTTTTAAGGAAATTCTGAAAAACTATTTGTTTGATTAAATATTTCATCGTGAACTAAAATGCTTCATTGCATCATTCGTGACATACGTGATTGCTTACTTATTTCAGATGCATAATTTATATAAGAATGATTTCGAAATAAACATCGGTTTTCTGATTTTGTGAAATTACTCCATCATTGGTCTTGTATCTTGATCATTTGCCGTGATGGTGTTCTTGTGACGTGTTGCATCTGACGTGGTTGTGTTGGGCCCAAGGCCGGGCGATGGATAGGGCAGGGTTCGGCCGGTCAAGCATGGGCTTGCGGTCTTAAACAGTTCCCGCTATTCACGTCCAGATCCATGCACCTAGGACGGAGTGCTCTGAGGGTGCATGGGTCATTTATCGTGTGGCATACTCCGGATATGACCAAATCGGGCATCGCGAGCCTGCGTGGGGAGGTATAAGGTGATGGCTTTTAAGCCGCGTGTTCAGGGGTGATAAGGAAGAAGCAGCGGGACCCAAAGTGCTGTGGGTAAATCATCGGACGCGATGGTATTGCTAACATGGCCCCCTACTGCTTAAGCGTGTCTTGTACGTGTTATATAAACATGTGTTGAACGTGTTACTTAAACATGTCTTGTACGTGATACTTGCATTGAACTACATGCTTTTTAAAATGCATGTTTTGAAACTTAAATATCATGCCACCAATCGTTCCAACTTTATCATGAACGTAATTTTTCCAAGCATGTTTTCAATGATATTTGACAAAACCTCATCGTGCATATACTAAGACCTTTGTCTCATACTAGCTATTGCTTAATTGTTACTATGATCACAAATTGCTATTCTTATTTAGGATTTCAATGATCCTTTGAAAATCAACAAAAACTATTATTGTTTTTCCCCTCACTAATTTATCATTTGGGTCTAAAAACTATTTTGAGAAACTTGCACACAAGCACTGGCACTCACTAAGCCTTTGCTTCCGTATTTTGTTTCATTCCTTCCTTCCAGTTGTAGGTGAGTTGAGCAATGAGACTAGTTGGAGGATAACAGGAATAGACATAGACGATCCAAGAGGTAAAAACTGGTAGTTTTATTCAAGGATATTAAGTTACTTCGTGATGCGGATGATAGTTTCAGGAGTAGGACCCTAAGATACATTGATAAAAATTGGATCCATGTTTGGAATTGGAACTACAGCTACGATAGAAACTTGTAATTCAATATTATTTCAACCCAAGTATAATTGTGAGATGTACATGGTCTATATAGAGAAGGAATATGAACCCTAGTCTAACAAGGAATCTAAAACTAATAAGGAAACTATAATCCTAACATATATACAATATATAGCTTCGAAGATACAAGATATGATATGGTGAAGATATAATAAAGATGGAAAGATAATATACTCTAACATGCCTCCGCAAGCTCATGGTGGAAGTGTCTCAACATGGAGCTTGTCATGAAGAAGTTCAAACCTGCCAATAGACAATGATTTGGTGAAAATGTCGGCGGTTTGATCATCAGTCGAAACAAAACAAACATCAAGTTCATGATTGACAACCTTTTCCTGCACAAAGTGATAGTCAATTTCAATGTGTTTTGTACGAGCATAAAATACAAGGTTCTTGGCAGTGGCAGATCTAGAATTTTTGTTCAGTGGGGGCACCACGAATTTTGCCCAGGGGCGAGACTGTTGTGATATAGCTATACAATATGTTAAGGGGGTTGTGTAAGCCCCCACGGTACGGTACGCTATATTTATGGGAGAAAATATAATAAGGAATTAGGTTCAACTACAACTTTTGACATAATTTATACTCTTATACCTCTTTTGTTATAGTCAGAATTTTGGGTTTTGGGGGGATGAACTCAAAGTAAAGGGAGAAAACGTGATATTTTTTTATCTTGAGGGGGGGGGGGGCAAAATTCAAATATAAAAAATTTTGTTAGGTAAAAAAATGATTTTTCAAAATTGAGGGGGGACATTTAATAATTTGAGTGGGGGCATTAATGTAATTTATAAATTAAAATTAAAAAATATATATATTAAAAAAAATGAAGGGGTGCAGCCATGTAGATCCGCCCTGCTTCCATTCCAAAAAGTCCACAATCAGTGAAGCAACAAGCAGTGAGCCAATTGTCAAGATGAATTGTGGGGGCGGGGGCACTTAATAATTTGAGGGGGTCACAAATGTAATTTACAATTAAAATTTTTAAAATATCTATATATTAACAAAAAAAAAATTTAATTCAGTGGGGGTACTGCCCCACCCTCCCCTGCTTGTCTAAGCTTAGATCCGCCCCTGGCTCTTGGACAAGTAATTGGCACCAATGTTATCACGCCATAATGTAGGAATAGATGGAGTGAAATGAAGTTTTCGGAGAAGTGATTGAAGCCAAGTGAGCTCAGCGGCAGTGTTGACGGGAGACTTATATTCAGGTTCAATGGAAGATTGAACGATGGTTCTTTGCTTGCGAGAGCTCCAAGATACAAGATTTGGACCAAGGAAAATGGCATAGCCTCTGATGGATTTTCGGTCATCAAGACTGCCACCACAGTTGGCACCAAAAAAAGCAGTCAAGGAGAGAAACGAAGAACGTGTAAACTTGAGACCAAAGTTGATAGTGTGTCTCAAGTACCGGAGTATCCGCTTAACGGCAAGCCAATGTGTGTCAGTCGGAGAATACATAAACTGGCAGACCCTGTTGATAGCAAAAACAATATCTGGTCAAGTCAAAGTGAGGTACTTAAGTGCACTAACTATCTCTCGGTACTTGGTCAGATCATTAAATGTGGTTCCAGTCGACTTGGACAGTTTGGTACTAGGACATAGTGGTGTGCGGACAGACTTGGACAATTGCATACCAGACCTGTCTATGAGATTCTGAATATATTTTAGTAGAGACAAAATAATATTATCACTGGAAGAAACCACTTCTAGACCTTGGAAGTAATTGATAGCACCGAGGTCCCGAAGCACAAACTCACGGCTAAGAGACTAAATGCTATCTGGAACAATGGAAATATTGCTATCAGTAACCAGAATGTCATGAACATAAATCAAAATGTAAAGAGTAGCAACAGGAATAGAATAAATAAACAAGGAGGCATCATTTTTTGAAGCCACAAAACCATTCCGGAGTAAAAAATCTTTAAGACGGATGAACCAGGTGTGCAGGGCTTCTTAAGCCCATAGAGAGACTTCTGGAGTTTGCAGACATGAGTCGGATGGTGAGAGTCCACAAACCCTGGCGGTTGAGACATAAACACTTCTTCATTAAGAACTCCATTGAAGCAAGCATTCTGAACATCTAGCTGTCTAAGAAATCAACCACGAGAAAGAGCAAGAGACAAAATAATACGAATTGTACTAGGTTAATAATAGGACTAAAAGTTTCAGTAAAATTGATGCCCTCTTGTTGGTGGAAGGAAAGAGCAATTAATAGGCTGGACCAGTAAAATTGATACCTTTTTTTTGTTGGTGGGACAACTTGATTCATTTCGTAGATCTTTTTATTGGCTACAAGGAGGGCTTTAAATCGTTCAATAGACCCATCGGGTTTATGTTTGATTTTGAAGATCCACTTGCAACCAATGACATTCATAGATGGGCGAAATGGTACTAAATTCCAAGTTTCATTATGAACCAAAGCATCAATCTCTTCTGCCATGGCTTTATGCCAACGTGGATCTTTATTGGCAGTTGTGAAGCAAGTTAACTCAATGGGAGTATCATGTGATTGTAAGGTGGAGGTAACAGCAAACCTTTTCGAAGGGATGGGTGGCCGAGAATGGAGTTACATATGATGGGTTAGTTGGACAGTGGCTGGAGTTTGAATGTTGTTTCTTGGCATATGATATGGGGTAAGATCAACACACAGAGGAATGGGAGATGGGGACTGTCTGGTAGTTGAATTTGTGCTGGAAGTTCCGGTGGGAGGAATATTGTAGTGGATAGGTGCGGACTGGTCAGTAATTGTTTTGGTGCTGGAAGTTCCGGTAGGCATCATCTTAAATATCCTTCGAAATTTCGACTGAAATTTTGGTTTTCCAGGGGTCTCGAAGCTAAATCTCACCTTCGATCCAATTTTGCAGAATATCTATCGAAATTTCCCAATATTTTCAATATTTCCCGATATTTCCCGAAATCTTGAATCTTAATAAAATTACTTTGTCAAATATCTACCGAAATTTCCCGAAATTTCATGAAATTTTGACCATATTCAAATTTTTTGAAAATTTAAAATAATATTTAATTATTTATTTTTAAATAAGAATGAATCCAATTTATTTTTAATGTGCACATCTCTTGATATATTCTCTAGTTCTAGGAAAATTATGTGAATCAAATAAACTCGTACTTTTGCTTTTAAGTCTTCAAATTACCGTATATAAATTTTTACTAATAATCTTATCCTTTCTCACCATTAAAATATTATGCAAATGACAATTGCAATACATGCTGGGACATTTCAATTTTTATGTACTTATGAACCAATGAAAATCATTCATAAAATACAAACTTAGTGATTCTTAGAAGTTCTCAGGATCAAGAGTGAGCCCGATAAAACAGCAACGATCCATGTAATCTTAGCCGCACGAGATCACCGTATACAAATTCTTGTGATTTTACCAGGACTTTGAAGTAATAATGTATATACAAAACGAAATTAATACCGTCAAGGCGATAAGATTTGTTTCAAATTTTCATCATCTTTCCTTTTAGGGCAATCCTCCCCTGACATTTGATGGCGTAAAAGGAAAAGAAGCCAAAACAGCAAAACAGCTGCTGATAACACATCTTATTTCACCAAAACAAACTCCCACCCCTATAAATACCGTTTCCTAGTAAACAAAAACACCAACTCAAAACACACAATTCACTTAAAAAAAAAATCCCTCCCAATTATTACAAAAACAACTTAATTAATTACAATATGAAGGGCAGTATCATAGCAGTGATTACCATACTTGCAATCATCTCAATGGTCGTTCAACCGGGCCAGGCTGTATCTTGTGGCCAGGTGGACGCTGAATTAATCCCGTGTGTTAGTTACCTCACGGGACGTGGCGGAGATAGCCCGTCTCCGGGGTGCTGCGCTGCGGTCAAAACCGTTAAAGGGATGGCGCAAAGTACCCCCGACAAGAGGGCTCTATGTAGCTGTCTCAAGGCTGCTGCAAACAATTATGCAGACTTGAAGGATGCTGCTGCACAGAGTTTGCCAGCCAAATGTAGTGTTCAAATGGACGTCCCTATCTCCCGCAGTGTCGACTGTGACAAGTGAGTTTTTTTTCTATTTTTTTATTAGAATATTAGTAGTATTTTTTGAAAATTGGATACAAAATAGTTATGACAATTATGTTTTGTTATTGGCAGGATTGTCTAAGATGGAAACCATGGATGCTAGAAGAGATTGAAGTTATGATGGAGGTGGTTTGGTTTTAGCATACGGATGTAATAGTATTTTGTTTGAATAACGAGTTTAGTCTTGAATAAGTACTATGGTTATAGAACCTACTTGTTATGGTACGTATGTATGATGAAATATATGAAGTTTCGTCTCGTTTCTTATTTATACGACTTCAAATTACAACTTTCCCGCTCCTTTAACATACGTAAGAGTCTTAATTGATTCTTAGTCGGCTTTGAGACATCCCAACTACCAATTTATGAGGTCTACATTTGGAGGATGAAATCCCACATGTCGGGGGACTACATGTCCTTGGTGTCGTCAGTCCCGGGATCGACTAAGTATGATACCACACACGAGAGCATAATATTTTGTCACAATAATATGCTTTTACCATTTTTATTTAATGTTTTAAACAAGACAAGTGTACTTAATCAAATCCTAAATATAAAATTAAGAACAAGTTACAAAACAGGGGCATATCAATTAATGAGAAAAAAGGAAAAAAACAGAATCAAAATTAGAAATTAGGATCAATGATGCAACAGTCATATTTCCAACACATCACTGCTGCACAAATTAAAAAGAAAGTAACCAGCAAATGTTGATATGAATCAAATGAGCAGCAATGTTATTTTTTCAAAATTTAATTTTAGATTCTAAAAGTTCCATATTAGTAAATTATTGTAATAATTTAAACAGTTATTCTGCTATTGTTGATATACAAATAATTTTATCCAAATATCAAAATTAGTTAAAAATTTATTTTTTTAACAATTTTCTAATTTGTCAGACATTTTTAATATATATATATAGATTTTTTAGATACTTTTTAAATTTTCTAATTTATTTAATATTTGTAAATTCTCTAGACATTTTTAATGTTTTATATCGATTTTAACATTTAATTAATATTTTAATTTTATAAGATATCTTTTATTGTTTTTTATAACAAATTTAATATTGTTTTTACATTTTTAGATTTCTTTAATATTATAACACTTTTAAAATTTATTTAATATTGGATTTTTAGTATCTTTTTAAAAAAATTTACAACAATTTCAATACTTATTCATTTATGTTATATCTTTTAGATATTTTTTAATAGTTTATAAAAATTTAAAATTTTAATTTTATGTTTTATATTTTAATTTTTAAATTTAAATTTTAGATCTAAACAAATTCAATAATATTAATTAAAAGGGCATTCTAGTCGGAGGTACGTAAACGATCGTAATTGTTAGTGGATACAGATAATTTCGGCAAACAGGAGGGTGAAATCATAATTTAGGCATTTGTCAAGGGGTGTGGATGTGATTAATCCATTTTTAAAGTAAGATGCAATATTTTAACTATAAAATCCACTAACATCTAATAAAATGTAAGTGCATAAGATGTTTTAATGAGCTTAACAAAACGTTGTATTTTTTTTTTATTTTTTTTGATGCAACAAAACGTTGTCTATGGACACCGAAAAGAAATGGAAAGTCAGTGTTATGGTAAATATTGTTGACATTTTCAACATTACAATAGCATCTTGATGTAGTTTGACTCATCCTTTACATAACTGATCGGATTAGAATTGATTTTAGTAAAATTAATTTTGGAAAAAAGACTTAAATTGGGAAAATTGCAATTTTGGTCACATAACTCAAGCCATGTGCAATTTTGGTCCCAATATTGTGGACCTCACCAATTTACATCATTTATCTCAAAAAATATAGCAATTTTAGTCGCACGCTCCAATTCCATTAGATATTTGACAAACAATTTTTTATTTGTCACAAACATAGTTTGCACATGTGCAATAATGACAAAAACTGTATACAAGTTATCACTCTTGATAATTGGTGACAAGAAAATTATTGCCACTATTTACAATTAGTGACACGTGTTAAGTGACAATAAGTAAAGTTGTCACTCTATTTATTTTGTCACTAAATTGTCACTATACATGTGTCACTACTTGTCAATAGTGACAACTTAAAAAAAAAATATCATTAAAAATCGTTATTATGACAAAATAAAAATTATTGTCACTCATTATATATATATATATATATATATATATTGACAATTTAGATATTGTCACTAATATTAGATTTTGTTGTTATGTGTATAGTGACAACTTAGTCAAACACAAGGAAAATTCTAAGGTGGATCGGGAGTATTGCTCCCGATCCATTTTACACCACACATTCAAAATGAATGGGGTGATTTTCACACCCGCCTACCCTGTGTAAACCACCCTACACCAAGTGTTTATGTGATGAAAAATGGACCGGGAGCAACACTTCCGATCCACCATAGAATTACCCTCAAACACAAATAGAATGACAACTATTTGTAATTAAGTTGCTACTAAACACGTGTGTCAATAGCGGCAACAACTTTTTTGCCACTTATCATCAAAACTGACAACTGCTATATAAATCTTTTCTTTTTTTGGACATGTATTATATATACTCCAAACAATACAACTCCTCCAGGCATTCCTGGAAATCAGACACCCTCAAATTTACATTTGATAATACTCCATATATTTTCTACTATACTTCTAACATCAGTCCTATCTATAGAGAATAGCCTTTCATTTCTCTCCATCCAAACACTAAGGCTTTGTTTGGATGTGTTTTTATTTCATTTTCAACCGTTATTTTCTAAAATGTATGGGAAAACGAGTTTTTTTGATTTTCGTGTGAAAATGACGGCATGTTTGGTTGTGTTTCTGAAAATTATTGGAATTGATGATTTGATGATGTGTAAAATGATTGAGTTAGTTAAAAGTAATGATTATGTGAATAATATATATAAAATAATAGGTAATAATATATTAATTAAATATATTTATAAGTAAAAATGATAAAAATCAATCCCAAAAAGAGCATTAAAAATATTCAAAATGGGTCTTAAAATGTGCACGTGCCTATGAAGATTAAAACCATGTATTTTATTCCATTATAACATCACAATTGTTGTCGAAAATATGGATTTTTGTAAGGAGATGTGAGAGAAAGAAAAATGTGAGTATGATTTGATAAAGTGAAATGTAATTATTGGAGAATGTGAAAGTGAAAATGAAAATAAGTGTATTTTCATATGAGAATGATATAAAGTGTGTATTTTCATTTTCAAATGAGATTGAAAATGAAAATATAGGTTAGAAAACACAAACAAACATAGCCTAAACGCAAAAATAGCCCTTCTTTTTGCAACTAAGGACTGACTTACCCTTTTTTTCTCAACAATTTCTATACAAATCTTATTAATATTAAGCATGTAAAATTTATTTTTGTGACAAACCAAAAGTTTTTGTCACAAGAAATTATAATTAGTGTCAACTTTGACATTATCACTTGACATTTTGTCAATAATGTCTTTTTTTTTTAAGTGTTTTAGGAAATCAAATATTCTTTAACAAAGAAAATTGTGTGAATCAAATAAATATATTTTTGCTTTTAAGTCTTCAAATTATCTTATAGAGATTTTTAATTGTAATCTTATCCTTTCTCACTTTATAAATGTCCATCTTTCAATTACCATAATATATTAATGCAACATGACAATTATAAGAGATGCTGGGAAAGAATTCAAGAGGTAAAGACATTAAACCCTCCAAACTATTCACTTTTTTGCATCTTTTTAGATAATTTTTTTTTTGACTTTGCCTCCTGAACTTCACGGGATTTGCAGATTCTTATATAACAGCATATTCTGGTAGAATATTCCAACAGAAAATGCAACTTAACACAAAATTGAGGATGCAGAGTGCAAATTTATTTCGGATAAAGTTCAAATTTCGTGTTGTCATATAAAAATCTGCAAATCTTGTGAAGTTCAAGAGTCAAAGTGAAAAAAAAAAAATGGTTTATCTAAAAAAGTGCAAAAAAATGAATAGTTCGGAGCGTATAATGTTATTACCGCAAAATTCAATTTCTATGTACTTATGAAACTTTGAAAAAAATTTGGGTCATTCATAGAGGTTCTCACGGCTCGGAGCCTCACATAATTGCAACCGTCCATTTAACGTGAACCACATGAGATCCACCATATATACATGACGTAGCGGAAGCGATAGATTTTTAAAGAATTGAAGAAGACGTCTTCAAACTTCAAGATAAAATTTGAGCGCACTCAAAGAATTGCAAAAGCAAAGATTTTATTAATAATTCTGAAAATAATCATTCTAATAACAATCTAAAAACTTATATTTATAGAAGCACTTCTCCAAATCCTATAAGGATTGGAACTCTTCTAATCTAACTTTAAAATTAATATGACTATTCTAACTTAACCTAAACCAAATATAACTCTACTAACTTAGATCCATATGATTAAGACTCAACTAAAGAAAACAACTCTGAAATTCGTCGAAAAATAAATAGAAAATAGAAAAGTAGTCCAAAAGTGACCAAAACGAAATAATTATGACTCGAAAATTACTATCAACAACTATGTTGGTGAACACGCCAAAAACCTTGAAAAGGTCTCGCGTGCATATGTAAAGGACCTCATAACTCCTCCCGGGTCGAAAATTATAATTTTTCGACATCGTAGAAAATCTCGAAACTTATAGGCTTCTTGTCCTATATCAAACTCCCCCGCCGAAAAAAAACTCGTCCTCGAGTTAATCTTTGTATTTAATGTGTCATTAGGAAAATAATATTGAAACATGTCAAAATCATTGATAACTCGTGACACATCCATCTCTCCCAATAGTACAGCAATATAGGCTCCACCTTTGATCTTCCTTTCAATAGCATAATGATCATATTTTGCACCAATACAGACGGTCAAATCATGGATTGCAACGGTTAGTTCCGTAAACGCCTTTTTATGATTCGTCATGAATTGTTGCATATTCACACTGAGCTCTTCGACTGCAGCACGAAGGCCATCTACACCATTGTTGGCCATCTTCACCCCGGGCAAACCGCAGCTCTGATTACCACTTGACGTAGCGGAAGCGATAGATTTTTAAAGAATTGAAGAAGACGTCTTCAAACTTCAAGATAAAATTTGAGCGCATTCAAAGAATTGCAAAAGCAAAGATTTTATTAATAATTCTGAAAATAATCATTCTAATAACAATCTAAAAACTTATATTTATAGAAGCACTTCTCCAAATCCTATAAGGATTGGAACTCTTCTAATCTAACTTTAAAATTAATATGACTATTCTAACTTAACCTAAACCAAATATAACTCTACTAACTTAGATCCATATGATTAAGACTCAACTAAAGAAAACAACTCTGAAATTCGTCGAAAAATAAATAGAAAATAGAAAAGTGGTCCAAAAGTGACCAAAACGAAATAATTATGACTCGAAAATTACTATCAACAACTATGTTGGTGAACACGCCAAAAACCTTGAAAAGGTCTCGCGTGCATATGTAAAGGACCTCATAACTCCTCCCGGGTCGAAAATTATAATTTTTCGACATTGTAGAAAATCTCGAAACTTATAGGCTTCTTGTCCTACATCAATACATCGTTGTGATTATACTAGCTGGGATTGTAATTACATCGGGATTTTGAATAATGATGCATAAAAAACGAAGGAGGGGATATGATTTGTTTCAATATTTCATCAGCTTTCCTTTTAAGGCAAGCTCCCCTGACATTTGATGGCATAAAAAGGAAAAAAGCCAAAACAGCAAAACAGCTGCTGAGAACACATCTTATTTCACTACAACAGTCTCCTCACCCCTATAATTATAAATACCCGTATCTCCTACTAAACAAAAACAACTCCTCAAAACACACAATTCATCTAAAAAAAAAATCTCCCAATTAGTCCAATATATATACAAAAACAACTTACAAAAATGAAGGGCAGTATGATAGCAGTGATTGCCATACTTGCAATCATCTCATCGGTTGTTCAGCCGGGCCAGGCTGTAAGTTGTGGCCAGGTAGACGCGGCTTTAATCCCGTGTGTCAGTTACCTCACGGGGCGTGGCGGAGATAGCCCGTCTCCGGGGTGCTGCGCTGCGGTCAAAACGGTGAAAGGGATGGCGCAAAGTACCCCCGACAAGAGGGCTCTATGTAGCTGTCTGAAGGCTGCTGCAAACAATTACGCTGACTTGAAGGATGCTGCTGCACAGAGTCTGCCAGCCAAATGTAGTGTTCAAATGGACGTCCCTATCTCCCGCAGCGTCGACTGTGACAAGTGAGTTTTTTTTTTTTTTTGAATAATATTAATAGTATTATTTGAAAATTGGATACAAAATAGTTATGACAATTATGTTTTGTTATTGGCAGGATTGTCTAAGATGGAAATCATGGATGCTAGAAGAGATTGAAGCTATGATGGAGGTGGTTTTGTTTTAGTATACGGATATATATATATATAGTATTGCTTTGTTTGAATAATGAGTGTAGTCTTGAATAAATACTATGGTTGTAGAACCTAGTTGTTATGGTATGTATGATGAAATATATGAAGTTTCGTCTTTGTTTCTTATATATAGCACTTCAAATTTCAACTTTCCACCTCCTAGAGTCTGAATTGATTCTTAGTCAATTTCGAGACATCCCAATCATCAATTTATGAGTTCAAAATCTGAACAATCGTACCCCGCATGTTTGGTGGACTAGAAGTCGTCCTTGGTGTCGCCAGTCCCGAAATTGACCAAGTATGATCGATCCCACTAACGAGAGCATAATATTTTGTCACAATGATATGCTTTTACCGTTGTTATTTAATGTTTTAGACAAGGTAAGTGTGATTAACCCTAATTATAAAATGAAGAACAACTTACAAAACAGGGGCATATCAATCAAGGAGAAAAAAGAAAAAGGAAAAAACAGTACCAAGAATAGTATCTATATAAGAACGTAAGATAAACTAGGAGGCCATTCCCACAATTTCTTACACAGACGGATTGCAGGAGTACAACACCAAAATTATAAATTAACATCAATGATTATGATCCAACGGTCATGTTTCCAGCACAATCATCACATCACAAATTAGACAGAAAAAAACCAGAAAATGTTGATATGAATCTAATGAGCAGCAATCTTATTCTGTTATTGTTGGTAAGAATAATTTTATTCAAATATCGATATTAGTTAAAAATATATTTTTGAATAGCTTTTAAGTTTTAAAATTTTTAAATGTATCTTTTAGATTTTTTAGATACTTTTTAATATTATAGTAGTAATTTTAAAATTTATTTAATGATTTCTTTAGATACTTTGTTGTTTATTTAATATAATATTTTCTAGATATTTTATATCGATTTTCACATTTATTTAATATTTTATTTTTTATAGATATCTTTCATTGCTTTTATAAAAGCATTAATATTAATTTAATATTGTTTTTACATTATCTAGATTTCTTTAATAATAAAACTTATTTAATACTTTTTAAATAATTTACAACAACAATAATTTTTGTTATATCTTTTAGATATTTGTTAATAGTTTATAACAATTTTTAAAAAATAATAATTTAAATTTAAAATAAAAAAAATTCAATACTATTAATTATAAGGGCATTCTATTATACCATAGATTAATTAAAATGGCATTCTGGTCGGATGTAAACAATTGTAATTGTTAGTGGATACATATAATTTTGGCAAAAAGGACAGTGAAATCATAGCTTAGGCATTTGACAAGGGGTGTGGATATGATAAATCCGTTTTTAAAGTAAGATCCAACTATAAAATCCACAAACATCTTATGAAAATAATATAAGTGCATAAGATGTTTCAGAGATTGTTTTGCTGAACTTATAAGCTCTTTAAAATATCTTATAAGTTGCTTGAGATCTTATATGATGTTACAAAGTATTTGATAAAAACAGCTTATAAGTTCTCAAAATAAGTTGTTAGGAGCTTAGAAACTGTTAAAAAATTAATAAGAAGACCCTAACTTATATTTTAACAGGTTATAAGATAGATAATTAATCAGCTCTAAAAATATTTTATAAGTACTAAGAGATTATAAGCTCCTTAAATTAAGCTTAGCCAAATGCCCTCTAAATTGATCGAAGTAGAATTGATTACTGCAAAATTAGTTTTGGAAAGACTTGAATCACCAAGACGTAATTTTGTGACGAAAAAATTTCAAATGAGATTATATAAAAGGACCAAACACTTGTGAAAATATCGTTTGCACTTAGTTTTACAACTCTATATTATACCAACCTCTCCGCTGCTTTACTTGAGTGGAAAAATTTATGTCAGACCAAATTCAATGGTCGTAGTATTTATATCTCTCACACAGTAAATTTTATTGTGAGAGAGAGAAAGACACGGAATTGGCGCTCGTACCATTTGACTCGAGCATAGAATTACGATAAGTTAGTTGATTCTTAATTGGCCTTGGACATCCCAACTACCCACGTGCAGGGTCCATGACTGGAGCCCACATGTTCATTCGGCGGATTAGATGTCCTTGGAGTCGCCAATCCAAGGACCGATCAAGGCTAGGACATGATATCTTGTCGGGCAGTTCTATGCTGGTCTCGGCCCAGCTCAGTCGTTGGATCCCCCAATAAAGGGGGAGGGGGGGCATTTAGCAATTTAAACCCCCCCCCCCCATGTGGGGGATCCAACGGCTGTTGCTGGTCTCGGCCCAACATAGAATTTCCCATATCTTGTCACAACAATATACTTTTAGCTATTTATTTAATGTTTTAAACAAGGTTAGTGCAATAACAACAAATATAAAATGAAGAACAAGTTACAGAACAGGGTCATATCAATCAATGAGAAAATTAACACAAAAATTGAAAATTAGCAGCAATGATCCGATGGGAAATTAATTTCCTACGTACTCATCATATATACCAAAATAAATAAATAAATAAAAGTAACCGGTAAATATATATTGACATTGATCTAGGTTGGAATTAACTCTATCCTTACTCCGTCAAAATGACCTCGTAAGAAGAACTAAATACAAACGAATCAAGATTATAGACTGTACTCGGGCTACCGAGCTGCCTACGTACCTTTCGGGGATCAAATCTAACGTAGTTCCAATGAAATATGTAATGCACCTATTGTATCGTTAATTCGTACACGAAATTATCCAAATTTATATATATAAATGGATCGTCCTGTCAAGTTTTAGTCTTAATAACAAATCAACGACCAAACTTATGAGTGTATTAATTACTTAGATTCCCGTCCCTTTCTTCTCAGTAAATGCGGGTATTTATAGAGTTTAAATGCTGGGCGAATATGAGGTAAACTTGTTTCTTTTCTATTTTGGTTGTGAGTTTTTGAGTCTTCTTCTATTAGAAATTTGTTTTGTTTTTTTGTTTTTTGTTTTCAAAATATTTAGTTATTCTGTTCTTCATAGAAATTTAATATGAATAAAGTTTGGATTGGGCCTCTGTATGTATGTATGTATTAGATATAATATTTTCTATAGGAGGAGTAGTACTATTGGTTCGGTGACTCTCACATAATATGACTTGTTCGGCATGACCACCGCATGTGTAGCCAGGGGGCTGGAGGGTGCGGTCGCCCCCCCTCAATTTTGAAAAATTATTTTTTTACCTTACAAAATTTTTGATATTTGGATTTCGCCCCCCCTTAAAATCGAAAAATATCATGTTTTTTCCCTTTATTTTGAGTTCGCCCCCCCAACCCCAAAATTCTGGTTATAACGAAAGAGATATAAGAGTATAAAGTATGTCAAAAGTTGTAATTGAACCTAGTTTCTTATTATATTTTCCTCCACAAATATAGCGTACCGTACCCCCCGCACCCCCCTTTCACTCCTTCGACTATTTGCCAAAAAAATATATATATCTATATCACAACAATTTCGCCCCCTCTCATTCAAATTTCTAGCTCCGTCCCTGTGTGTAGCAGTTTGCTCTTTAATTAGTAAAGATTGCTAAAATTGAAGTTCATGTATTTGTGTCTGCCCGTGATATACCCAAAAAAAAAAAGATCGGACTTTTAAGCTTTTAACGATCCAAATTAATGACCATGGTCACGTGTGTTAGAGCTGAATTTAAATTTTTGTTCAATATTTGGCGTGCTCATGCTGCACTCTTAACAACTTTAGCTATCACTTTAATGAGTGGTGATGCCATGGCTAGTACCTATTGTTAGCTTATGTCGGTTCCACATTTCGGGTTTAATATTTAGGGATAATGGCAGACACCCCCCTCAGTTATAAAGTGATGTGCACTTTGCTCCTAATTTATTAAAATGCGCACTTTGCCCCCTTACTTATCATAAAATGTGCACTTCACCCCCTCGGATAGCTCGAACAGGGGCAAAGTGCTACAAAACACATAAGTGAGGGGGCAAAATGCTACAAAAACACATAAATCAGGGGACAAAGTGCTACAAAGACACATAAGTCAAGGGACAAAAGTCCAATTTTTATGAGTGTGGTGCCCGAACTGCCCGAGGGGGTGAGTGCACATTTTATGATAAGTGAGGGCGCAAAGTACACATTTCAATAAATTAGGGAGTAAAGTGCACATCACCCCATAACTGAGGGGTATCTGCTATTATCCTTACTATTTATAGAGAAATAAAAGAGGTGTATAGAAACGACTCTACATTATTTTTGGTCATCTTTTTGGTTTGGTTAAACCAGCTATGTTAAAGGCTGATATTGGAAACATAACTCTATTACAATTTGTTAGAAAACTGAATAGTTGAGGCAAAAAGTGGTTGAATTTTGGTCTCTTTCTATTTATATTAATTTGTCTCTATAATTTGCACTCCATATTTGTTTCAATTGTGGGTGCGGCTTAGTTTTTTCCTTTTTTTTGCTGTCCACCTCGTTGAGATAGGGAACCCTATGACCCGATTGGATGGGATGTTGTTTCCCAATTTTTGATTTTTGAGAGATTTTTTTTATAAAAAATGCATATATTTGACATCTCCTAAAAATATTCCAAAAAATACTACACACAATTTCTCAGAAAAAAATCTCAAATTTCTTTGAAAAATGGATTTACTTGGCATTTCTCTCAAATTTTTCTCAGAAAGTCAGAATTTTTACTATTCATGATTACACAGTTCATCCAATAATTAAAAGTACTTTATCAGCCAATATCTTGATATAATCCTCAAAATAATCACATATCTTTATTTGAAATGATGTAAGCTATAAAATAAGATCCATTTTGCATATTTCGATGAGTTTAACTTAAATATGTCAAGGCTCTGTATGGTTGTGTTTTCGAAAATGAATTTTGAGTTTTTATTGGAGAATGTGTATTATAAAGATTCGTGGGAAAATATTAATTTTTTTTGTTTGTTTGATAGTGTTTTTGAGAAATGTTTGAAAATTATGTAGATGTGATATATTGAATCAATTATATATGTAATGATTATGAGAGAAAAAATTAGAATAATATTTTATTTATGATAAAGTAAGAAAGAGAATGTGTTGGATTGTTGAATTATGTAATTAATGAAGAGATAGAAATGATGAGTAGTTATATAGAATAATGTGTAGTAGGATTTAAAATTTGAGTATTTTCTGTAGAATTTACCTTGGATTGTGCATTTTCATCTTTTGCTGATCCAGAAAATGAAAATGCACTTAAAAAATACAACCATACAGAGTCTAAAATGTTTTTACAAAAACTAAATACATCCATACCAATTTCCCACATTTTTTTTTACAAAAAAACATATCACATCACACTTAATCGTTGCATTTTTTTCTATAAAAAAAAACTCATTCAAATACACTTCCTCTTTCATATCTCTATTTTCTTAAAAATAATTTTTTTTACTTTATCTATGAAAAATGAGAAACTGAAAATAGACGTCCATCCAATCGATTCCTATATTTTTTATTTTTTACTTTTCCCGCTTCGATTTGTTTAAGAAGAAAAAAGACTTCGCCTTCTCAGCTTCTTCAGATTTTGGCTTTCAATTTTTGATTTTATTTGTCTGTTTAAAATTTAAAGTACAGGCTGTAATTTGAGACGAGTCGGCTCGAAATTAGCTTGATTCGAGCTTGAGCTTTGTCGAGTTCGAGCCTAGTTGCCTTTGTCGTGGCTCGCGAACTTTTATTTTATATTATTAAATGTTAACAAAAATAATAATGTAGCAAAATTAAAATTGTAATTGTAATTGGTCTCTCTCTATCTCTCCAGTCTCCACCAAATTGAAAATTGAAACCCACCACCCCGCCGACTGAATCTCACTCCACGTCTCCGGCATCGTTAAGCAAACACCACCACCGTGAAGCCACCATCGCCACCGCATCGAGAGACCACCATCAGTCACTGCCTCAGTCTGTGCACCGCCGCGGCGTGAGGCACCAGCACCACCGCCTCTGTCGCGCATGCCGAATGAAGCCACCACCACCATCACTGCAACTCCGGTCAGATTCGCATTCCAGTATTCCTTAATTTTCTGTTTTGTTTTATATTTTTCAATAAATGTTTGTTTAGGAGTCGAGCCCACGAGCCGAGCTCGGGCTCGAGCCTTCAAAATTGGGCTCGTCGAGGTCGAGCTCGAGCCTTCAATTTAGTTAGCTTGGTGTTTGTGGTTTTAGTAGGAGAGCTGTGGACAAATGGAGTCTTGAAAAGGTGAAAGTTTTTGGTGTTTGTAGGAAGAAATGAAAGAAAAAGTGTTTCATTCGACTACTGGAAGTTACCTCAATCTAAAGTAGCTCATTAAGCTACATGTTGGTGTTTTTGTAAACTAGATATGCTACCATACACTGGACTTTATGAAATATTGTACAGTTGATGTATAGTTGAAGACAAATGAATGTAGTTTTACCGTAAATAGGTTCACTTTTTGGTGTATGATTTGAAAATACATGTCCATGACCTCAATTCATTGTCTGTGATTCGCCATTCTTTCGATTTGAGAAAGATTACAGGTTGGTAGATATTGTTATTAGAAAGTACTGAGTATGTTTGAGATTTAAACTACTTCTATAAGTTCTATAATAATCTTGAATGACTCCAAGTTCGTTTGATTAAACAGATGAATAATATTTCACCATTGAAATTATATCACGAGCATAAAAATGAATTGTACCGGGCATCGGGAACGCGCTAACTATTATATATATACTTTTGCATTCGCAGATCAAATCTCCACACGGATTATTAAAAACCAAAAGCCATTACCCCGCCCGATTCTCCAGATCTCATTTGATCACTCGGACCTGAATTTCAGATCCAATTTTGCTCTTCCAAGGTACGGCAATCTATCTCTTTTGTCAAGATTAAGTTAATCGTAGATTTGTATTTCTTAATCAGTGTAATTGCAGCTCAAAGATCTTGAGGTTTTATTTGCTCCGTTTTATTTACTTCATTTTTATCTCGGATTTCAGCATTCAGTTGTTTTATAGCTAAAAGTTCGGTCAATATCTTCATTATCAGCATCCGCTACAAACAAATATATATTCCTTGCTTATCACCTCTGCTTCCACCTTCATCACCGTGTTTGGAGCAATCAAATTGAAAGGTATGTACATCTTTGCTTTCCCTCCTGTTATGGAATGAATAGGTTGAGTTTTGATGCTAAAATCTACTTGAGGTTAATATGCATGTCCATATATTTTTTGTGTGGATCTGTAATTAACTTTTTCGGCATGTTTATATGTCAAGATCTGCGTACTTAGGCGGTGTATGCATTTAGAATGTGTTGGTTCAGGTTTGGGGTTTCTTTAGGTATGGTAATGGTGGTTTTGACAACTTCTCGTGGCGGTCATGGCTTGATGGTGGTGGTGGCTATGGCTGTTTCCGGATGTGATGGTCCGTTTATATGTCAGTATATGCTCTTGAGAGATCATTTTGTGGAGGATGGTGGCACTGGTGGTGCCACTATAGCGGGTTGCACCAAATTATACCAAAGTGAACTAAGAATCAAACTATAGTATTACATTACGCTTATCCCCAAAATTTGGAAAGAAACTACATAAAATCAAAAGATTTTCAAATAAGAGAAGCTACATTTGGACCGGAAAATATCTTCATTTGTGCTCTAATCTGTCATTTCTAGACACAGCAGATCATGTCTTAGTTTAGTTCAGTTCAAGCTTTGGTTTTTGTATGCCCCTTGTTATGCTTAATTTCCGAACAATTTATAATGGATTCCTCAAACTTGATATGTGGATTCTTCTTTTGTCAAATTAGTTCATGCAAGGAAGATTGGAAATCTTTGCCTGTAGCTACAGTTTTGAATTAAGTGCTGGTAATTGGCAAATGACTCAGGGGATACTGATGATTTTGTGACCATTTAAATTGAAGCCTTTATGCAATGGGTAACACTTATTAGCCATCAAGATACCTTTGTCTATTGCTAAAAATGATAGATTAGATTCAAGAGAAAGAGCTTCTATAAAATGCTTCCTCTGTTATTGAGAGTTAGTACATGTATTCGTCTTTTTTGTCATTTATGTGGTGCCACAACATTCATGGGCTCTTTATTTGAATACTTGCTCCCACGGGGTGCAGAGTACAACATTGTGAACGCCTAAAATCTATTGTATTTCTTATTATGTTTGGTTGGTATATGAGTCCGAGATTGTTAGTTTTCTGAGAATTGCCTTGGCTAAGGAGAATCCAGATTGTAGAATCAACTTTTGTCTCCAATTATTTGAACCACCTGAAGGATATCTAATAGTTGGTGTATTGTACTGATGACTGAACAACTATGGTAGTGATAGGCGCACCCCTAATCCCAGAACTTGGTTGGGTATGTTGCTAAATACCAGTGATCATAATTTTTAATTTGGTTAAAAAGGTGTTGCAAAAATTCAAAAAGAGTAGGAACAATTTCATTCCATGAAGAAGTAGGGATGTAGTACTTGTAGAACTGATGGCTCGATGGAGTTGTGTGTTCTTTCCGGCTTTTCTTTATGCTAATATTCATAGTTGGTATCTTATTTGTCACATATTTAGAAATCAATAAAACTAAGATAATTTAGAAACTATAAATCGATAACTACTGGTTACTGTTTAGATAGTTTTAGAAAAACCAAAGCAAATCTGTTCTCAAAAGTTTCCAAAGAAATACTATCCCTACTCTCAGTCCATTTCAGATCCAATTTTATGAATACTTGCAGATGCAACGGTAGATGCCTATTATTTCTTGATTCCATTTCAGACCTCTTAGTCCCTTTCAAAGATCTGCTTCTGCAACAGTGACTTCATTTCTAGTAGACTGATGTAGTTCTGATGGAAAGAGTTTGGTTCTTGTGCATTTGGAAGCTGTAATTAAAGTCAGTTTTGGAACTATCTTTGTGTATTAGTCTATTCAAATAGTTTTGAAAGTCTAGCTGCTGTATTAGACAGATTGTGAGCACTAATTATTTGACCACATATTGTGTTTTGCAGTGATTCATCTTTTGTCTAATCACCTCCATGTGGAGATTCAAAATATATAAAAATAAATATTGGATATTTATATATATGCATATATATAGTAGTCTATGGTTTATGTATATACAAAAAAAATACATGCTATATATGTACAAATATATATACACATGATATATATGGTAAAAAATATTTATGTATATATGTTCTCAGTATATATTTATATATGTGTATATATTTCATTTGCAAAAATTACGGAGTAATTTATAACATAGACTGTGTATACATATATATACATTGGATACATATATATACACCACACAAATATTTATAAATATAGTGTATAAATATATTTTCCTTATAAATATTCTGTGTGTACGAATATAAAATTTTTCTTATATATATTCCTTATATTTCCTTTTATATGTATTGCTCATACATACATATATATATATATTAATGTACAAGTATTCATAGTATACATAAATATGCATATATAAACTTTTAAAAAAATTACCGTATATACCTATATATAGAGAGATAGCTACATATAACCCCCCTGTGATATATAAATTTATTCAAAAGCCCTCTCGTGATACAAAAATTCACAAGATACCCCCCCTCCCCGCCGCGAAGAAAATAAAGTCACTCACCACATCCCTCGAATAAATTTGCGTACAACTTTTAATGTGAAGACAAAAATGCGCTTATACTTTTAAAATATTTACACTATAGTTTATTAATTTTATTTTATAATTTTATTTAAATTTATTTTTTATCTTTTTATAATTTTATTTAAATATAATTTTTTATTTTCTTTTTTCTAACCTTCTTCCCCAATCATCTTCTTCCCCAACCATCTTCTTTCCCAAAATTCTAAACCACCATTCATTCTCATTCCACCTCCAACCTCAGCCACTATCCTTCTCCTTCACCATTATCCACGGCCTTACCACCTCAGCCCCTATCCTTACCACCACCTCGTCTTACCACCGCTTTACCACCATATACCGCCTCCCCCACCTTCGGAAATTGGGGATGCAAATGAAGGTGGGGGCGCTTAAAATGTGAGATGCTGTCATTTCCAGATTTGCCTCTGCAAATCTGGAAATGGGGAATCTGGAAATCCCCCATTTCTAAATTTGCAGAGGTGCAGCACCTCTGCAACAAATGATGAAATGAGAGATCATATTTTTGAGCTCCTTGGCAGCAATTTCTTCATTAGATGGAAGGAAAGACACCAGGTATAAATTCCACTTTTTTGAGGTGTTCAACAAAAAGTTGAAAATCTTAAAAAATTTATAGATATGTACTTTGATTTCTTCTTGAACATTTCCTCTGAAGGGTATCTTATTATTATATTTTGGGAAGATCATAGTCCATGAATCACATTTTTGGACATTCTATAACCTTATGTATATTCATCACTGAGTTTCATATATGCACGTGTGTCTATATGTCTTTGCAGAGGTGCATTTCCAGAAATGCACCTCTCTGCAAATTTGGAAATGGCCTAGAGGGGTTTTCCTCATTTGCAGATTTGGGGTGTAGGCGGAGGCAATTTCAGAGGGGGTGATGGTGCATCGGTGATGGTTGTGGAGAGGGGAGGTTATCGGTGAAGAAGAGTGGTGTTTGGGCAATGAGGGGCGGCTGAATACAGTGGTGCCTGGAGTTGGACGATGAGGGGCGGCGGAATACAGTGGTGATGGTGTCTAGTGTCGGAGTAGTGGCTATGGCTGTGGCTCGGCGGTGATATGCAGGTGGTTGCAAGCGGCGGTGGCGTAGTGGGTGTCATGAAGATGACAGTGGTTGGATGTATGTGTGTGTGTATATATAAAGAGAGACACATATATATTATTAATGTATTTATTTTGAATATTATTTTTGTGAATTAAATTGAATAAATTGATAGATCTGTAATATGAATCGCCAGATTTAATCTTATCAGATCAATGGTGTTAGATTAGGGGTAGATTTGTCTTTGAAGGCCGATAAGTAATAACCAGTCGCAAACAGCACAAGTGGCGCGCGTAGGGGGGTAAAATATAGATGTTTTATATCAATATTCAGTTTTTTATATATAAAATATATACCATATGTGTATATACAATAAATTATATATGCATATATTATTGAGCAAGCCACAATTATTTAAAATAATAATTACATAAACAAACATGACATGAAATAAATATTTGTTCAATACCATACAACTTCATCAAAAAAAAAAAAAAAAAAAAAGACAGAAAATAAATATTGGTTCATCATCGTACTACTTCATAGAAAAAATCTCAAACATGCATCCAACATCAACGCGTTCCACGTGGTCGATTTCGTGATCTAACGTTACTGGATTCACCTATATTTGATGATTCATTGGCATGTTTCTCACGGTACATCCGTTCGGCCACATTGTCGTCAGAGTTAACATTGTTAACATTATTTGAGGCACACGAGGATCCATTATACAAGTACTGGCCAACTGACGTTTGGGCGAAAATTTGACGAGATGGAAATTTTGTCGAAATGTCTTCAGATAAGACAATGGTGCCACCATCCCGTGCATCTGATGCCATTACTTCCTCATCCATTAATACGTACTCATTTTCCTCTTCTGTAGCATTTGGGTCGCTAAAAACGTCTTTCAAAAGGTCCCATCTTCGCTCTCCAGTAATAAAGTAGCGGGACACATTTGGAATATTCTATACAAAGAATATAGGAATAATTTGTCTTGATGGAATAATAAGTTTTCATATTAATAAAGACAAAATAACTTCTAACTAATTAGGGAGAAGGGATTCCTATATTTACAAATTACTAAAAAATTAAATTTGATGCAAAATATTCATAAGATATTGAACAACAGTAAACTTACAACGTTCAATTTTACACGGATTGAGTACGGCACAATCATGGCATTTGAGAAATATTGTGTTTTACACGTGGATGAGCCATGACTCTTGCTAATATACTATATTGTTCCTTTAGAATGTAGTACTGCGCTTTTACACAATCCAAAGTGTAGCGGAGATGAAACATCAGTTGTAGCTTTTTCCTCCACCCTCCACTCAGGAAGTTCCATCATCGCGACAAATTCATCGGTTACTGATTCACCTGTCGTGGCATTTGTGTGTATCATTATGTTCATAAACCTTTTTTCGACATCTAGCATCCATAGGTCTTCTGGCTCATCGTCTATGTTATATTTGCATCTTGGTGCCATCACTGCACAATCGTCAGAATGACATGGACGATATATGGAAAAAGCATGGATATGTTAAATGGACAATAAATATATAAAGTATGTCTACTTAATGACGTTCGTAAACAAACATTAGGGCAGAAGATACGAGTTAATGAAAAACACGTTTAATATCAACGAAAACAATATTTATATTGTCCGTTACAATAGTTAAAAATTAGCAAACAAATTAAATATCATACATATATAGTATTATTCGTAATGTGTTATAATTGAATACCCATGTCCATCTAATCAATGACCAAGGTCATCCCACATCCAATTGGCGATACTATCCGTAAAGTGAGACTGCATCTGAATTTCGGGTACTATGGGGTTACTATAGCATTGTGTGTTGTCCTCTCCCTGGAGCTCTTCCTGCAGTTGTGCGTCAGTCATGTTGAATATGTTATGATTTCTGTTGAACTTCCCTATAATTGTGCAACACACAACACACTATGACAAGTTTAGTCTGACGTTCAAGTAAGTATGACGGCATCCCCCAAGAGATGATTGGGAACCGTAAAGCATCCCAAGTGACCTCTCAATTGCATTTCCCAATTTTGAGTGCCTATGATTGAAAACCTCATTTCTACGCGTTGGACCTCTCCCCTGACCACGAAATTCAGTAATGTGGTACCGCTCTTGTCTATATGGAGCTAGGAAACATCAATAGTTTGTGTACCCCGCATCGACAAGATAGTATTTACCTAAGTTGATGTATGTATGTTTATACATATTAAAGAGTATATATATATATATATTTATATATACGGTATATTTACTAATAGAATCCTAAAGTGCAGGCGGGAATGGAAATGATGGGTCACTGTTTATTCCAAACCCATTTTGGTCCAACTTTTTGGCCCAATTATGTTTGGTTAACACAATTTTGGGCCAAAAATATGTTAATTTTTTTATCCAAAATGACACAATCATTATTTATGAAAATAATGACACGTCTACAGCCGGAAAACACTTGTATACACCGGGTCTTAGGCCCCACCTATGCACCTTGTGGATGTGTATAATACACATCACTTAATATATAATTTTGAATTAAAAAACAAGTGAGGTGTTTTATTCACAACCACAAGGTTCACAGGTGGGGCCCAAAACCCGGTTCATACAAGAATTTTCGTCTACAAACCAACAATATTGGTCTCCCTACTTTTCTATTTCTCTCTCTCTCTCTCTCTCTCTTCTGCGTCTCACTCTTTCTCTCTCTCCCCTCTCTCCTCTCTTTCTCTCTCTTTCTATCTCTCCCCTCTGTCCTCTCTTTCTCTCTCTCCTCTCCTTCTCTCGTGCGTCTCTTTCCTCTCCTTGTTTACAGATTTAATATGATTTTTTTATAACATAAATTGAGTTTGTTTTCTTACAATATGTTACCATTAAGACTTAGAATAGAGGATGATTTGCTTGTAATTCAATCATGAGAAGCAAAGTTGAGAAAACCCATATCAAAATTTGTGGAGTCTTCTCAGGTAAATCTCTCAATGACATCAATCTGATTTCCCACAATTTTTAAATGTGATTCAAGACAATTCTAATTGTTAAGTTTTTAATGAAAACTTGGTGAAATGAGTCTCTTGGGTTTTTTGGAGATAAAAATTTATCTTAAACGATTTGTAGTCATTTATCTTCAAGTAAGAACTCAGGCCGAATAAGCGGAGTAAGAATAGCTTTATCAGTGAGCTTAGTCTTCGCTGTGGTGAAGAGGAAACCCATACTGAAAATCTTTACTGGTGAAGCCACCAAACTCTGAAAATAAAGGTTGAATCTTGTTCTGGAGTTCCAATATTTCTTTCATTTTATGTTTCTTGGTTGGGACAATTGATACCGACCTGTTTTCTTTCGTACATTGTTAATTCTCAGTGTCATTCACGTTCATTTTAATATATTAAGGAATGAGGCGGTCAAAATATCCCATCGCATAATTTTTTTTCAATTTCATACTCTTAACATCATCATAACAGATACAGTTAGTTATCTCATCATTTTTAATGGAATTCTGATCGTCTGGCTGTATGGTAATTGATGAATAATATTATCATTTTCCTGAAAATCACAAAGAGATTTAATTCAAAATTGCTCCGTTTTTTTCGTGCAGTGTAGCACATGTTGTTGATTTTATTCTGATATTCTACTAGACGGTCAACTCTCTCTAAACATGTCATTTTCCCGGTTATCTAGAGGAACCCACTTCTTTTCCTGTATGAAATATCCTCCTCATCAAGCCCCCTTTCTATCCAGGTAAATTAACTTCACAAAAGCTGCTGCTATATGCTTTTAACGATGAGATTGTTTCTTTATAATTTTCTAAATTTTCCGCTCATATATGGATAGCTTAAAATCTTTTTTGTTATTGTTATTATCTCTAAGTTATCAATCATTCTTCAATCAGGCACCTGCTTGATGCGGTGGGTTCAAGATACAATTCTTTTGTTAAAGCAAGTGACAACAATATATGTGGTCGAACATGTGGATTCGATTATCGAGGTTTTATGTCCAAGTCTGGATATACATTGAGGAATTATAGTTTGGCAGAGTCGTATTCTATTAATTCTGGCCGGCAATATTCTACTCAAGCTACTATGGAAAAGAAATCTAACAAGATGCTTTTCTACTTGACTGGGTTGGTCTTTGCTATGGTGGGCTGTAGTTATGCTGCAGTTCCTCTCTATAGGAGATTTTGTCAAGCTACTGGTTATGGTGGTACTGTTCAGCGTCGAGAGGTGAAATAGTTTCACTTGATTTCTTCTGTGTGCAAGTTCTTATTTTTGCATTTCTATTTTTGATACTGATGCAATAGCTTTTTGTATTTTGCAGAGTGTTGAAGATAAGATTGCTCGCCATGAGAAGGATGGAACTGTCACGTCCAGGTGTGAATTCCGTAGCTTAAAAATGCTGGTCAATTTTATATAGCTTGCAAAATAGTTGAACTATCATTATCCCATAGGAGGAGTAGTGAAATTTAGAAAAATAGGATGGATGATGAAAGCCGAACTGAAATTGTATTTTATTTGAACCGAAATTGTATTTTATTCTTTCTCTTCTTAAGGATCTTAGTAAGTATATGAAAGTGACCAAAAGAGAAATGATGATGAAATTCAAAACTTGGGTTGAAGTCATTCTGTTGATAAATTCCTTAACAGTTACCGACAGTGTTATAGTCATCCTTCCTCTTGGCTGCCTTCAATTAACAATGGAAAACATGGATAGAAATCATCACTTGAATATGTAGAATACTTTGTTGCCATGGTCTGCTGCTTACATCATTTCTAGAATCTTCCCAAGTTAAAATCTGAATAAGCGAGGACATATTATTTAGTAAATCAAGTTATGCTCTAGGGCTCAATAAAAGAATTTCTTCCCAAGCTTGTGTAGATTATGCTTGAATGACGTTTAGCTCTTGTTCTTACAGGGAGATTGTTGTGCAGTTTAATGCTGACGTGGCTGATGGGATGCCCTGGAAGTTTGTTCCAACTCAGAGAGAGGTGCCCAAGTTATAGGATTATTTTCCATGTCCATATGAGGATAAATGTTTATATGTTGTGTGTCAGGGTGTTGTGTGTAATGCTTGGGACTTTAAATTTAGCTGACATTTCCTGTGCTTTTAATGTTCTGTGCTGTTTGGCTTACAGGTAAGGGTCAAGCCAGGGGAGAGTGCCCTTGCATTTTACACTGCTGAAAATAGAAGTTCAACTCCAATAACAGGCGTATCTACTTATAATGTTACTCCCATGAAGGTATACATACTGAACAATTAAGGTCTTATATTGAAGTGTTTTCTTTCATTGTCAAAATATACGAGTCTCATGGTTTTAGTTATTGCTTATTAAATTTAGTTGGTTGAGCTAATGCCAATGCACCCCATCTTTTCGTGGCACAGTTGAAACTCTTCCCAGTTGAGTGTAGGATTAAATGCATACTTGTCTATCATTACTGAAATAGCTCACTTTTTCTTCCAAGAGAAGAGAGGCTAGTCTTGTTATATTTTCCGCTTGATATATTGTGGACTTTGTTCACCAAGGTTGTTTGGTGGTTAAAATTGACCAAATGTTAGTGGAGTTGACAGTTTATAATAACTGATCAAAGTGATAATCTGCTAGTAGTTGCCTGAGGCGGACAGTGATAATCCGCTTATCATATTCTGCTCGACTATTGCCTTTCAAATTGTGCGCAATTCATATCTACATAAGCTTCATTTACAGTTGATTGTTAACGTTTTTTTATCTCTCTATGTTTTAAGAATTTACAGTTTACTCTAGGCTCTCATAAGTGATAATAATTTAATTAGTTTGGTTCTTTAAAAGATTCTCTTTTCCTTGGGTTAAAATATTTGCCGATATCACTGATAAAGACAAATGGCAATTGGAAACAACCTGTGAAGGCTTGTAAAAGAAAAGACAAAGGTGCTTCCAAAGCCTTAGCTTTAATTTGCTTGACTTGGTTGATGGAAACCTTACTTGGGACCTTGAATAATTAGGATTTTTTTTACGTATATTTAGTTTTGGTTAGTTCATGTAATTTATATTACTTCAGTCAAATGAAGAGTTTGTGATAATTTTAAATTATAGAACTTTTATGTAATTTGGTTGGGAGTTCGTATTTGTAGTCCTTTTGTTGATCTAGCTAAGGGTCTAGGTTAAGTCTTAATAGGAGCAGCATCTCTGTTGCCTCAAAAACGTCAATCCTAGTTGGAGTAGGGTGTGATATATTGAGTCCTTAAAATAGGCATGTATGTTCAAGATCTCATGAAATTTTCCACATTATATTATAGCTATAGTGAAGCTTGTTTGGGGTTTTGTGGTGTATAGAGGGTTTCTGGAATAGATTTCCAGATATTTTGCGAAGTTAAGCTTACAGGATGCAGACGCTTTCACGATCCCCTATGCTATTTTCTTAAGAATCTTTGCAACACTTGCTGGAGTGCTACCAAAGTGTTTTAACCTAAAAAGAGAACTTTAGACCCTCAGTCAAGTTTTTATTTACAAAAAGCTGAAGGTGCTACATCAATCAGACAGTCAGACTTATGAGGATAATACTAGAACCAAAACCGTTGTGAAATGGATTTCAAGCAGGAAGAAAAAGAATCATATTTAGTTAATTATATTTTGTTTTGTTGTTTCTAGTAGGAGTCAGTAGCTTGCATAGCAAGTTACCTTATGATTATAAATAGGGGTCTTCAGTGTTTATTTTCATTATTCAGTCGTTGAGTCAATGAAGAATCGAGCTTTTAGCTTGGGGCAAGATTTATTTTTGTTGGTCAAGATTTATTCTTGTTGGAATTTCGAGTAATCAAAATTATTTCTTTTATCGTATTTCCGTTTTTATCAATTTTGGTCGGACCTGCCGGATCCCTTGGCGCCACCATGGCCTTTTCAATCTCCCGCGAATCTCTCCTAATGACATTAGAAGAAATCAGAATTGCTTTGAAATCTGTTTCATCACATTTATGCTCTGTTATACACATGTACTTGCAATACGTGCTTGTCATTATTTGGTTATTGGGGCATTCAGTGTTGTTCATGTATGGAGACTTCATTCAGCGTAAGAAAATTATAAATTCTTTTATGCACGATTAAAACATTATTTGCACCATTACTTTCAGAATGACTGCATGTGGATACATGCACACTCTATGCCCAATACTGATAATTTATACTCTGATGATTTATAAATGTTCGTGCTATGGCTACATGCACTTTGATGCATTAATTTATCTAATGCATCTCTTGGCTCTCTATTTAACTAATTATTGAATAAAATATAACTATCTTATAGTCTTTGTTGCCATCCCTTCTTTCTGTGATCTTTTTCTATGTAAACCAACATGTCTCAATGGTCTTTGTTACCAGTCTTCTGTGTGCTTCTTATATATATGTCTGGTCTTCGTGTTAGCACCTGAAGTCATGATTTTTGCTCGTCTTTCATGTGTGTATTTCAAGTGCAACTTTGTCATTCTGCATTTAGGCGTGAATGGTCTTCATGTTGCCCAAGTCTTTTTGTTAATTGCGTGATGGTCTGGGTTTTGGGTATTGAAAGAGCAAAACGTGTGGAAATGCCTCTTTTTCATCTATTTCAACTAACGGAGTCTCAAAATCTGACTATCATAATATGTGCACTCCCACAGTGACATAACCTGATATGACTATATTCTTTACTAGTTCCCTTTCATGGTTTTGTTTCGTTTTCCTCTGTCATTATCTGTTTCTTCTGTGAGAGGATGATCATTGTTTATTCCTCTTATGGAACCATGTGAAGATAATGATTTTTAATCGATGAAATTTTCAGGCGGCAGTTTACTTCAATAAAATCCAATGTTTCTGCTTCGAAGAGCAACGACTTCTTCCCGGTGAACAAATTGACATGCCGGTAAGTGGTGGTGCCCTATTCTATTATAGCTCTTGTGTTAATGGAATTTGCTATTTTGTTAACATTTCTTGTGTAACATGAATTTTATGTAGGTGTTCTTTTACATAGACCCCGAGTTTGAAACAGATAGCAGAATGGATGGTATCAACAACTTGATTCTGTCTTACACATTTTTTAAGGTTTCTGAAGATAAGTAGTGCTCCTGCTGCACTTTCATTGCCATCAAATCCATCACAAACGGTTCTTAAGCATTTTTCAAGAAATTAGTGCTACATGATTAGGTTATGATCATTTGCAAACAGTGGTGCTTCCTCTGCATATTTGAGTTTGTAGCATTCTTCTCTTTTCCCGAAGTAGGGCAAATGTTGAGTTACATATTTTCTTGAATCGTGCCGCTTAGATTTAGTGAAATAATTTGTGTAACTCGTGATTTGACATAAAATGGCATTTGTAAACACACATCTTAGAAGTAAAGTCTATAGACTTTAATAATGAAAATAGTTTAGGGTGACATTACTTATAGTTCCTCTAGTTTTATGTTGGTACTACTTACTTCCTTAGAGTTTAAAGTGTAGTATACCACAAGTTTTGTGGTCTTTGATTCCACTTTTTGTTCGTTATTAGCAAAAAGCACGTTATGCATAAAATACCATAAAACCTCTATAAATTAATACTGTTGGGACCATGAAAATTTATTAATTGAGAGAGGTATACATTAATCGATAAATTAATAATTTATAGTTTTATAGAGTGCATTCCCCATTCAATGAATGTAAATTATATTTACATAAAAATCATTGAATTATAAGCTTATGGATCGGGAAAATTGCATTGACCTCCCTTGAACTATGTGCTGAACGGATCTTCTATCCCACGATGGTGTACCACAATGGTGTTACATCATTGTGGGATTGACAAATGTCCATTTAATTTGAATTATTATTGACAGTTTTTTTTAATGGACACTTATCAATCCCACAATGATGTGACATCATTGTGGTACACCATTATGGGATAGAAGATTCCTTATGACCAATTACATCACATAGCTAGATTTGAGGAAGGTCCTTCGGTTCTTCCTTTTTAAACCACGTGTATATCCCAAAACAAATAAGATTCTGGTCAATATATAAATTTATGCGTATATTTTTATATGCTAAACCCAAAAATATACTGTACAGATCTGAGTTCTGACCCTAATTAATTAACAATTACGCCAGGTGCTATGTTGCTTCCCACAATGCATAAAATAATTCATCTTTTCAGGTAACACATTCTTTAATAGAATAAAATAATAATAATATATATATGAATGTGTATAAACGTGATTTTATATATATACATAAATATATCTCCACTCTCCACACTTTCAATTGAACTTTCACGGAAACCACCTGAAATGATTTAACATGCTTCAATTTTCTCTATATAAAGGTTACATTTACACATACTCAAAAGTTCACAAACAATTCAAATCCATAATTAGGCTACATTGAAACAATGGAAGCACAAAAATTATCAGAATTTCATGTAGCTTTGCTTGAATCCATAGAGAACCATCTTCTTACTGATTTTGATTTCCCACAAAATTATCTTCTCAATGACTTCAATTTCATGCAAGATTTTGCATGCGATACGGTCCAAACCAACGACGATTATTCGTCGCAAATGATTGATGAGTTACTGTGCAACAACGACGCCGGAGAGGCCGAAGCCCCGCCGCAAATAGTTGAGGCGCCGCCAGTAGAGTGGAAGCGGTATAGAGGCGTGAGGCGGCGGCCGTGGGGGAAGTTCGCGGCGGAGATACGGGACCCCGCCAAGAAAGGCTCCAGATTATGGCTCGGGACGTACGAGACACCGGAGGAGGCAGCTTTGGCTTATGACCGAGCCGCTTTTAAGTTGCGGGGCTCGCGGGCTCGAGTTAATTTTCCTCACCTTATTGGATCTAATGATGTGGAGACGATTAGGGTGACTAAGCGACGGAGCCATATTTCATCGGACTATGAGCCGACATTGTTGTCACCTTCATTGAATGATCCTAGAAAGAAAATGAAAATTGGTGTGTCCTAATGTAAATTGAATTGAACTTAAGACTTTGTTTCAAGTTTTAAACAAGCAATAGGGGTTAGTTAGAATTGAAACATTATGGAATTAAGTTTTTATTGGATATTCTAATTGGTAAATCATATGTGTTGATCGTGGACTATGTATTTTCCACAATCTATATTAATTATAACACTTCGCTTGCTCGAAAATCTTACATTTCTCACTTATATTTCATTCGGGTCAAAAGTTACCGTGCATGGAGAAAATATTACATTACAATGATGGTAGTATTTGTTGGATTTCCTGCACTGTTAATCTGAAATATACTAGAAATATATGCGATAAACAAATGAAAACGAATCGAGGCGATAGTTGGACTCTCTATCCTTAAAGCTATATTGCCCCGCCTACGGTGGTACGAGATCATGCAATTAACTTCCCAAGATACAACGATTCCGTATTGTAATTGAACCACTTCAAAAACAACACTCCACGAACTTATTTTGCTCAAGAACTCTCACTGATGTGATGTATGTAGAATGCTAAAAATGCAGAAATGATTTCTGATTTTTGTGTGTTCGTCTTCTTATCTTTTCATTCATATGCAATATTCACCCAATATCCAACAATCCCCCACACGAATGAAATTAATGCAATTGATGCAATGCATGATACTGAGAGTTCAAACGAATATTATCACATCAGAAGAGGTAGCTTTTGGCTTTGAACTTTTCTTAGTGAGATATCATCGGATTTACTAGGCTACCCAATGAACATGATGTCTTGAATTGGTCAGCCGTTCGTGTAAAACCAGACAATGATATTCACATGATAAATTTTCTAAGCAAAATTTTAGTTCTCACTGTTGGGCCCGTTTTGGCCGTGGCGCCCCCTCTTGGTTTCATAAGTGTTTACATTTTACTCAATGTTGAGGCGGCCTACAACTCACACTTACATAGGTGATCTCCTATTTAAGAGTATCCTACCATACTCCACTTCATTTTCATGACAGTATAGGAATCATTAAAAGTTCCGACTTAACCTTTGCTACACTTGTAGGATGCACTTCTTTATCCTAGGCAATGGGTTTAGAGTTTATTAAAACTCTTAAGTGCCCTCTTGAATTTTCACTACTTAGTTGTCCCATTGAACCATGATCTTGGGATCTCCAGTCAACATGGTTGGGTTACCGCTGTGTCAATTCTTAATTTGTAGACTTTAATCCCATTCCTCTTGATAGACAGTCTATTTGATCTCTATGGAAGTCCTTTCGTCAAAGGATCTACTTTATCCTCCATGATCAGTGGAGATAATGCCATCTTAGATCAACTGCTTAATGGTATTGTGCCTACGCAAGCCTGTCTAGACTTACCATTATTTATGCTACTATATGCCTTTGTTATTGTAGACGGACAGTCGCAATTGTATGCACGTGCTATTGCCAACTTATTGTCTCAATATATCAAATTGGGCATATGTGCATATTTCAATATGGGTGCACCATGGTTCTCCACCAAGTCTTTAATCACTTTCTTACAAGAGCACTGTTATGGAAACTATTTCCAAGTAAAGTCTCAATAAGACAAGTCTTTGGACTGTACCCATATCATTTATGTCGAATTCTTTTTCAACATCCTTTCAGTAGTCATGATTACTTACATAATCAACATATCAAACTTTCACACCAGAAAAAGTAGCTTTTGGCTTTGAACCTTAGTGAAATTTCATACTATGAGCTATGTGTTTTGTTAAAACCACATGTATCACGCTCGTTGATTATGAAGTCGTTTGAAAACATAATATTTTGTCAAACCTTTCATGCCACTACTTTGGAGCTATGTTCGAGTCCGTATACCGACCCAACATACCCCTCGGTTAGTTCCATGTGAACTTCCTCATCTAATCCTTTGTTTAAGGAACGAAGTCTTAATATCCATTTCAAATATCTCATGGTTATGCAAATTAGCAATAACAATGAATATTATTTGGATTTAATTCCCATTCCCGAAAACATGAAAAGACGATCAAGGTCTACCATTTGAAGGTTCCCTTCGGCTACCAAGTACGCCTTGTAACCTTGTTAAGGTTTGGGTGGTTTTACCTTAACCCACAGCCCCCACATTTGTATGTAACTGTAGGAAATCTTGCCATCTTTCAGGCAGATTCTTACTTTTTACTACTATGTGGGACCGTCGTTCAGAATGTAGTTATCTAGGACCACGTCCCCCACAATTCTGAATTGATCCAACGCATCATTATCTTCTTTAGAGTATGATTTTGGCGTTCGGAAACCACACTTGCATCAAATTCTTTGAACGATGCACCATAGGATGTTTCATCGACTTTCTCGATTTTACTCCAATGGTCAAGTCCTTCGTATTTTTGACCAAGTTGTGTACCTCGTACACCACGTCGTCTAGACGTTTCTCTCTTCAGAGAATATGTGTCACAAACAGTAGGACCGATCTCACTCAACAACTGTGACGACGTCCAAGTTTATGCACAACACCACTTTACCTATTCCAAACCACAAGTGACTTGATCAAGTTTTCCATAAACATCATCAGCTCATCAGCCGGAGTGTAAGATGTGCACTTGGTTTGGAACTCGGTTTGGAACTTGGTTAAAACCTGGTTTTTACTCTTATACGTCCAAGATTCCAACCTTGGTTCTCTTATAAATATTGTGTAGTCACTCAGCTTTTCCATCAACTTTATCTAAAGCTATGAATTCTGACATGATCTATACAAGTTCATTTAGATGATTTCATTGACACTGCTCCTCCAACGATGGTAAACCAGAACCACTCGTGGACTTAGAGTTATTTGTGTCAGATATCCAGTATCCTCGAGAAAAGACAACGATTCTATATTCTATGATTTTGTCGTTATGAATATCAGAATTTCTTGACTTTGAGCACGAGATATGCTATGAAGTGCATATCCAATATGCATTCAACGGTCCTTGACCATATCTTACTTTGTTTGGATTTTCGATATTCCAAAACCTCCACATTTTCAAAGTCACATATCCCAGGAAAACTTTTCTGATGTGCAAGATTAGATTAAACTGCAACCACAGAGCATACTCAGAATACCCGAGCTCTAATACCACTTGTTGTGGAACTCAGAGTCATATTCCACCAAATATAGAAATAGAGAGTTAATATTGTACTAGAAATCACACTAGATTTAATTCCCAGGAAAAGTTGGAGGCGTCACAACGGTCGCACTTAAAACTCAATCTCCTCGACAGAATTAACTAAACGAATTTAATAGCACAATATAATACTACAACTATAACTAACAATGACTACTTTTGAAAACATAGTTCGCTGAGAGGATCGTTTCCCTCCCCCACAATTCTGCGATACACCAAAATTGATTAAATCCCCTTATCTCCTTGAGAATAGTTTTGGGATAAATAATACCAACAACTTCTGGCGATGCGATTTGTGACATCTAACGTTGCCATCCTCGATGAGCAACAGCGCTCCAAGCGCCATCATTTTGGTCATATTAAAATAAATCTAATTTATTTATTCATCAAACCCAAAATGATTACAACAAAATTAAAGCCAATTTAATTTTGATAAGATGATTAAATCCAATTTAATCAATTACCAAATTAAATCCGATTTAATTTAATCAATTGGGTCCAACCCAATTTAATTCAATTGAAATTCAGTGGCCTATGCCCACTCTCATTTTAAACTTAAATATGTTGGAGTTCAACCCAATTTAATTTTAAAATAGGTGTTGGGTCCAACCCAAACTAATTTCAATTAGAATCCCTTGGCCCAATACTATGCCACATATTTGACCAACAGCCCAATGGGCCGAACCCATCGAATAATTCAGTGCTTTGGGACAAAGCCCACATCTCATTGTACTATGTTGGCCAATTGTAGCATTTATTACCAAGTCATTGTACAATGTTGGCCAATTCTAGCATTTATTACCAAGTAGCCGCACACCAAAAGAAACAAAAAGCAAAAGGCAAAAAAGCGAAAATCCCACTTTTTCCCATAATGACCGGCTGCTTTGTGACTTTTATTCTTACCATCATCCACTAATATTTTATTTTAGTGGAAAGCAAAAACAAAGTTAATTAATATGATTAAAGTCTTAAAGAAACGGCCATTATGGGATGCCTTTTACTTTTGTCTTTGCTAAAGTTGCCTCAACAATTTATTCTTCCTCAAATCCCGGACTCGGCCAAAATTGCCAGATAAAGACAGCATCTTTCATGGCTTCATTTGGCCATCTCATGCAACGTTTTTGGCACCGCTCGTAGCGCCGGCGTCAATTGTGGCATCGCTCCAAGCGACCCATTTCAATTTCGACTGCCATCATCAACGATGATTCGAGGACCACAAGAAATTCGCTCCGAGCAATTTCTTTTCCGTGAGATTCGAAAATCGCACCTGCCATTTTCATGGCTTCTCCGGGAAGCAACAACTTCTTCTTCCCTATTGACGCAGTGAACAGCTAACGTCTCGCCGGCGAGTTTCCGGTCACGGCTGCGACGCCCAGCGCCACCGCCATCTTCCGATACCCGTCCGACCAACGCCATCGGAACACCGAGAAAAATCCAACTTCGCAACCAATTTCAGTCGACAAGCAACGCGACTTCCATGGCTCAAATCGGCCTTTTCCGGTTAGAACTTTTCAGAACTTCAATGACGTTTGCCATTGCTTGAACCAGAGCCCTCTTGATAGAAGCCCGGTTGTCTCCCTCAATTCTGAGTCTGACAACCAACTCTTCTAAGCTCATCTCCTTTCGTTTATGCCTTAGGTAGTTCTTGAATTCATTCCATGAGGGCAGTAATTTTTCAATCACAGACCCCACTTGAAAATTTTCACTTAAAGCCATTCCCTCGGCATGAACTTCATGCATGATAATCTGAAGCTCTTGGACTTGGCTTGTCACGGACTTAGAGTCCACCATTTTGAAGTCTAAGAACTTCGCGACCATGAACTTCTTCAGTCCAGCGTCCTCGGTTCTGTACTTCTTATCTAATGCCTCCCAGAGGTCTTTCGAGGTTTTCATGGACAGATAAACGCTGTAAAGCGAATCGTCCAAACCACTGAGCACGTAATTCCTGCAAAGGAAACGACAGTGTATCCAGGCATCATACGCCGTTCTCAGTTGAACATCGTCAGATTCTTCAGGGACAGACGGGGCGTCTTCCCGTAAGAACCTCGCCAGGTTCAAAGTAGTTAAGTAAAAAAGCATCTTTTGTTGCCAACGTTTGAAGTCAGCCCCGCTGAACTTCGATGGCCTTTCAGCTTGCGCCGGGATAACCGGATTAAACGGTGGTACAATAGGAGTTGTCATTTCAGCTCGTGTCTGAATTACCGGATTAACATTAGTTACAACCGGTGGATTCGGACCAGAGCTTGAACCGGACCCAACCCCTGAACCCGAGGCGAAACCTGAATCAAGACCGAGACCGAGACCGAGACTAGCTCCAGGTCCAATGCCAAAGTCGAGAGTAGCAGCAACATTTTCATTAGCACCGAATTCAGCCATTTTTCAGAATTTTCGAAAATACAGAAATCAACAACAAACATATAGCTTTAAGCTTGTTGGATTTCCTGCACTGTTAATCTGAAATATACTAGAAATATATGCGATGAACAAATGAAAACGAATCGAGGCGAGAGTTGGACTCTCTATCCTTAAAGCTATATTGCCCCGCCTACGGTGGTACGAGATCATGCAATTAACTTCCCAAGATACAACGATTCCGTATTGTAATTGAACCACTTCAAGAACAACACTCCACGAACTTATTTTGCTTAAGAACTCTCACTGATGTGATGTATGTAGAATACTTAAAATGCAGAAATAATTTCTGATTTTTGTGTGTTCGTCTTCTTATCTTTTCATTCATATGCAATATTCACCCAATATCCAACAGTATTGCCTATAACATAGTAGTTAACAACTATAGAAAGAAATAATATTCAACTACAAGTGAGCATAAGAAAAAAAAGAAAAACTCTCATCGGAGAGATCAAAATCTAGTTCGAGCAAAATAAAACATATAACAATTAACTAAAGCAAAACTAAAAAGAGAAATGGCCGTACTACAATTCTGTCATTGTCAAATCTAAAATTGGAGAGACAGATTTATCCCATCTTAATTACAAAAAATTTATAAAGACACGAGAGACAACCAAGGATAATGAGAAAGAGAACGGCTGCAAGAAGCTGAGAAGAACAACAACGGGAGAGAGAGGAGGGAGAATGTGGTACATGGACAACGATGGAAAACACTTGTATACATCGGGTCTTGGGTTCCACCTGTGCACCTTGTAGATATGATTAATCCACATCACTTATTTTGTTTTTTTGAATTAAAAAACAAGTGATGTGGATTAATTACATCCACAAGGTCCACAAGTGGGGCTCAAGATCTGATTTATATAAGAATTTTTCGACACTGATGACTCTTTATTTTGAGGTTTTCTTTGTACGTAGTAGATAGAAGTATTGACAAATTAAGAAAAAAATAAAAATTTGGTCGATGATTCACAAGGTTTTCTTTTATAATTTATTTATGAAATGTCATGATTTCTCTAAAGGGTGTGGAACCAAAAATGTTATTTTGTAAACTTGGATTCTACAATTTTATAGATTTTAATTTAAACCTACTTGAGAGGGGAAATACCAACAAAATATGTTGTAAATCAATTAATATATATGATCGTCCGGCCTTCAAAGTCCTTAACCTAATGATACTAAGAACATACATTGACAAAGTTTGCAGGAAAATTCTAGCCCAAATTCGGCTTGATCGCACCCAAGTGCATTTCAAAAGGAGAGTGTATAACATTTGTCATATAATTGGTATGTTATTTTAAAAATTACACATGGATTTGGCCGAGCCGGGAGCAGGCTAGAATTTTCCCAAAGTTGCGAGACGAAATATAGATAGATGTTTATTAATGAAATCTTCTTTAATTTCGGTTTACTTATTTGTCAAACATGAGAAATGTCCTTTGCACTTGAACCAATTTCGGATACTAGCGTATGTAAAAATATTCTATTAAACGTGGTAAGACGTATGAGATGTTAACGTTTTTACATAAATTATTCAATAAGTAACACGTGTGATTTATTTTATTCCAACTACTTTAATTCGGACGGTGCACATGTACAAGCCACAGGCATATAAATGTGTATATTGAGGAAGAGCAATGTTATATAACATTATTTATATATTATTGTATTTATTGAAAAACGTTTAAGTGTTATTATGCTTTTCCCTTCTTTAGTTTCACACCATTTTTAAAACTGTGTTTCATCTGTTATTATATTTACTTATGTTTATCTATAAAATCAAAATCACTTGTGTATTTAGAAAAGATATTTATATAAGTGGCTACATATAAGTAATTTGAATCGGCGATGAAGAAAATATTATTTGGAATAGAGGATAATCGGAATTGTCTTACTTTTGAAAAAAAAAAATGTTTCAAGTGCTTGACTTTAATAAATTAAATAGGTCAATGCTTTTTAAATCAAGGGAAAATGTGAAAATGATGATACATTACCCCATGTATTTATGTTCAAAAGACTCATGGAAATATTTTTCAGACTCAAAAACTCATTATACGAAATTTTGATTCGAAAAAACTCAAAAGTTAAGGTTAACACTTTTTTTGGACTAAATTACCCTTCATTTCTTAAATTAAAAATTATCAATTGATTTTGGATGATAGAAATCTTTTGTTTTGGATTTTTCAAATTGATAAATTGCATAAAATACTAATTTAATTTTCTACTATTAAATATTTTATATAATTCATTTAAAATTTAACGTTGTAATTATCTAAAAATACTTTTTTCTTAACTTTTAAGAACTTTAAAAAATTTGAAATTATAATCATAATTAATATTTATTATCAATACAAAAATTCTAAATAAATAAAATTTTATATGGAAGCATGAATTCTTAACTTATAGGGGTAAGACAATTTAGTCTGTAAATTTATTAAACCTAAAATGAAATGTTGATGGATTGAGTTTTTGAATTGAAAAATATTATGAATGAGCTTTTTGATATATATAAAAGTTTAATTTAAGAATAGTAATTTTCCCTAGTAATTATGGATTTAAAATCGCCAAACTATAAAGGTTCATTAAGATTTTACAAAATAAGTTAAGATTCTTAATTAAATTGTTTTTAAAGAGCTTAAAAACACATCAACATCTTATTTTAGGAGTTCTTAAGTTGTTTCCAAACAAATATAAATCATTATGGAATTTGTAAGCTCTTAAATATTTTTAAGATGTGTTGAAGAGCTCATAAGCTCCAACAAAAACACCATTTAATTTAATTTGTCTATACAAATTATATAGCTAAGTTGCACAAGCAATAGAATTAAATTATAATCGATGTATATATACTCGCTCACCAAAAATAAAGTATATATACTCGATTGAAATTTATAGCTATTTTATTGCTAAATTTATTAAATATTTTTACTTATTTTAATTTGAATTTTTTTTTTTGGAAATCCCAGAGTAAATCTCCGCCGGTCACCCAACAGAGCAAACCTGTCCATACGCAATAGCCCGCAAACCACGCATGGAGGTAAGCCGCCCTAGGTAACCCATAGGCGACGGGCTCGATAAGCGCAGGGGCCCCCAGGGCAGGACGGGGGAGTAAACTCCCCAAACCAAGCATCACCTGGGTTTTGAAACCACCCCCAGGGCAGGATAGGGGAGAAAACTCCCCTTACCAAGCATCACTTGGGGTTTGAACCTGAGTGGATTCTCACAACCAAAGGCCTTGTGACCGCTAGGCCACACCCCCTTGCTTTAATTTGAGTTTTTAATTTCTATCCTATATCCATAATTAATCTATTTATGCAATTTATTCCACAGCAATTTCTTTTAGTATTTTTCATTGTTCTTTTTAACGAGGCTACTATTTCCCAGATGAGATAAATTGAATCCACACATTTTCGACACTCTCATTAGAGTAACAGCGTTCAAGTAATTAAAGATGCATATCTTAAGCATATTATATGTTAAGTACTATATATATTTCTATTAAACCATGTTCGAGTCGTTTATATTATTATATATAATGCTAAATATATAAATAACTTAGTACTACTTTGAAATTTGATTCTGGTTCCAGACACCGCAATTTTCAAAAAGTTTTGAGGAACTCCCTAGCCATTGAGGTTTTTCCGTTCTTCCCTTTAAGCCGCCGACGTTTTATTGTAACATGATATTTCATGTTATATTTAACTTGGCGTGTTGAAATATATTTTGGGTTCGCAAACTATTGGGCTAATTTCTTATAGTGTTATTGGGCTCCAACTAATTGGCTTCTCTTAAGCCCAGCACATTGAGGTCAACTTATAGTTGACTGTCTCTTGAGAGGCTGCTTTGCACTATTCACATCTATAAGCCCCAAATCAGATTCATCTAATACACAACGACTAACGGGGGTTGGTCCAAGTGGTAAGCAATTTAGTTCCGCTTAAGCAAGGTCTTTAACAATTCTTACAATTTTACAACTGTAAACCTTAATAGATAGACCCCTTGAGGGGTTTCTTGGTAATTTTCAATAAGTGAGGGAAAGTTTTAGTAATTATACAATAAGTGAGGGGGTCTGTGTGTAACTTTGTTTTTTTTTTTTTGACATAGTGTAGTTAAATTATATTAGTTTAGATATTGTTTAAAGTTTAATTACTGTTTTTTCGGTTAATTAATCTTGTTTTGTGTTAGGGTTTAGATTTCCCCTTTTTTGTTTCTACTGTAATATTTGCATATTCATTCTTCAATAAAATATTTGTTTTCATTTTTTAACACGTATATTTATCAAGTGGATAGAATATTTTTCTAAATAAAAAATGGGAATTGATATTGGAGCTCCAAAAATTACTATTGGAGCTCCACTTTTTATTATTTTTCTAAAGAACATTGTATTTAATAATGGAGTGCCAATGACAAATTTGGAGTGCTAATATCATTTATTATAAAAAATTAACGTGAATTGTATACACTTGTGTAGGTTTCGAAATACAAGGCGAGGTATAATTTTGAAATAGAATTTGAAATGACGTTAGTCGGGGAAATTATCATTCAAACTGGTGAAATATGTGGTAAGTACGTATATTACAATTGTTGAAATTAAAAAAATGGTAAATTACACTTGTATTGTTATAAGAAGAATGTTCAATCATAAGACAAATAACATGATACTTCGTGGTATGATCAATTGAGTGTCAAATAAGATTTTTCTAATCAGACATGATCAAATGTAATTAACCGATTAATTCAAATGACGTGTCAGCTGAAAAACAAATTGGAGTTTTTTAATTCACGATCTACCAATAAATTGGGCTACGTACAAATAAAGTTTGAAGCTCATTTTATTCAATATCCAAACCAAATTAAACTTGGAAATTATTTTATGTTCCATAACATTGAAACTAGGTCCAATTTAACTCGACTCGGTTGATTGCATATGATAATAGTTACTTAAACTCATATCGATTAGAATTCATTCAAGCCCCATTTTCACTTAACAATCAATGAAACTAGCTCAAACGTAATTTCCCAAGCCCAATAAAACTGTAATTACACTTGAACAATACACTATTCATGGCGACTTGATTCATACATTTCCTGCTTAATGTCCACATTTAATGAATCTTTACCGGTAGCAGGAGCATGTTAGTTGTTACTAGCTATCTGTTTGCGTCATAAAATAATTTGGACTTTCGAATTACAGAGCTCAAATAGTCTAAATTGTAGAAATTCGAAAAGAAGGAAATTGGGTCCACAGGTAGATAAGATAAGGTCCAATAAACTCAGAAAATGGCAGAAATGTAGGCTGAGTTGATGAAAACTCAATAACCGAATCTGAAGAAAAAAAGAGAGTCCAAAATCCAATAATCTACATTCAAGGAAGACACGCCAAGTTGAGGATTTTGAAAGAGACGGTTGGATGCAGTTGACGACAGTTCTCGAAGAATAAGAACGTGGGTTCCCCAAGACCAAAATATACATGCGGCCAAGATGAAGGAAAAAAAGAGGGGGATCAACAACTTCTACATTTTCATTCTCTTAAAATTAGCTCTAGTCTTAGGAGTAGTTTACAGCGTTATACAAGAGTAGCTCATAGCGTAAATTAAGAGTAGTTGTAGAATAATATAATAATTGCTTGTCAAGAATTACTAGGATTCGGCTGCAAAGCTTGTATCCGCAGTTTATTTGTAATCCTCGATCGAAGAACTCTCATGGAGGTATAAATTATTCTTTTTTTAGATTTAAGTATTTGATAGGTTAATTTTATCTTGACTTGAGTTGTTCGATAAATTGTTTTTACATTCGAAGTTAATAACCAAGGTAATCATCATGATAGAAAACTCTCATGTAGGTATAAATTACCTCTTTTCAAATTTAAGTATTTGATATGTAATTTTATCTTGACTTGAGTTTTCGTTCATTTTTCTCGTATTCGAAAGTAATAACCAAGAGTTAATTAAAGACTTAAACCACCGTTTAGCGAATCAAACGCAAATTAAAAGATAATTCTGAGTTGTGAATTATCAAAGGGCTTAAATCGACCACTTCGAAATTCTTCCTTAATCTAGTTTATTTTATAACGAAACACTATCAATTAAGCAAAAACATGCTACTTTAACTAGTTGTCAAAAGTCAAAACCTTTAAATGGAAAAGGAGAATAAAATACTATGGCGAATCTATTCTCCAACTTCGAAAATTGAACCTTCACAAAATAACTTAAAGTTGAAGAAAATTACGTCTATACCCCTGACAATGGCCTAATTACAAAATCCCCCATCCTTATTAAATTACTCGCACCCCCTACTTTGCAAAAATTATATCTATTAATGTCCATTAAGGTTACACTGTTAACCCAATTTCGTGATTCGACAAAAATACCTTTGTTTGGCGGATTTTTTTTTTTACCATAGTTGACCATTTTTTAATAACGGTTATATCCTTAGGTGTGGAAAAGTTTTTACACAATTATATAGGGGCTTAAAAGTTATTTTTAATGCGATAGAGAGGTGTATTTGTTAAACAGACTAAAAAAAACAAAATATTATAAACAAATTCAAACTTTATTTTTGCCATTTAAGTTGATAAACAATTTACAGAAAATTGGGGGAAAATCCCCATTCAATAATTGAATTTGGGAATCAGTCCCTAACCATGTTTCAAAGTATGCACTCTCTAATCTAACTATAAACTTTGTTCTAACTCCTTAATGCATGTAAAAAGACATAAATACTCCCACTAATATAACTGATATCATTATACCATTTTCTTTTCTTTTCTATTCTTTTTTTCAAATAAATAAAGAAAAAACCCCACTCCTCCCATCCCAAACTGTTACCGCCATAGGCGGCGGTGGAGCCACCGTTGGGGACTATTGCTGGTGCCGGTGACACCTCCGGAGACTATCGCCAGTGCCGAAAACACCTCCAGTGACCACCATTGCACCCATGCATGTTGGCAAATCACTATCGTACCGACGCCGATGTCGGCACCGTCTTTCATCCTCAACATGAAGTATGGTTAAAGCGAACAAAAAGTATGGTTGCAGCTAAGATGAAGTATGCTTATAGTACACTTGATGTATAAATACATTGAAAAGAAAGTTTGGGTAAAGTGAGCATGAAGTATGATTACAGTGAAACTGTTGATAAATTTTAGCCTATGTTTGAAGACAAATTTGTTTCATACTAGATATTTTGTGATAGCGTGTCATACTATGATGCACATATACGGATACGAGGATACGGGTATGATACGACACGGTATGAAATATGACAATCTTCAAAATTATAGGATACGATACATTAGAGATACAAATATATATATATATATATATATATATAATAATCAAAACTAAATTGAATCAATATGTTCATTAACATAAATAAAAGTGCAATACTGAAACAGGTTCATTATTTATGAGTTCAAAAAAATTCGAAAGTAACCATGATATTTCATCATTTGCGGCGGTGTAAGACTGTCATTTTATTGATACCAACATTTGCCTTCTTATCCAAAATCTTTGGTAATAAAGTGTAAATGATAGATTTCTATTGGAGCAAGAGAAGAAAAAATATATCAAGAAGTGAAACAGGAACAATTTTTTGCTTCTTTAAATTTCCTTATTGTTTGTTTAACATTTTAACATATGATAGGTAATGAATTTACATATTTTAGAGCCTCATATTCATGTTATTTGGTTTATGCATGATTTATGCCACATATGCTTGTAATTTGTGTACTTATTGAGTAAAGGTGGAAAATCATTGCAATCGAGGACAACTGAACTAAAATACAAAATTTCAGAGTATTTAGAGTCAGAATTTGATAAATGTTATTTCTATAAAAGTCGTATAGCTCTGTCTTAGATTCACGTGAAAACTTGAATCATTCAAATTGGAGATTTGTGGAGAAAGTTATAAAGGAAACAAAATCACTGCGCAGACAGGAAAAATTTCAGAAATTGACGTCCGAACGTGGGAAACTGACGTCCAGATGTGGGATGGGGTTTAAGTACGAACATTGGGAGGATTAACGTTCGAACGTCGGCAACGGAAGCAGCAGCTTTGGAAATATCCAATTCTACTTCAAAAAGAATTCTTCCACCCATTGGTTAAAAATATTAGATCAGTTTTGTAGGGTTATATACACCTTCTACAGGCGAAATAAAGGATGAAATACACATAAAACAAAGCCTTGATAAGGTTTAGACTTAGTTTTTACATATTCATGAAGATTTACACAAACCCTTGAAGGTGAAGAAATCAATAAGTATGGAAGGGATAAAGATCGAAGTTCAACCATCAATTATACGAGGGAGTTTCTTAGATTTTGATTTATTTTTGTCTATGATTATGAATCTTTATCAAATTTTCTATCTTTTATCTTTCTTGATGATTTAGATTTTTCGAACTAAGACCGTGTTTAGGCTAAACTATGATATTTGAGTTATATATTGCATTTTTTATATTAATTCTTTTGTTGCTTTGTGTTTTAATCTTGTTCTTAATGCTTCATATGATTAGCTACCATATGTATGAATTTATGCATAAATTATCTGTTCGGGAGAAAGTAATTTGAGGTGCAAAAATGATTAGTGATATTTTCTAAGCTAGTTGACGCTAGGGATGGCTACATACTCCAGATGCTGTTAGCTGGATTTATCCGAGAAAAATTCAGACCTTAATGCATGCAAGAGAGATTGCTACACTCAATCTAGCATAGGTTATCGACACAGAGGGATCAAATTGATAATAATCTTAAGGAATTTTCCACCTTAGCAACATTAGTCTAATAATATGAAAACGCGATTTAACAGGAATTGATTAATTTATGCAAACACATGTGTCTTAGCTGCTCTCTTCCATAGCTATCTTGATTTCGACATTGTTTCTTTTATCTTGCTTCCATAATCTTTTAGTTGATTGTTGCTTTTAGGTTAATTTCTTACTATTAAATTCTTTAAATCTTTAGTTTCTTTACATTCTTGCTTGCATTAATTTCCCATAAAACTAAAATACAAGTCTGTGTGGGTTCGACAACCCGAACTTAATTGTCCACTTTATTACTACATACGACCAGTCCACTTGGTGTGAAAACACGTGAGGATTTCTCGTGTCAACGTACGGTCAAAGTCATTATTATTTTTCTATTTTAACGTACAAAGTATTATCTAACATTCAAAAATACTATGTCTGATATTCAAAGCACACAGATACTTCAAATTTTATTTGGGATACGGCATTCGGAAGTATCGGATACGGTATTCGAATTTTTTTATTTAATTTTTGATACGTAAAATGGATATCCGATACGTATCCGGGTGGTATCCTTAGAGTATCCTATCCGATATGAGTACGATACTGCACGGGTCTAATTTTAGGAGTATCCGTGCATCATAGACACTGAATTCAGAAATCTCCATGAGTCTGCTTTCAAATGAAAAAAATGTCTTATGATTCCAAGGATCCTACAGTGCGTTATAGATATTCTCGTGAAGTCACACAAAACAATCGAATTATTATAACATACGACCAGTCCACTTGTTGTGAAAACACGTGAGGATTTCTCGTGTCAACGTACGGTCAAAGTCATTATTATTTTTCTATTTTAACGTACAAAGTATTATCTAACATTCAAAAATACTAGGTCTGATATTCAAGGCACACAGATACTTCAAATTTTATTTGGGATACGGCATTCGGAAGTATCGGATACGGTATTCGAATTTTTTTATTTAATTTTTGATACGTAAAATGGATATCCGATATGTATCCGGGTGGTATCCTTAGAGTATCCTATCCGATATGAGTACGATACTGCACGGGTCTAATGTTAGGAGTATCCGTGCATCATAGACACTGAATTCAGAAATCTCCATGGGTCTGCTTTCAAATGAAAAAAATGTCTTATGATTCCAAGGATCCTACAGTGCGTTATAGATATTCTCGTGAAGTCACACAAAACAATCGAATTATTATAGCATACTACCAGTCCACTTGTTGTGAAAACACGTGAGGATTTCTCATGTCAACGTACGGTCAAAGTCATTATTATTTTTCTATTTTAACATACAAAGTATTATATAATATTCAAAAATACTATGTATGATATTCAAGGCACACAGATACTTTAAATTTTATTTGGGATACGGCATTCAGAAGTATCGAATACGGTATTTGAATTTTTTTTATTTAATTGTTGTTACATAAAATGGATATCCGATACGTATCCGGGTAGTATCCTTAGAGTATCGTATCTGATACGAGTACGATACTACACGAGTCTAATGTTAGGAGTATCCGTGCATCATAGACACTAAATTCAGAAATCTTAATGAGTCTGCTTTCAAATGAAAAAAATGTCTTATGATTCCAAGGATCCTACAGTGCGTTATAGATATTCTCGTAAAGTTACACAAAACTATCAACTTATTATAGCATATGTATGAAGAACAAACTATTTCGTCCTAAAATTTTCTTGATAATTAGTCATAAACTTTCTCAAAACTCTATGTGACTACTTTATAAGGATAAAAAGGTTTATAATTTCAAGCATCCCATAGTGCGTTATGGACATTCTTGTGAAGTTGCGTAAAACTGTCAAATTTTTTTGCTTATGTTTGAAGAAAAACCTGTTTCACACTATATGTTTCGTGATAATATATCTTAGATTTTCTAAAAGCTCTATGTGTCTATTTTGAAAAGAAGAAAATAATTTATGATTCAGAGCTCTATGTGTCTATTTAGTGTGTTATGGACTTTCATGTGAAGTCGCACAAAATTGTTGAAATTTTTTAGCTTAAGATTGAAAAATTGTTTCATAGTAGATGGTTCATGATAATGTGTCATATATTTCCGGAAATTGTATGTGTGTACTTCGAAACGAAAAAAACATTTCAATGATTCCAAACATCCTACAGTGCGTTATGGACATTCTCGTGAAGTAGCGCAAAATCATCAACAAATTTCAGCTTACGTTTGAAGAAAAAACTATTTCATACTAGACATTTCTTGTTAATGTGTTATATATTTTCTGAAACTTATGTGTCTACTTTGAAAAAAAAAAAAAATTTATGATTCCAAGCATCGTACAGTGTGTTATAAACTTTCTCGTGAAGTCGTGCAAATTTGTTGACAAATTTTAGCTTATGTTTGAATTAAAAATTGTTTATTATTAGATAGCTCGTGATAGTATATCATACAATTTTAGAAAGCTTTATGTATCTTATTTGAAGCGATAAAAACGGTTTATGTGTCTGAGCATCCTACAATGAGTTATGAACTTTCTCGTAAAATCACGCAAAACTATCGATAAATTTTAGGGTTAAATGCATAAAAAAACTCCTGTGTAATATCGAAAATGCAAAAAATCCCATGTGTTAACAAAATAGGCTAAACACCCCCCTATGTTATTAAAAAATTTGAGTAAAATCCTCATTTTGTTAAAACAATAGAAGAAACTATGTGTGTTTTTGGGTGAAATAACAGTATCTACCTTTTAAATTTATGGAGAGGGTATAAATGTCAAATGAGATTGTCAATAAAGATGAAAAATATGTGGAATGGGAATTTTGCACTGACGTTTTAATAGCATATGGGGTGATTAGCCTATTTCATTCACACATTGGGGGTTTTTGCAATTTTCATAATAACACAGAGGTTTTATGCATTTATCCCTAAATCTTAGCTTTTGTTTGAAGGACAAATTGTTCCATACTAGATATTTCTTGATAATTTATCAAACATTTTTTAATGCTCTGTGTCTACTTTGAAAGGAAACAAATAGTTTATGATTCCGAGCATCATACCATGCGTTATTTATATTCTCGTGAAGTAGTGCAAAACTATCAACAAATTTTAGCTTATATTTGAAAGAAAAAATATTTTATACTAGAAGTTTCCTGATGATATATCATACATTTTCAGAAATCTCTATGTGTCTAATTTGAAATAAAAAAAATAATTTATGATTCCGAGCATCGTATAATGTGTTATGGACTTTCTCAAGTTTATGTTTAAACAAAAAACTATTTCATACTAGATCTTTCCTGATAATGTGTCATACATTTTTAGAAACCCTTTTGTGTCTAATTTGAAAGAACAAAAATTGATTTATAGTTCTGAGCATCCTACAATGCATTATGGACTTTTTCCTGAAGTCACGCAAAATTTTCGATAAATTTTAGCTTACGTTTGAACAAAAACTTGTTTCATACTAGACGTTTCTTGATAGTGTATCATACATTTTTGGAGTGTTCTATGTGTCTACTTTGAAAGAAAAAATTAGTTTACAATCTCGAGCATTCCACAGTGCGTTATAGACTTCATGTTCAAATTACCCATATTTCTTTTTAGCGTAGCCATATTTCCTCGTCTATGTAAGCATACATTAATGTTCATTGTAACCATTCTTCATGTTTACTTCTCCACTTCACTATATCGATTCTACCCATTTACAGTACCTATACTTTCACCATTGTATCCATAATATCCATTCGCGGTACCAATTCTTCCAATGCACTATACGTATGCTTCATATTTACAGTACTCGTACTCCATTGTCTGCGTGACAATACTTTCTATTCAGTGTAACCATATTTCATGTTCAAATTACCCATACTTCATTTTTACTGTAACCATATTTCCTCATCTATATAAGTATACGTCCATGTTCATCTTAACCATTTTTCATGTTAACTTCTCCACTTCATTGTATCCTTACTACCTATTCAAAGTATCCACACTTCCACACATACTGCAAATTTCAATCTTACATACTGCATCTTTTAATCTCGCACACTGTTTATGTTAACCTAACATACTGCATCTTTGAATCTCACATACTGCATCTTTCACTCCTTACAAACTAACATTTCAATCTTACATACTTTATCTCTCAATCTCACATACTGCAACTTTGAATCTCACATATATCATTATTATGCATTGAGATTTGGAAACCCTTTGTAATCTAATGTTGTCAATCAAGTGATGATACATTATCATACAACTAAGAATTTAGTGTCACGGTCTAATGCCATATAAACGACCAAAATAACAAAATTGAACACTCATACGATAAGTACCACAATTGTGACCAATGTGTACCAAAATAACAGAGGATCGGTACATCATATCCAAGTAATGTATACCACATGCAGTGTAAACATGTACCTGATTCGTGAAAAAAATGTATCTTGTCTTACTTAATGCAAAATTTGGAAAGATACGTTATTTAATGCAACTTCATACCATTATAAGTGTGTAAAGTTAGATTTATAACGCTCCTAAACACACACATGAGTGTCAATGTCTCAAAACTACTAATTCTCACACATAAGGTAAAGTAATCACTATAGTAATAATATATATGTGAACATTGGATTTTTGGAATCCTTTGTACTATAGTGTTATAAATCTAGTGATGATGCATTATTATACAACTAAAAATCACAACAATCATAACATCCATTGAGTTTTGGAATATTTAGTCTACGGTTTAGTGTATCATGGTGCTTAGGGTTTAAGGTTTGGAACATTTAGGGTTTGGAACATTGAATTTCACAGTTTAATACTACTGACAATCTTAAAAATTCATAATATCATGGTCTAGTTCTTAAAGAGACCATGAAGTACTGTTAAAATTCAAATTCATGAAGTATGGGTATAGTGCATTGGAAATATGTATTATACAATACTTCGTCTTAGTTGCAGTAATACTATCAATTACATGTACACATACTATGTATTTTATTAACACATACTTCCCATAATGTACACATATATATTTCAACATACTAAGTTATAACAATACTACATCTTATATGTACTAATATTATCGAATACATTTAAACATACTTCATTTAAATATGTTGAAGTATGGGTAGAATAAGTAGTATGTGTACATGTATTCGGTAGTATTAGTACATGTAATCGGTAGCCCAAGCTAGTAGAATACATATGTACATGTATTCGGTGGTATTAGTACATGTAATCAGTAGTATGCGTTAATAGAATCGATAGTATGTGCATATGTATTCGGTAGTATTAGTACATGTAAGACGAAGTATTGTTGAAACTTAAATATGTTGAAGTATGGGTACATATTTTTGAAGTACGGGTTAATAGAATACGTAGGATGTTTGAAGAAAAATCTGTTTTATGCTAAATATTTCTTGATAATAATATACATTTTCGGAAAGCCCTATGTGTATAATTTGAAAGGCAAAAAACGGTTTATGATTCCGAACATCCTACTGAGCGTTATGGACATTCTCCTGAAGTCACACAAAACTATCGATGAATTTTAGCTTACTTTCGAAGACAATATTACTTCATACTATACGTTTGTTGATCATGTGTCATACACTTTCGAAAATCCTTATGTGGCTACTTTGGAAGGAAAAAAATAGTTTATTATGCCAAGCATACTATAGTGCATTATGAGCGTTCTCGTGAAGTCGCGCAAAATTGTCTACATATCAATTGAAAATACTTCAATTATGCATTAAATTCACTTCGAACATGGCTTATCGATACTGTCAATCATTGTACATATGATTTCTTAAATAATTATATATATATATATATATATTACTAAAAATATAAACAATATGGATCTCGATTTGTTCTTTTCGTCGTGGAGAACAAGATGGTGTCATCATTGAACACCTTCGAACCCGAAAAATCTATCAATCGGATTTGTGTGGGAGGAGAGGAATTGTATGAGAGGAAGAAAATAATTTTCAATTAAACAAAGGAAGGGTATTATCATCTTTTCAGGTGGGTAGGAGTGAATCAAAATTTTTATTTACAAATGGGGAGTGCAGAGTTAAAAAATATAGCTAAGGACTGAACACAAAGTTGGATTACGTATTGAAGATTTATTTCTAACTTCCCCAATAATTTATTCAGTTTCCAATTATATATTATTTTTTTATCTTCTTATTTTTTTAATACTTATTTTCACTTTCTTTTTCTTTTTAAGGGATGGGGCGAGAGCGTGAGAGCGATGACACGAAAAATCCTTACGTATATTAAACAGCAAGTGGACTGGTCGTGTGTAGTAATAAAGTGGACTTTAAGTCCGAGTTATCGATCCCACAAAGACAAGATTATTTAAAGTTAGGAATTTAAAAGCAATTAAAATTGAATTAAAAGATTGTGATTAATTTACAATAAAAATGTAAAAACAAGACTTAGCAAATAGATTTAGATTCTTATGAGATAAAACAACTAAGGCACATGCTTCAACCAAATTTACTTGTTAATATAAATATGAACTATTCTTCGTATTATTAGACTACTATTGCTTTGGTGAAAATTCCTTAATTAATTACTACCCGATGTCTCGGCTGTAATAATCCTATGATAAATTGACAGTTCTCTAAATATGTCTATCCGAGAATTTAATCAATAATCATGCATTCAAGTTCTAGAATTTCCCCGAATAAATCCGGCTAACTGCACCCGGGAATCTCTACCTATCTCTAGGGGCAATTCCCTATTTTTTACGGATGATGTGATGATTTCTTTGAACCCTAACTTATATTCTTTCAAACTATTAAGTTAGGCAATATGACAAACATATGGCGATCAAACATATGCAAGTAATTACGCACAAAATCAAAACACAAAGCAATTGTAGAATTAATACGAAGAATAATATCATATATATATACTCATAACTTTGGCCTTCACATGGCCCTAGTTAAGGGAAAATTAGTTCATAATTGAAATTGGGAAAACAATAAAAACATAGAATTACTCATAGATAAAGATGAATATCAAACTAAGAAACTCCCTATTTTGGATTGATGATCGATTCTTGATTGGAAGCTTGAATCCCTCCTTTTCCTCTTCTTAGCTCTTCAAGTATGATGATAGGATGACTCAAAACCAAGAGAATGCTCCCCCAAACCCCTGAATTTTCGTCCTCACACTCTCAAAGGATGATTTTTTGATGATCTCAAGTGAGCTCCCCACTCCCCTTTAAATACCCAAAAATCCACCTACCAAGAATTTGAGCTACCCTTCTCTTTCTTTCCTCCTACCAAGAATTTCTACCTACCAAGAATTTGCACCTACCATTCTCTTGTTTTCCACCTAACAAGAATTTGCACCTACCAAGAATTTGCACCTACCATTCTCTTGTTTTCCACCTAACAAGAACATGAGCTGCCACTTTTGTGTTTTCCAGCGCAGGGATAGTGTTTTATTCATAAACGTCTCCACAGATCTCCAAATTGGATGATTCAAGTACCCATGTAAAGATAAGACATAGATCTAAAACTTTGTAGAAGGACACTTCATCCAATTCTGTCTCTAAAAATATCAAAATGGCGTTCCAACGTGGAGGTTATTTCTGATTTGGCGCCCAGGTGTGCAGAAATGGTACTAAAACATGATTTTGGCTAACTCCAACTTATTTCTTGCTTGTTTGGTCGTGGAGGTGTGAAACATCTTGGCGTAAACTTGTTTTATACATCATTTTTCCACCCTTTCTTCAATTGTATCCACTTAAGGCTTGAAATCACTTAATGCACGAATTAAACGCACAAGTGACAAAATCAAGTGATAAATGAACCTAAAACATAAACGCAAAGGGGCTTAAAAACACGTAAAAATGACTCCTATCAACTCCCCCAAACTTATCATTTGCTCGACCTCGAGCAATAAAAGTTCTAGGCATGAAAAACATCATCAACCAAAAGGAGAAAACAAAAACAACAAACGAACTCACTTTCGTGGAGTAAACGATTGCACTTAGCATGTGCAACAAGCCTTTAAACCTTTGAGTTACCTCAAAGGACGAATTATAGTCTCGTGAGGGTTTGCAGAAGATATACCCACAAAATCTAACAAACTTTCAATCCCAACCAAATGAATACATCTCAACATAATTAACAAGAATAAATGGCACAAAATCATCCTTTTATAGCTCACAAATATATATACATATCAACTACTTTTGCTCATGTGACACCAATACTCGAAAAGACTCCATAGGGTGTAGTGAAAATAAATCTAAGGTATTATAGTCGAAAGGCATCCTTACCAAATTTTGGACATTAATCCCATATCTATCAACTTTTGATCAAACACAAAGCATAAGAATCATAGAAAATCTCATAGCCATTTAAATTTCATTATCTCAACCATTCAAACTTTCAATTCATATGAAACTTTCCAATTAACTTCATTAAGGCTAGATCATGTGCAATGTTTTATTCCATTAGGCTTTCTATGACACCCATGTAACAAGTTTTAGATCAATGACTCCCAAACTAGATAGTTTTGGGGCATTAAGTGTAAAGACACTCCTAAGGATTTAATCACTCGAGTGTCAAAGGCCACGAAATAAAACTAGATCTTTTAAACAATTCGCTTCTTTTTGGCTTGAGCTTAGCTCAAATTAGCATAATAGTACAGTATATAGGCATGAAACTTTTCACCTCCAGTACATATTAGCCTGACCACTTGTGGTCATACCAAACTTCAACCTTTTTAATTCATTGTTTAGCATAAAAAAATTACTACTCAACTTATAACCTTATGAAAAATCTAAGTTAATTTTTCCGGGAAAAACTCCTTAAGTGTCTCAAGATGGTTATCCTCTCAACTCATCTACCCTCGATTTATTGTGCAATGTGAATCATCTAAGAAATCAATCCTAGTCTAGGGTCTCCATGAGCAATTTCAAAGATATATATGTTTCATTAAATTCAAATTATTTCAAGAAATCATGCCATTTTTTTTTCAAGTTAATCAATTTTAATGCATCAATTGGAAAGATAAAAAAAAAACAATTTATACTTGATTTTCTCAACAAAGAAGTATTTAAACATGATATCATACAAACTTTCCCCCAAACTCAAGCTAAAAATTAGCTTGAGTTTTCAATGTTCAAAATAAGCACTCTTCTACCCCCAAACTCAAATCCAACATTGTCCTCAATGTTGTTACAACAAGTATACGTAACGGTAAAAGAACACTTACAACCAAGGATGTTGAAAAACATCCTTTAACTTCCAATGCATCGTTACAAAGCTTCTTCTCCTCTCGAGTAAAATAAGCATCTCTAAACATGGGGTCCAAATGTCTATCATATCTAACACTTCAACTTTTCAAACCATCAAGCATACGAAAACATACATGCCAAAAGTGCATGTTTGAACATAAACATAAACAAACAAACTAAACAAACAAAAACAAAAGAAAAAAAAAACTTACAAACTTGGGTTGCCTCCCAAGAAGCGCTTGTTTATAGTCAATAGCTCGACTATTCAGGATCGACTTAAGTCGATGGTTCTCGGAGCTTGACAGATAATGTGTTTGCACTCCAGTCAGTGCCCGAGTAGTGTTTCAGCCTATGTCCATTGGTTAAAAATACTTGTCCATCCTCAGTGATAAGCTCCACAGCTCCGAAAGAATACACTTGGGTGACTCGAAAGGGTCCCGACCAACGCGATTTGAGCTTGCCTGGGAAGAGCTTGAGTCTAGAGTTGTACATAAGAACTTTCTCACCTTCCTCGAATTCCCGGGGTAGAATATGCTTGTCGTGCCACTTCTTGGTCCGTTCTTTGTACAGTTTTGCATTCTCGTATGCTTCATGTCTCCACTCCTCGAGCTCATTCAGTTGAAGCAACCTCTTATTACCTATAACACTTGTATCGAAATTCAGGAATTTGATAGCCCAATAAGCACGATGTTCAAGTTCGACAGGTAAATGACAAGCTTTTCCAAACACAAGACGATATGGGGACATGCCAATAGGGGTTTTAAAAGCAGTACAGTAAGCCCACAATGCATCATCTAATTTCAGAGACCAATCAGTTCGATGGCTATTTACCGTTTTTTCTAAAATCCATTTAATTTCCCTATTAGACACTTCGACTTGCCCACTAGTTTGAGGGTGGTAAGGGGTCGAGATTTTATGCTTAACACCATATTTGTTCAACAAGTTTTCAAATTGCTTGTTACGAAAATGTGTGCCTCCATCACTTATAATTGCTCTCGGTATTCCAAATCGTGCAAAAATATGTTTTCTCAGAAATCTAAGAACAACCCTAGCATCATTAGTTTGCAAAGCCTCAGCTTCGACCCATTTAGACACATAATCAACAGCGACTAGAATATACCTATTGGAACAAGAACTAGGGAAAGGTCCCATAAAATCTATACCCCACACATCAAATAATTCACATTCAAGCACATTATTCATAGGCATTTCATGTCGTCTAGAGATATTACCTACTCTTTGGCATCTATCACATTTTTGAACATAAGCGTGTGCATCTTTAAATAAAGTAGGCCAGAAAAAACCTGATTGCAGAACCTTGGCAGCAGTCTTGGATGGGCCAAAGTGGCCACCTATCACCATGTCATGGCAATGAGCCAAGACGGAGGTCATTTCTTCCTCGGGTACACAACGCCTGATAATTCCCTTGACACCAATTTTAAACAAGTAGGGCTCTTCCCACAGATAGTGCCTAACATCTTTCAAAAACTTCTTTCTTTGGTGAAATGTCAAATCAGGGGGTAAAATTCCAGCAACTATATAGTTAGCATAATCAACATACCAGGGGATTGAAATAGAAGAAAGAGTAAAAAGCTGTTCATCGGGGAATTCATCTCCTATTGGGGTCTCATCCATTTTCTTATCCACTAATTCTAGTCTAGATAGGTGATCATCTACTACATTTTCAGACCCTTTTTTATCTTTTATTTCTAAGTCAAACTCTTGTAGTAATAAGATCCACCTGAGTAGTCTAGGTTTTGCGTCTTTTTTAGCAAGCAAGTATTTCAAGGCCGAGTGATCAGTGTATACTATTACTTTGTTAAGCACAAGATAGGAGTGAAATTTGTCAAAAGCAAAAATGACAGCTAAAAGCTCTTTTTCAGTCGTAGCATAATTGAGTTGGGCCTCATTTAAGGTACGACTAGCATAGTAAATAGTATTAAAGATTTTACCCTTCCTTTGACCTAGTACAGCTCCAACGGCAATGTCGCTCGCATCGCACATCAACTCGAATGGTAGGCTCCAATCTGGGGCGGACATCACAGGTGATGAGATTAATTTCTCCTTCAGGGTGAGGAAGGCCTGCATACATGCATCATTAAAGTCAAACACTGCATTTTTCATGGTCAAGTTAGACAGGGGTTTAGCAATTTTAGAAAAATTTGAAATAAAACGCCTGTAAAACCAGGCATGTCCCAAAAAGCTTCTCACGGCTTTGACCGTGGTGGGTGGTGGAAGATTAGCTATCACTTCAATTTTCGCTCTATCCACCTCAATCCCCTTGTGGGAGATCTTATGACCTAGAACAATTCCTTCTTGTACCATGAAATGACACTTTTCCCAATTTAAGACTAGATCAGTCTCCTCACACCTCTGCAAAACTAAGGTTAGATTGTGCAAACATCTATCATATGTAGAGCCAAAAACAGAAAAATCATCCATGAAGATTTCAAGAAATTGCTCGACCATGTCATGAAATATAGCCATCATGCATCTTTGAAAAGTAGCAGGTGCATTACATAAGCCAAAAGGCATACGCCTATAAGCAAAAGTGCCGTAAGGACAAGTGAAAGTAGTTTTCTCTTGATCCTCGGGTGTAATAGCAATTTGGTTATAGCCGGAGTACCCATCCAAAAAACAGTAATATTCATGCCCGGCTAATCTTTCTAACATTTGATCGATAAAGGGGAGGGGAAAGTGGTCTTTTCGGGTATATTCATTCAATTTACGATAGTCTATGCAAACCCTAAAACCAGTGACAATTCTAGATTGAATTAACTCATTATTGTCATTACGAACTACTGTCGTACCTCCTTTCTTGGGCACTACCTGCGTTGGACTTACCCATGGACTATCAGAGATAGGGAAGATAATGCCGGCATCGAGTAACTTGATTACCTCTTTCTTCACCACTTCTTGAATTTGAGGATTAGACCTCCTTTGTGGTTGTATAGTGGGCCTTGAGCTTTTTTCCATTAAAATCTTATGCATGCAGATGGCTGGGCTGATCCCCTTGATATCAGCAATCTTCCATCCAAAGGCTTTTTTGTGATCTCTCAACACCTCCAGTAACCTTGCTTCTTGTTGATCTGTAAGAGAAGAAGAAATGATGAGTGGCAAGGTTTCATCGTCATTTAAATAAACATATTTAAGATGAGAGGGTAGAGTTTTTAGGTCAAGAGTTGGTGGCTCTTCAATAGATGGTTTGGAGTGGCTAGACAGTGGGCTATCCAACTTCTCAAATTTCTTCGTGGGGTATTGTGCACGCCTCTCTAAGATATGAACAACTTCCAGTTGTTTATCACTGGCCGACTCAACATCCGTGGAGTTCATTATGCATACCTCAAGTGGATCATCAGAGATGTTTTCCTGAAAATGCTCAATAATCAAAGGATCAAAAGCATCTATTCTTAAACATGACGCATCATCACCAACATGCTTCATAACCTTGTATACGTCAAAAGTAACTCTCTCCTCACCCACATTCAAAGTTAACTTACCATTGGCTATGTCGATCATAGCTTTACCTGTGGCTAGGAAGGGTCTTCCTAGGATGAGAGGAACTTCAACATCTTCTTCCATCTCCAGAACCACGAAGTCCACCGGGAAGTAAAACTTGTCAACTTGCACGATGACATCCTCTATGATTCCCTTCGGGTGTTTGATTGATCGATCTGCAAGTTGGAGGCTCATCGAGGTTGGCTTTGGATTCCCCAAACCCAATTTCTGGAACAACGAGTAAGGAAGAAGATTTATGCTGGCGCCCGAATCACATAGCACTCGGTCGAATTTGAGTTGCCCAATAGTGCAAGGAATTGTGAGGCTCCCTGGATCCTTGAGTTTCTGTGGCAACTTGTTCAACACCACTGCTGAGCATGCTTCAGTCAAGCACACCGTTCCATTGCCTTCCCACTTCTGCTTATTGGATAGAATATCCTTGAAGAACTTGATGTAATTGGGCATCTGCAAAATCGCATCAATAAAAGGAATATTAATTCGAACTTCTCGAAGAATTTCTAAAATCCTAAGAAAACTCTTATCCATATCTTTCTTATTCTTTTTATGTGCTAGGGGGAAAGGGAGACGTATTTCAATAGGATTAGACAAAGAAGGAGTTACAGTTTCAGAAGACGCCCTGTCTGCCTGTGAAGTACGGACTTGATCCTGCCCCAAGTACGTACTTGAGCTGTGTGAAGTACTTACTTGGTTCTGGTCAAGTACGTACTTGGGAGACAGATTTGAATTTTCAAGTTTATCAAAAGTTTGAACATTGTCCTCTTCAAGTGCGGACTTGGACTGCTTGGGAGGTGCACTTTTCAATTCTTTGCCACTTCTCAGAGTGATGGCATGGCATTGCTCTTTTGGGTTTTTCTCTGTATCACTCGGCAGTGTCCCGGGTGCTCTTCCACCTGCATCAACCGATAATTGTGCAAATTGGTGCTGCATCTCTTTCATTCCCGTCATAACACCCTGTAACATCAATCGAAGCTCTGCGAATGATTCGTCTGATTTTTGCATGTGAGCCGCCAATCTTTCTTCGACAGTAGAAGGTCTTGGAACTTGACCTTGTGGCTTAAAATTTCCAGGCCTTTGAGTTTGGTTGTTGTAAAACGGAGGCCTCAGTGCTTGGTAGATGCCTTGTTGTGAATTTTGTGCGGGATTTGGCCTTTTCGGAAAATTCTCGGGTATGTGGAAGCTCAATTGAGGCTTATTTGAATTTCCGACATAGTTCACATCACTAATGGTTGGCTCTGCCTCTAGATTAACATTTTGTTCTACCTCTTGAGCAACAGCAACCCTTCGGGATTGTAGAGGAAACTCATCGTCATCTTCAGGGTACAGTTCATCATCCCGTGCCATCTGCTCTAGTTTAGCCCACACTGTTCTGCTATCGAGACCCAAAAGATCACCGCCTGCTCCTACATTAAGTCTGTGATGAATCCGAGACCGGACTCCATTAAAGAAATGTAGCACTCGCTCGTCTCTTGAATAGTTGTGATCGGGGCACTTTCGAAGCAAACTCTTGTATCTTGCCCATGCTGATGCTAACGATTCATCCCGTTTTTGCTTAAAACCCTTGATCTCGCTTCTTAACTCGTTAATCCTTGATGGAGGGAAGAACTTGTTGAGAAACTCTTCGACTAACTCTTCCCACGTTTCAATGGATTGTGGGGGCAACGACTTGTACCACAAAGTCCCTTTATCCTTAAGCGAAAAATGGAATAATCGGAGGTGGATGGCATCAAGATCTCTTGGGTGGAATTGCATGGTAGATAACACATTTTCGAAGTGCTCTAGATGGTCATGAGGTGACTCTTTCGGATCACCATAAAATTGTTCAGCCTGAACCATGCTAAACATGTGAGGTGGAATGTGGAAGTTCGGCGTGGCAAAATTGTGGACCACAACAGGCCCCGGCGTAGTGTGTACACGGGCTGGCTGATTACCACGAACAGATAGAGGTGGTGCTGGTAGTGCCGGTTGCATAGCTTGGAACAGATTTTGCAACCATTCTCTATTCTCGGGCAGATTCATATCAGGGAAGTTGCCAGCCATAGCTCAATTTCTCTGGTTTGCACGAAGCGTACGCTCGATCTCAGGGTCAAATACCTCTAAAGCCTCTCCTGAGGTTCGAGTCATTCACCAAAAGATCAACCTGTTTGAAACAAAGAAGCAAACCAACAGAAATTTAAAGATAGAAAATAACAGTGAGAATAATAGAAAATAATAAAACGACAAAAGAAATTAAAGCTAAAAATTGCAATAAAATCCGAAACTAAAATAAATCAAGTCCCCGGCAACGGCGCCAAAAACTTGACACGAAAAATCCTTACGTGTATTAAACAGCAAGTGACTGGTCGTGTGTAGTAATAAAGTGGACTTTAAGTCCGAGTTATCGATCCCACAGAGACAAGATTATTTAAAGTTAGGAATTTAAAAGCAATTAAAATTGAATTAAAAGATTGTGATTAATTTACAATAAAAATGTAAAAACGAAACTTAGCAAATAGATTTAGATTCTTATGAGATAAAACAACTAAGACACATGCTTCAACCAAATTTACTTGTTAATATAAATATGAACTATTCTTCGTATTATTAGACTACTATTGCTTTGGTGAAAATTCCTTAATTAATTACTACCCGATGTCTCGGCTGTAATAATCCTATGATAAATTGACAGTTCTCATATGTCTATCCGAGAATTTAATCAATAATCATGCATTCAAGTTCTAGAATTTCCCCGAATAAATCCGGCTAACTGCACCCGGGAATCTCTACCTATCTCTAGGGGCAATTCCCTATTTTTTACGGATGATGTGATGATTTCTTTGAACCCTAACTTATATTCTTTCAAACTATTAAGTTAGGCAATATGACAAACATATGGCGATCAAACATATGCAAGTAATTACGCACAAAATCAAAACACAAAGCAATTGTAGAATTAATACGAAGAATAATATCATATATATATACTCATAACTTTGGCCTTCACATGGCCCTAGTTAAGGGAAAATTAGTTCATAATTGAAATTGGGAAAACAATAAAAACATAGAATTACTCATAGATAAAGATGAATATCAAACTAAGAAACTCCCTATTTTGGATTGATGATCGATTCTTGATTGGAAACTTGAATCCCTCCTTTTCCTCTTCTTAGCTCTTCAAGTATGATGATAGGATGACTCAAAACCAAGAGAATGCTCCCCCAAACCCCTGAATTTTCGTCCTCACACTCTCAAAGGATGATTTTTTGATGATCTCAAGTGAGCTCCCCACTCCCCTTTAAATACCCAAAAATCCACCTACCAAGAATTTGAGCTACCCTTCTCTTTCTTTCCTCCTACCAAGAATTTCTACCTACCAAGAATTTGCACCTACCATTCTCTTGTTTTCCACCTAACAAGAATTTGCACCTACCAAGAATTTGCACCTACCATTCTCTTGTTTTCCACCTAACAAGAACATGAGCTGCCACTTTCGTGTTTTCCAGCGCAGGGATAGTGTTTTATTCATAAACGTCTCCACAGATCTCCAAATTGGATGATTCAAGTACCCATGTAAAGATAAGACATAGATCTAAAACTTTGTAGAAGGACACTTCATCCAATTCTGTCTCTAAAAATATCAAAATGGCGTTCCAACGTGGAGGTTATTTCTGATTTGGCGCCCAGGTGTGCAGAAATGGTACTAAAACATGATTTTGGCTAACTCCAACTTATTTCTTGCTTGTTTGGTCGTGGAGGTGTGAAACATCTTGGCGTAAACTTGTTTTATACATCATTTTTCCACCCTTTCTTCAATTGTATCCACTTAAGGCCTGAAATCACTTAATGTACGAATTAAACGCACAAGTGACAAAATCAAGTGATAAATGAACCTAAAACATAAACGCAAAGGGGCTTAAAAACACGTAAAAATGACTCCTATCAAGCGATAAAATCTGAAACTATATAAGAGTGAGAGTGTCTTTAAACATATATTAATGAAATAAAAATCTAAGTTACCGCAATAAATTCTTGTACTAAATTATATTGTAGGAATTACTTGAAAAAATACATTGAACTCAAAATAATCACTTCTTCTGCACTTGAATTTTTTAAAATAATTTTATAGTAAAATTATTTTTCTTTGTAGGGTTTAAAAAACCATTTAGTTACTATGAAATAAAAAGGATTAAAGTTATTACAAGAATCTTAATAATTCAGGACTCAACGTTACAACTTACGATTTATGCATCTATACGAAATGTACACCTTTTTGTTTTATTTAATATAAATGAAGTATAAGTCAATTCTAAAATATCCTTGTCATTTCTTGACGTATGATTTATAAAAAATTTAGTGCGAGATTTAACAAATTTAAAGGGCGTAAAAAAGTGAAGCACTGCGCTTAAATCGCTAGAGCGACTTGGCGCGCCAAAGTATCGACCATGTATGAAGGATTATGGATTTAGTATAGAACTATTGTTGTGATATGTCTTAAAGTTCTAGGTCCATAATTAAAAGACACAAAATTTTAGTTAATACTTTTGACATTCTTTGTATTTTATACCTTTTTTATTAATAGTAAAATTCTCTCATATCTTGTGGACGTAAATAATTATCGAATTACATAAATAACTGTGTTTTTTACATTTAAAATATGTTATTGTTTCGCGTTTGCTCTAACAACTATTTCTTAGTGATTTTGATTTCCTACGAAATCATCTTCCAAAAACCTCCGAATCACGCAAGATTTTTCACGCGATCCAATCCAAAAGAAACAACGATTATTTATCACCAATGATTGAGGAGCTATAAAGCATGGACACTCTGAAAATTATCCCCGGGCGGTGTTGTGCAAGTGCCGGACACAACACTCCTCCTTCACGTGTCGGACGCTTCTAATCCGTGTCCATGGTTAAAAAAATAAAAATAGAAATTCGGACACCATGTTGGACACGACCAAATGCGTGTCTGACACGGTGAGGACACAGCCAGAACACGACTAGATCACTTTTTATAAGATACTAAAACTTTGGGAGGTCAAATTGTAAATAAAAGCTTACCAATTTTCTAAATCTAATAAAAACTTACCAATTTTTTATAAGACATGAATATGAATAATGGAGTATTTATTTTTGTTATATCTTGTTATAGATTGAAAACATATTTATTGTTATATTTAGTTTATGTTTATATTTTTATTTTGCATTTGTTATTGATAAGTAGTTGAATTATTTGCAATATACATAGCTGTACGAAAAAACAAGTAAAATACAAATTTATATAATATATATATATATATATATAATTGGATAGCCGTGTCGAAGCCGTGTCCTGTCCTATATTTATATAAAAATGTCAATTTTGTGTCCGTATCGTGCCGTGTCCGTATCGGTGCATCATAGTTGAGGAGTTATTGTGTGATAATGATGCACCGCCACAACTGCTTAAGGCGGCGCCGATTGAGTGGGCAGCAGTGTAACCCGACAGAAAGTAGAGGTTAAACTTATAATTACATCATCAAACTTGGTTTTATGTCATTCTTGGATATTGTAATTAGTAAATTATGTCATTATTATGAACTATGTATTTTCCAAATCTAACTAATTAGTGATTAATTTTTGGAATAGAGAATCGAATATCTGCATGTTAGTTAAAATTCGTATTATATCTGTACAATACACGTATATATGTAAAATTAAGAAATATTTCTGTTCCTCGTATATAAAATGAACATAATAAAAAATACTCGTATTTTTGTGTTGAACCGTTTGTACACGTATTTTACATATTCCGTTTTATATTTGACAAAAAATATTTTTAAAATTAAAACATATATTAAATTAAAATTACTAATTGAATTAAATACAACAATACTAATAATTGATCAAAAATATTAATTATTGTTGATTAATGACTCATATAAAATATTTTTTTCATAATATAGAAGCAAGAAACAGTCAATATATCTTACAAAATAATAGATATATAAGTCGTAATTTTACTCTTGAGCAATTCATTTTTATTTGTATTCACCCATATGAGTACGAATTTGTTTAAATCCTGTTTCCGTATTTTATAGCCTATTTTTTTACCATAACTTTCAATAAAATTTCATAAAATACTCGTACTTATTAAATATGCTTGTCATCCCATATTTAACTAACTAGGGGTCCAATATGATTGGTGGCACGTCATATTTCAAACTTCTTAATATATCCAATCTGGGGAAGACAATACATACGTATGATAATATTATCTAATATATAATAATTAACAATAATGGAAGAATATCTCAGCAATTACAATTGAGCGTACAACACTTTCCTAGAGACAAAGACTTCTGTTCGAGTGAAATAAAACATAGCAATCAATTAAACACAAAATTCAAATAAGAATGGCGCCTTACTACCGATGCCGTCATGATCAAATCTAAAATTGTAGACGTACATCTATCCCAATTCGAGTATTTCATTCTTTTAATCTATACTATTATATAATTAAAGAGTACTTTAGAGTAACCGTTTTGGACTGTCAAATGGTTTTGGTGTAACTTTTATAATTTTATTGAATAAATTAGGTGTAATGCACTATATGACTATATAATTACACCTCATTAATTTTGGTGAGATGTCTTTGAGACAATCCACATGATCTATAACACCGAATATAGGAAAACATATTCCTTTTTCCTTTCTTTACATTTTTATTTCTCCTTTTATTTTTATTTTAATTTAGTCTTTCATTAAAACATAATTAAATTTATTTAAATATTTTTCTTATCAAATTTAATTTTTTTGCACACGTATCAAGTGTGTGTTACCAACTATTCTATATTATATATCTATACACTATATAAAATGAGAAGGCCTTAAAGTAATTAACTTTTCGGAAAATTTTAGCCCAAACCCAGTTTGCCAGCATCCAAGTGTATTTTACAAGGAGAGTGTATTACACTTGTCATATAATTAGTAAGTTATTTTATAAAATACACATGGATTTGGTCGAGTCGGGAGCGGGCTAATTGGTATGCTCATTTTTTGTATGACACTTTCATTCTTTAAATATTCGACAAGTGTGACGTCGTGACTAGTTGGATTTAAAGACTCGAGAATCAATAAAGCATAGTGAAGATAAACCTATGTTAGATCAAGTCTAATGGTCCTAATGTCTATCTTTCTTACACGGTAAATTATATTATGCGGTTCTCACGTACATTTATGTAAAAAATATAAATACAAATTACACATTCGGAAGATTGGACTCGGCCTGTCATAGAATTACCTGAAGAACAACTACGAGAAGGAAAGAGGACGAAAACTAAAGAGAGAGGAGGGTGCATCAGCCAAAGACGAGAAGGGCAAGAGAAGTACGTGATAGTGGTGGGAGGAGAACAAGATTCCCTCTTAACCCAAAACAATAACTTTCTTTATTTTAAGGGTTTCCTTATGTTAGAAGTTAGAACAAGAGAACAAAGAATCTTCTACTAGACGCCTCACAATATTAGTTATTTATTTTTAAAAAAATGGTGCGGAGAAATACGAACATAATATATATATATGTGTGTGTGGAAAATAATTAATATACGATAGATAGGTCTTTCATAGGCCTTAACCTAACGATCATAAGAACATAATTAAATTGACAAACTTGAGAGATGTCCTTTGCACTTGAATCACGCTCGATCGGTTTCCAGGTTAAGAATCTTCTAAACGTGGTGACACAAATGACTGATGTGGATGTGAATACCTTCTTAAGAAGAAAAGGTATCAATGTGAAGTTAAAGGATTTTAATTACACAAATTATTCATTAAGTAAGTTGTGTGGTCCTTTTGATAATTCCAACTACTTCAATTCGTACAGTAATGCAAATGTACAGGCCAATCAATTAAGTTGAATAAGTCTAGCTTCTTAGGCTCATGCTCGGCTTGATACTAATAAGCTTTTAAATTCAAACTCTGGGTTTTCTTGATGAGCTTCAAACCAAGCTCGATCCGGCTTAAATTTGAAATTTTAATATTTTTATTTTCTTAGTATAATTGTAAGATAAATCTACCAAAAAAGGACAATGTCAAAACACTTCAAATCATCACCATCAAATTATGCTCGTAATAAAGTTCCTAAAACTTGACTTCATAGATTCAAAATATTAATTATTTCTGCATATTATTTTTTACATTGGAGAACATTTAAAATTAAAATTGAGTTCACTTATTTTTTCAAATTTGAACATTTCATATTATCCTTGCAAGTATGGATTCTTGTTTATGAATTATGACTAGTATTTCTATAATTTATGTTAGTATATTATTTTTATTATTCGTATATATATATAATATATAACACGCACACACATATATATAACGTTTACTTATACGAGCCCGAGCTAAATTCAAACCGAGCCTACCTCTTCCCGCGCTAGTCTTGAATTTCATTCAAACCCTACCATTCAACTCAAACTTGAAAAAATTCGAGTTGATCTTGCGAGATTCGAGCCGACTTGGACTCATTGACAACCCTAGCCACGAGTACTAAACTAAGCAACCAATTAATATCAAGTAATTAACCAATGAGTACTCTCATCTATTTCTTTGTTTATATCATAAACTTCGTATTCAAATATTTAAATTCAAATTAAATATAGTTTATAATTGATTAATATCAATATTCGACCATATATATCTACATATATATTTTTAAAAAGGATAAATACATATAACCCCGTGTAAATATATCGAATTAGGCACTCACCCCCGTCAAAAGAATATATCACAAAATCTCATTATCTATTTTTAAAATATAATTACTGTCTCCCTAAACATTTTTGTTTTGCTAAATTTATTGTAGAGACTAAAACCCTTCCCCTTTTCTGGCTCGTACCACTATAAGTTTTCTTCACCTTCTTCCCCAAAACTAAAACCTCAACCCTAACCAATTCCAACACCACCACCAACACCACCCCCACCTTTTCCTCTTCCACAGTCATTGCCCCCATCCCGCTGCCACCAATACACACCTAGAGCCCACTGCCGCCACCACCAACACACATTTGGAGCCCGCGCCACCACCACTTCTACGCCCTTCACCTTGCAGATCGATTTGGGTTCGTTGTAATTTTGGAATGGGGATTGCAAATGAAGGTAAGGAAGCGCTGGGAGTGGGTGACGACGATGATTCGCAGAGGGGGGTTGGCGACAACTATCTGCAAAGGAAGCAAGTGGCGATGATTTTGATTTGCAAAAGGAGAGGCAACATCACTGAAGATTTGGACGTGGGTGGAGGTAGCTGTAATAGGAAGACAAGGGGCGGTGGTGGGCGACGATTGATAATAAAGCAATGAAGGATGTGGTGAGGGGGGGGGGGGGGGGGGCAACATCGTTGTAGCAAGCCAAAAGCTCGTCGCGTCGTGAGCCAAGGTGTTTTGGATCTGAAATTAACCTTATAAATAGGGTTTTAACCTATCTTAAGGTATTTTTTTTTAACCAAGTCTCTATCCACTTTTGTATTTTGCACCTTTTTTGATGATTTTAGTTTTGAAGATGTCATTTAGAGGCTAAAACCTCACCCGGCAATTGTAATTCTAATTCATCATCTTGATTTGTGAGATTTGTTCTTAATCTATTTTTCTAATTGAGTACTTGATTCTCTTGATTACATGCTTAGTGTTTGATGAAATGTTTGACTTCGATATACACTCAGTTATTGTATTTCATTGATTCATTTCTAGTTAAGGTTAATTTGCTATCAATTAAAGCCTTACTTAGTAACTACTAAGGATGAATATTAATGATCGTTTGATATTTAGGGATGTTAATGAATTCGGGTGAAGCGAGTACCCGCTTCGGATTCATCACGTTTGGTATGGGTATGAGTCCAATTAAATGGGGTCGGGTTTGAGTTCGAGTATCAAAATTTAAGATTCGGTCGGGTCCGAGGTAGGTAAGGAGTCCAGCAGATACTCGGCCTGGACCCGAACTCGCTCCCTGTTATTAATATATTTTTATTTTATTTTATTTTATATATTTAATTACTATTTAATATTTATAGGTATTAATAAATTGTAACCACAATAAGTGTTATCAAATAGAAACTTAGTTTAGCTAGCTATTAGTTCAAAAAAAAAAAAAGATTTATATAAACTTGAGTGTGGAGATGACTTTAACTTTTAAAATTTATACTTGTTTTGAATGTATTTACATTTAAGTAACGAATGACTTGTATTTTTGGATGTGTTTATATTAAATCATTGATCAACGTTATTTTATTTATTTTGAATGCGTTTGTGAGAACATGATAGCCAAAAAGATGTCCAGGAATAGAAATCGGCTGGGTAAGACCCGGACATGTGGGTACCCATCTGTGCGGGACCGGATAATGATCGGGTCCGAGACATATCCGGGTCTTAAAAAGGATTAACAGGGCGGGTTGAGTCCTGCAATACCCGGCTCATACCCGCCTCATTGCCATCCCTATTGATATTAGGTCCTTAGGGAAAAATCAATATCACTAAGTTTAATTCATGCTACGTGGATTAACTCTTGATGTCAACTCTCTTTTTGTAATTAATGATTCTTGTTGAATTAATTGAACGCCAAGTCTGTAGATGCGTTTGAAAGGTTAGGATTTATCGATTGGCTATCCTTTGGTAAATTACACTTAAGGAAAGAGCAAGAGGCTCATATGCTATCATTGTTTCTTTTAGTTGGTTACTTGATTAGAATTCATTTTGCGTATCTATGATCAAATCAAGAAGATGATGGATAATTACAATTGATTGAGTTATCCTTTAGTGCTTAAATCTCGTGTTTAATTGCTTGGTTTATTTTCGTTTGCATTTAGTTATCATATAATTACAATCATTCCTTTATTTTTTTATTTCCTTATCACAAGTAGTTATTATTTAAAATTGATTTACATTCATTTGGGTTCGACCATTGCTTATCACTATTACTAATAGATATCAAGGTAAATATAAATAGTATTTTTCGTGTGCTACAACGCGCATCAAATTTTGGCGCTGTTGTCGGGGAGTGTTTTGATTAATTTAATTGTATAATTACTTATGCTTTAATTTTTATTTTTTGTTGGCATTTTTTGTTTATGTCATGATCCTCTCACGATTTACCATTTGATCTAGAAATATAGAGGACGTTTCATAGGTTAAAGATGGAAGCACAAGAAGCTTCAACTTCTGGGATCAATATTCTTATTGAATTAGCATCCTACTTCATTTCACTCAATCCCCAAGGAGCAATGGCTAATGATCAGAACAACCGCACTCTTAAAACGTTGGCGACATCGAATTTAAATTATCAATCTTATGCATAGACAACCCCACCATCGATGTCACTTTTGAAGTTAAATCCGGTTTAATACACCCCGTTTCCACTTTTTGTGGTTTTGCAGGTGATGATCAAGCACCTCAAGAAATCCCACATGGTATGTTCTAGAATGAAGTCCGCCAGGATATCCAAGGATCAAATCAAGTTAAGGGCATTCCCCTTTTCTTTAGCGAATTCGACAAATGATTGATTTATTATTTGTCATCTGGTTCTGTTACTACATAGAATCAGATGAAGAGAATCTTCTTAGAGATATACTTCCCAGCCTCCAAAGCCGCCAATATGCGAAAGGAGATATGTGGCATTCATCAAATGTCCGGGGAAACTCTCTATGAATATTGGGAGATATTCAAGAAGTTATGTGCAGTTGCCCTCATCATCAAATTAGCGAGCAATTCATAATCCAATATTCTATAAAGGTCTTTTCTTACATAGAGGACTATAATTGACACTGTTAGTGGAGGAACTAATACTTCTGAGGCCGCTCGGTTGTTGATTGCAAACATGGCGGCGAACTCTCAATAATTTAGCTCTCAACATGAACCTCAAATAAGTAAGGTAAATGAGGTAAAGTTTAGTTCACTTGAGTTACAAATTGCCGAATTGACTACACTTGTCTATCAAATAATTGTTGATAAGGTACATCAAGTGAAAACGTTCAGGATTTGTGCTAATGTGAATCATCCTACCGACATGTGCCCTATACTTCAAGAGGAGTTGACTGAGAAAACTAATGTGGTGGGAGAATTCCCGGGACCACCTCATATGAAGTATCCTCATTCTACCACTTACAATCTCAGATGGAGAGGCCACCCGAACTTTAACTATAAAAATTCAAATGGCCCCAACAATCATCAAGGGAATTATCAAGGGTACAACCAAGGGTATGATCGTGGACCACTACCTCATTTCTCATCTAAACCACAAGCCTCTTTTTTCAATTCAAATTCAAACTCCCATTTGTCTTTAGAAGATATTGTGAAGGCTCTTGCTCGGACCAAATTCAAACTAAGTCAAGCTTAAAGAATCTAGAGACACAAGTGAGTCAACTAGCCACTTCTATAAGTAGGATTGAGTCTCCATGGTTGGGAAAGTTGTCATATCAAATGATACATCCCAAGGAAAATGCAAGTGCAATTATATTGAGAAGTGGAAAGGAATTTAAATCACCACTTAAGACTCCACTGGTACAAGACATTGTAGAGGAAGAAGAGAAAGAGGCTACCAAACTTTCTCCCCCTTCTACCTCTCATAAGGTAACCTCCTATCCTCCTTTCATTCCAATTATTACTAAGCCTCATTTCCCGAGTTGGTCTGCACAATGTAAAAATAAGGAGAAGAAAAAGGAGATCTTGGATAATTTCCAGAAGATAGAGATGAACATAGCTCTTTTTACTAATGTTATTCGCCAAGTACCCTACTACGCCGAATTCCTTAACATCAAAACACCAATTGAATGGGGACGAAAAGGTAAGTGTGGGGAAAAATATCTCAGAGGTTCTTAAAAAAAAACTACCTCTAAAATACAAGGATCTGGGTATGTTTGTTATTCTATCCAAGATAGGTAACACTCATTTCAATAAGGATATGCTAAATAGGAGCATCCATTAATGTAACGCAATACTCTATTTATGTATCTTTGAATCTAGGACCACTAAAAAAAATTGGTATTATTATTCAATTAGCTGATAGGTCTAATGTTTATCCGATGGGTGTGATTAAAGATTTAATGGTTCAAGTTAATGAATTAGTTGTTTCCCATTAATTTTTATATGGTGAACATGGAAGATGAATCATTGCCCAATCCTAACCCAATTTTGCAAGTAGACCATTTGCAAAGACTTCTAGAGCAAAATATATATTGTTATGATGGGGCCTTTTCTTTAGAGTTTGATGGCAAAATTGTTCGTTTCAACATTTATGAGGCTATGAGGTATCTACAATATCAACTCTATTTTTTTTATTATTATTATTGATGTGAGTGATTCACTAGCACAGAAAGTCATTGATCTTAATATTGATGATGAGTTGATGGTAGCTTCGATAAATCACATTGATGTAATTAGGCATGATCAATTTGCGCATGAAAAAATGGTGGATCAATGTCACTAGATTTAATTCATGATAGGTGGATTAATTCTTAATGCCAACTCTTTTTTCGTGATTATTACTTCTACTTAAATTAATTGACAGCCTAGTCTCTAGATGCATTTTAGAAGCTAGGATTTATCGATTAGCTATCCGTCGGTAAATTACACTTAAGAAAAGAGCAAGACGTTCATAAATACGTAAAATTACTCTTAATTTGCTACTTGATTAGAATTAATCTTACGTATCTATGATCAAATCGAGAAGATGATGGGTAGTTACAATTGACATGGGTTCTTCTTTATTTCTTAAATTTCGTGTTAATTGCTTGCTTTATTTTTGTTCGCATTTAATTATTGTATACTTACAACCGATCCCCCCTTATTATTTCATTATCACAAGTAGTTAACACTTAAAATTGATATACACTCCAGTGGGTTCAACCCTTGCTTATCACTATTACTAGTAGATATTAAGGTCAATATAGTGCTACATTACAACACACATAAAAGAGATCAAATAATACATAGGCTCTACGGTGGCTCAACCAATTATTTTGCTCAACGGCCTTTGGATTCCTGAGAGGGTGAGGAGATGGAGGGTTTATAAACAAAGCCGGAAGTAAAGGGCAAAAACTCCAAACCTAGTAAAGGGTGCTTGTGTTGTGGTTTTGAATTCTTTGGCTTGCGTTCTAATGGTAACCACAGGACGAAAGTGTGGAGAATGGTCCCTAGTCTTGTTTTTGCTAAGCCTGATTCTATAGAGTATGGGCGTCTTTGATTGGATGGAGATTTGTGAAGGATGGGGTGGCGGTGGTGGCGTTGTTTGAGAGAAGCGGCATTTGATTGAAGAGGGTGGAGGAGACAAGGCTGTTTGATTGCATAGATGAAGGAGACGACAGATTGGATTTACAAAGGATGGGGAGATGACATCGGGATTTGAGAGCAGTGGAGGAATAAGCGGGATTTGCAGAGGGAGACAGTGACGGCGAGGCTGATGTTGGAAGAGATGAACAAGAGGCTGAGCTTGGAGGATGGGGTGAGGAAAAAAATGAGTTTGGATTTTGGGAAAAAGGTGGGCAAAAAAAAAAAGAAAAAAAGTTGAAAATAATTATAAAAATTAAAAAAATAGATAAATTATAGTGTGAATATCTTCAAAACATAAGATTATATTTGTCCTCACAAAATAGTGCATAGAAAAAAAAATTGAGTGAGTTACTGTGTATAATTTTAAAAATGATAGGTTTTTTTCTATTATTTTCATGCATAATTCAATATATCAGAGGGGAGTTATATGTGTTTTTACTGATAAGTATTTTATATGTGATAAGTGTTTTATTCATCTAGCAATCTCGTCGAATTCTAATATTTTTATGCGATATTTTATGATAAGTGCTCGCCTAAAGTCTTGATTTTATCTTGTAGGATATTTGAAACTTTTGACGAGAAAATATGTGGAATTGTTCAAAATTGAGAGCACAGAGGAAGTCGGAAGGTTCGAAAACAATCGAGATGACGACGTGGCCACGAACGAGCAAAAATGTGTCCGGGAGCTACACAAGCTCGTGCTAGGGAAAGTACAAAGGCTCGCTCCAGTGCGAGTCATCCTCCGCTCCAAGGCACGCGCTTAGGTGAGCTATTATGCTCGCCCCAGCACGAGTTTCTCGATTTTCACCCGATTTTTAGAGCTATAAATAGGTTTTTGACCTATTTTTATGTGTCTTTTTCCCCAAGTATTATTCTTCATTATATTCTTTCATACTTTTGGATGATTTTAGCTTTGAGGATGAATTTTAGAGGCTATAAACTTATCCTGGCAATTGTAATACGAATTCATCATCTCGATTTATGAGATGTGTTCTTAATCTACTTTTTCTAATTGAGTATTTGATTTTCTTGTTTACATGCCAAGTGTTTGATGAAATGCTTAATTTAGATGTACACTTTGTTAATGTGTTTCATTGAGCCATTGCTAATTAAGGTTAAATTGCTATCAATTAGGGACCTATTTAGTAGCAACTAGGGGCTATAAGACCTTTAGGGGAAAATCAATGTTATTAGACTCAATTCATGCTAGGTGGATTAGTTATTGATGCCAACTCTCTTTTAGTAATTAATGTTTATCCTCTAATTAATCGAAAGCATAGTTTCTAGATGTATTTTAGGAGAAATGATTTATTGATTGGCTATCCGTTGATAAGTTACACTTAAGAAAAGAGTAAGAGGTTCACTTGCTATCATTGATTCTCTTAGTTGACTACGTGATTTTAATTAATCTCATGTATCTATGATCAAATCAAGAAGATGAAGGATGATTACAATTAATCGGTTTCTCCATTATTGTTTAATTCTATAATTTAATTGCTACGATTTACCATTTGTTTTGGAAATTGAGAGGATGTTTCATAGGTTACAAGAGGAAGCACCTCAAGCTTCAACATTCGGGATTAACATTGCAATTGACTTAGCATCTTACTTCAATCCACCCAATCACGAAGAAGAATCCACGGCAAACAATCACACAACCACACTCTTAAGGAGTTGGCGACACCAAATCTTAATTATCAACCTCTATGCATAAATTACCCCATCATTGATGTTGCTTTTGAATTTGAATCTGGTTTAATTCACCTCCTTCCCACTTTTCGTGGTTTTTCAATTGATGATCCCCAAATATACCTCAAGGAATTCCACATGGTATGTTATGACATAAAGCCCGCCGGTATATCCAATGAGCAAAACAAGTTAAGGGCATTTCCCTTTTCTTTAGCGAATTCGGCCAAGGATTGGCTCTATTACTTATCATCCAGGTCCATCAATATAATACATGGAATGAGATGAAGAGGATGTTCCTAGAGAAGTATTTTCCAGCCTCTAAAGTCGCCAATATCTGGAAAGAGGTATGTAGCATCAGACAAATATCTGGAAAAACTCTCTATGAGTATTGGGAGTGGTTCAAGAGGCTATGTGCTAGTTGCCCTCATAATCAAATTAGCGAGCAACTCCTCATCCAATACTTCTATGAAAGTCTTTTCGAGAGGACCATGATTGATGCCGCTAGTGGAGGAGCGTTAGTTGATAAAACTTCCGAGGGTGCTCGGTTATTGATTACAAACATGGCGGAAAACTGTCAACAATTTGGATTTCGGCATGAACCTCAACCAAGTAAGGTAAATGAGGTAAAATCTAGTTCACTGGAGTTACAAATTACCGAATTGATTTCAATTGTTCATCAAATAGCCGTTGAAAAATTACAACAGGTGAAAGCATGTGGGATTTGTGTTAATGTGAATCACCCTACCAATATGTGCCTCGGTCTTCAAGAAGGACCAATTGAGTATGCAAATGCCATGGGAGGATTTTTGGGTCCACTGCAACATGAGCATGATCCCTATTCTAACTCTTACAACTCCAGAGGGAGAGACCACTCGAACTTTAGCTATAGAAATCCAAATAGCCCAAATTATCAAGGAGATCATCAAAGGTACAACCAAGGGTATAATCATGGACTACCACCTCCTCTCCCACCTAAGCCACAAGCCCCTTTTCCTAGTTCAAGCTCAAACTCCAATTTATCTTTAAATGATATTGTGAAGGCTATTGCTTAAGACCAAATCAGAAACTAAGGCAAGCTTAAAACATCTAGAAATACAAATTAGTCAATTGGCCATTTCTATGAGTAGGATTGAGGCTCAAGTGTCGGGAAAACTACCATCTCAAACCATCAACCCCATGGAAAATGTTAGTGACCGCTCAAGACACCACCGTTGCATGACATTGAAGAGGAAGAGGAGAAAAAAGCTACCAAGATTTCTCCTCTTTCCACCTCTCTTTCAAAGGTAACCTCTAACCCTCCTCATATTCCAATTATTACTAAGCCTCCTTTCCAAGTAGGTTTACACAAGCAAAGAAAGATGAATAAGAGAAATAAATCTTAGAAATTTTTCTAAAGGTAGAGGTGAATATACCTCTTATCGATGATATTCGCCAAGTACCCCGCTATGCCAAATTCCTAAAAGAGCTTTGCACTTCAAAACTCAAGTTGAATGGGGACGAAAGAATAAGTGTGGGGGAGAATGTCTCAGTGATTTTTCAAAGGAAGCTACCTAAAAAATGCAAGGATCTGTGTACATTTACTATTCCGTACAAGATAGGTAACACCCATTTCAACATGACTATGCTTGATTTAGGTACATCCATTAATGTCATGTCACATTTTATTTATGCATCTTTGAATCTAGGACCATTAAAAGAAACTGGTGCGATTATTCAATTAACCGATAGGTCTAATGTGTATTCGGAGGGTGTGATTGAGGATGTTTTGATTCATGTGAATGAATTGATATTTCCCTCGAGTTTTTAAATTTTGAACATGGAAGATGAATCATCTCCCAATCCCACCCTGATTTTGCTAGGTTGACCTTTTCTTAAGACTTCTCAAGTTAAAATTGCTTGTTATGATGGTGCTTTATCTTTAGAGTTTGATGTGAGATTGTACATTTCAACATCTATGAGCCTATGAGGTATCCATCCGACATAAACTTTATTTTTTTTATTGATGTGATTGATCCACTTATGCAGAAAGTCTTTAATCTTAACATTGATGATGAGTTCATGGTAGCTTCGATAAATCACATGGATGGAATTAAGCATGTACAATTTGCACTAAAGGAAATATTGGAATACAAAGCATATATACTAGCAAAAGTTCCATTGCGAGATCCCGGTTGATTGAAGATGGCATGTCGAGCCATAAACGTTAAACAAAGCCGTTTCTTGGGAGACAACCCAAGTGTGGCCGAAAAACCACCTCCAGATTTGATCTCTTTGTCCCTCTCTTTTATTTACTTTGTTCATGACTTATCGTTGAGTGTTTTACATTGAGGACAATGTAAGTTTTAAGTGTGGGGGAGGGGTTAAATTTGGTTCTTTTTATTTTTGCTTGTTTTGTTTGAATAAGTTGGGGATTTAATTGTTTTTTTTTTTTGCTTTTGTGCACCCTTGGGATGTGTGAATTGTCATGAGATAAAAGCAAGTTTTTTGAAATTCCCTTTCCTTGGAATAAAATGATTTAGATGACATGAATTAGAACTGGTTGATTATGAATGATATAGACATGTTGTAGTTGTAACTACTTGCTTCTTGAGCTTTGATTGATACAATGATGGAATTGAGGGTTTTAGTAGACTTGGCAAACCATGTGAGCGTTTGAACCTTTCTTTTGATTGAATTTCCATGGAAATCGTCACCGTCCTCAAAGTCATCTTACTTCTCTTCCTCGTAAAGAAACGGTCATCGCCTCAAGGCTATGACCCACCGCAATTCTTCTAGATTAGCCTCTATAACTCTAGCATAGCTTCGTAAACAAAAGGACCATCGACAATATCAATTGTTTTACATGATAGGAACCCATTTGGCAAGGTGCAACAATGATTATGCTTCACTGAATTAGAAAATGACATTTTACCCAAGAGGGTAAAGAGTGGGGAGCACGATCTAAAGCCAAGAAACTATATGAGTTCAATGAGATAAATTAATTCAACGCACTCATCGTGATAGTAACGATAACTATTGACACCATATTGTAATACTTGCTATTTGAGATTCATACTTAATCAAAACTCCGGTGTCATGTCAATCCTTGTATACTTACTCTATTATTTATCCAGGATATAAGAATTATCTTCAATCAACCATTCATTGTGTGTATCTTCTATACTTTTGTACTACTAGAACTTGCTTTGGACCATGTTAAAATTGCATTGATGTGTGCATGCTTGAAGATGCTAAAGGCACTTAGGATTTAACCCACTTAGCCTAAAAATCCTACATTGTGCATCTTTATCTCTAGTGAATCCCCTTTGTCCACATGTGACTATTTTGTTGATTATACGCAAATTATGGGCTTTTACCACTTTCTTTATCCCGTCTTGCATTACTCATCCAAAAAACGAATAGAGCGGTAGGGATGTATTTCATGGGTTTCAGTAGAATAGTATATTTAGAGTAAGTGTGGGGGAGCTTTTGATAAATGTAAAGGGTGTTACTCGATTTGTGGATAAAAGAAATTGAGAGCTTGTGTTTCTTTGTCATTTTAGCTTCACTTTTTTATGACTGGGCTTCGTGCTTGAAATAGTAAGAAAAGAAAAAGAAATGAAGGAAAAAAAGTGAAAAAGAGAAGTTGAAAAAGAAAAAGATCAAAGTTTAGTTGTGAAAGATGGAAAACAAATGTTTGATGGAAACATGAATAAAAGATGTGTTGTTGATAGGTTTTGGATCCTTACACTATTTACCCAAGTATATCTTGATGCTCTAGTAGTTTCTCGGATTGAACTTTCTTTAGCTTTTGTTTTTCTACCCGAGCCTCAACCCCGTGACAACCATGTTAAGATCTTTTGATTCTTGTGCGCACATTTCTAAAGTAGTGAAGATTTTGATGTATAAGCAAGCTTATGAGAATGCATATACATAGTAAGATTTTAGCGAAACATGTTATCCCTATACAGTTGAGTGAGGGTTGTGAGAAAGTCTACTAAATTTCAACATTTCCACTTTTGTATGTGATTGTCATGTGGATATTTGATCGAGTTTGCAAGTGAATACTAGCTATAATGTGTGTCGATCTTTGTAGTGTTTGACTGTGGTTTTTATCTCATTTCATCTTTATCATTTATCTTCCATTCTAATGAATTTGAGATAAGTATGCTTATCTTAATTATTGTCCGAGGACGTGCAATTGGCTAAGTGTGGGGGCATTTGATAAGTGTTTTATTCGTCTAATAATCTCATCTAATTCTAATTAATGGAGATTGTAGTGCTTTATATGCCTAGTAATCTCATCTAATTTTAGCGCTTTTAGTATTTGATGTTAAATTTTTGTCTAAAGTCTTGATTTTATCTTGTAGGATCATCTAAAGACATTTTAGAAAACTGAAAAAAATAGCACGGAGCTGAGAATAAACGATTCTCCAAGCGCAACGTTAGCATTTCTGATGTAAATCTCTCCATAGATATCCAATTATGTCCATTCTTATGTCTATGTATAAATAAAGATTTTAGATACACTTTATATATTGAATACTAAGATAAAAAATATCCGAAAGAAGGCGAAAAAGACAATGGAAATGAACAGAGTGAAAGATCAAAATGAAGTCTAATTTTGTGATGGATTTTACGCATCTTTAATGGATGAATGGCTTCTTGGACCCTTATAAAGAGCTGTAGGTCTGTCTTATCTTTCTAGAGCAACTTGAATCGTCTCACTCCGATATATATAGAAAGAGATATGACCAGTTTACCAAGCAGTACTGCTAGAAAGAGATATGGCCAATTTTCGGACGGCTCGCGTTGCGAGGAGCATCTTGGCTCGCCCTAGTGCTAGCCTTAGCATCTTTGGTCCGTTTTTAGCCCTATAAACAAGTTTTTAACCTATTTTAGATGATCTTTATCTTCAAGTTTTGATCTACTCTTGTATTTTGCACATGGATGATTCTGGCTTTGAAGCTGTCAATTAGAGGCTAAAAATCTCAACCGGAAAATTGTAATTCAAATTCATTATCTTGATTTGTGAGATATGTTCTTAATCTATTTTTCTAATTGAGTGAATATTTGATTTTCTTGATTAGATGCTTAGAGGTTGATGAAATGCTTGACTTAGATGTAGACTTTGTTATTGTATTTCATTGATTCATTGCCAGTTAAGATTAGTAGCAACTAGGGATTAATATTGATAATTATTTGATATTAGGTCCTTGGGGGGGGGGGGGGGGGGAATCAAGGTCTTTAAGTTTAGTTCATGCTAGGTGGATTAACTCTTGATGAAAACTCTCTTTTAGTAACTAATGCTTCTCGTTAAATTAATTGAAAGACTCTTTTAGTAATTAATGCTTCTCGTTAAATTAATTGAAAGACTAGTCTCTAGATGCATTTTAGGTGTTAGAATTTATCGATTGACTATCCTTTGGTAAATTATACTTAAGAAAAGAGCAAGAGGTTCATATACAATCATTGTTTCTCTTAGTTGGCTATTTGATTAAGATTAATCTTGCGTATCTATGATCAAATTTAGAAGGTGATGGGGAATTACAACTGATCGGGTTTCTCTCTTATTGTGTAATCCTCTTGTTTAATTGCTTACTTTATTTTGCTTGTATTTAGTTACCGTACAAATATAACCAACCCCCCCCCCCCCCCCCCTCTATTTCATTGTCACAAATCGTGAATATTTACAATTGAAGACACTCTCTTGGGTTCGACCCTTATTTATCACTATCACTTGTAGGTATCAAGGTACGACATGCATCATTTACCATTATCTATATATAAATTAATATAGGTGGAACGTTCATCTCTATAAAGATCTATGATTATTATGAATTGATAGATGTATATTTATATTAATATAGGTGGAACGTTCATCTCTATAAAGATCTATGATTATTATAATTGATTTAATAAATGTATAGGTATTTTATGCTGACCATTGATCTTAAGCGCATTAGGTCCAATGATTGTTAGATTAAGGGATAAATATTTTTTTAAATATATATATATATATATATAAAAAGAAGCATAAACACTGAGAAGGACATGTGTAGGGAACTAAGTTGCTTTTTTGTCCTTTCTCCTAAGGGCTTTAGAGATGTTAGTTTTACACGAAGAGGCTTATGAACAATTAAATACATATCACAGGAGCTCATAATGTAATTCTCTCTGATGTTATTTTTACACGAAGAGGCTTATGAACAATTAAGTACATATCACATGAGCTCATAATATAATTCTCCGTATATATAACTAATCAATTCTAAATTTTGGTAGGCTGAAAAGCAATTAATTAAGGTAACTTGATACAAGATATAGTACAATCGGTCGTTATGTCGTATGAGCTCATCTTGTTTAATATACAAATCAAACTTACACATTATGTTGTGTTCTATATGGTTTAAGTTTAATTCTAAATCGACTTGATTAGTAAAAATTAATAAGATACGAGTAAAGTAATGAAATTACTCGACCACGACTTGATTAAAACTCGTTCACATTCAATTTGATTAACCATCAGACTAATTAAACTCAAAACACAATTTTTTAAGCTCAATAAAATTTGAAACATATTTGAATAATACATTGTTATATTCAACTCAAGTCATATAGTCCAAAACATGAGATGTCCCCAATGCATAAAATAATGAAACTTGACGGCTCGCGCATGTTGCCAATAATTAAAAACACATATTACTTTAAGTAGTTACGTTGTTACAACCTTTAAGAAAAAAGAGAAAACGATAGTATGAAGAATATAAACGTGCATGATTAAATTAACGATTTTGTTAGAAACACTTTTCAAATGAACTTTTGAAGATGGAAGTCCATTTATAACCGTATTATTTGTTTGGTAATGAAATTAAAATGGACTTTTCGAAAATCACTTCTTCGTAAGTCTATTTTGAAGAAGTGCATATTAATGACTTTAGACTTTTTTTTCATCACTTTTATAATAAATCACTTAACTGTAATTTTGCAGTCACTTTGCATTTCTAAAGCCGCTTATTTAAAATGTTAATTTTGAAAATTTCATCCTGCAAATTGACTTATCAATTAAAAAATGGTTCCAAACGCATCCTAAATTTTATTTATTACATATGGTTCAACTTTCTCTCTCATCTCTCATGCATGCACACTATATAAAGAACAATTAAACATTGCCAATATTCACATCGGGTTCCATTTACACTTTTAGCAAGCACAAAATATGTCAGAATTTGATGAATTACTCCAATCCATACAAAACTATCTCCTCAATGACTACGATTTCCAGTTAGATTTTCCATGTGATACAGTCCCAATTAAAGACGACGATTATTCGTCGCAAATGATTGATGAGTTATTGTGCAATGATTATACAGGAGAGGCCGTAGCACCGCCGCAAGTGGTTAAGGCGCCACCAGTTGAGTGGAAGCGGTACAGAGGCGTGAGGCGGCGGCCGTGGGGGAAGTTCGCGGCGGAGATGAGGGACCCCGCCAAGAAAGGGTCTAGAATATGGCTCGGGACGTATGAGACGCCGGAGGAGGCGGCTCTGGCTTACGACCGAGCTGCCTTTAAACAGCGTGGCCCGCGGGCTCGTGTTAATTTCCCGCACCTTATTGGGTCGGATCATGAGCCGACCAGGGTAACTAAGCGGCGGAGCCATATTTCACCGGCTTACGAGCCGCCATTGGTCTCACCTTCTAAAAATGTTTGTCCAAAGAAAATTAAAATCGCTGTGGCATAATATATGTCAATCGAACTTTGGCTTTGTTTTAATAAGTATGTGTGTGTATATATATATATGTATGTATATATATATATATATATATATGTACGAAAATGTAGGTCGATAAGTATTCGGGTGGGTCGTCGTCGATTTAATAATTATTACGGATGATATTATTCCCGATTATAGATGTATCACCTGTAAAGTTAGATAAATCGGATGATGGCATTGACGCATAATTATCAGTTTTATCGAGATGTTATTATTGCTAATATTGAATAATATCGATCGAGCACTTTGGATGTTTTTTTCAATAATGAAGTTTCATGTTTTGTGAAGTGATCCAATGGATGCATCCTTACTCATGCAATGAACGTTCGGAAAATTCTAGCTCAAACCCGGCTTGGCTGCACCTAAGGATATTTCACAAGGAGAGTGTACACTTGTCATATAATTGGTAAGTTATTTTATAAAATACACATGAGTGCAACCGAGCCGAGAGCGGGCTAGAATTTTCCTGAACGTTGTTAAGTTCACCAATAACTTTATGTTTAGAGTATATATTTATATTTAATGTAATAATTATTTTTACTACGTATTAATAAGTAGAAATTTATGTTATTTATTTTTTCTAGAATTTAAAAAAATTGAGCATTTTATAATGTATTTATTTCGGATTACTCTGTAATATTCAAAGATGTGGAGCATCCATTGATATTATCATCGATGCCACAATTTTGAACAATGACTAACGTGGATTTAATAAGGTTGTAATTCACCATACGAAAGAATAACCAATGGTATATTTCCATGCATGAATTATAGGATTTGAGGCTCTTTTTACCCACCACAACCCCCAGTCCATGTCTAACTTTGGTATCTACAAGTCATTGCAGAATTGTTTCTTTTTTGGAAGACATCACTGCAGAATTTTCGTCGTGCTTGAATATTGGAACTATCAATATTATTATTATAGACAGATATATGTTGTTGTTTTAATTTATTTATATACTTGATTGAATTGTATTGTATCGATCTCTCACCCTCATATATGTTCATTACTTGGTGCTGTAACTTGACATGTTAATCATTTTTGTACTTTGATATGGCGTGTCAAATTAATTAAGAGAGTGTGGTCAAGCTTATTAGCTCCTACAAACAGCTTACAATTAAGGAAGACTCTTACAAAAGGTTTGATAAATTTTCTGATAAAACAATTACAAGATCTCAAAATAAGTTTTTAGAAGCATATAAGCTCCTAAAAACTAAGTAAAGAAACCCCAACTAAGAGTTTATAAGCACTAAGAGACCATAAAGCTCTTTAAAATAAATTTAACCGAACACCCTCTAAATATAGTAATGATACATAATCGACACATTGAGTACAAATTTGATCGAAAATCATAAATTGGCCAAAAATTGTCACGTGCTATGCACATGACATCAAAATTTTGGGATTTTTATCAAAATTTAAGGGTAAATTGATGATGTGGCATCCAACTAGACAATAAATTGATGACATAAAAATTTATTAGACAAAATGGAAAATTTGCCGCCAATGTGATCTGATCTTATGACCTTGGGTTTAAAAATTAAGAACTTACCACTCCACCACATCACACGATTTTTGTTGTTTAGCTTTGGTTTATATACTTAATTATAAGAGTATATTAACCTATAACTTATTAATTTTTTCTTCAAATTAATTACTTTGCTAATATAAACACATAACTTTAAATGTATTGTAATAAAATATATTAAAGTTACAAGTACAAATAATACATAAATTATTTTAAAAAAAATATTTTTAAGAACTTAATTAGTCTCTGCAAAATTAATGTTTTATATATATTAAATATCATTATTAATATATATTAGTTGCTAAATTATTATACCAATTAATGTTCTAATATATATAATTTAGCAATATTGTCTTTCCAGAAAAATATTGTTTAAAAATATTATATCTAAATTTAATTTAGATATATGTATATTCTTAGCTATAAACTTTTCTCATATTTACAAGAGTCATGTATATAACTACTTATATATTTTTATACATCCATACTTATTCAAATTTTAATATATATTGAAGATTTATAAAAACAAGTACGTATACAAATTATATGATAATTCATATATATTATAATTAGAATAATTGCATATTTATGATAAAATGTAGATAAAATAATCATATATTCTTAAATATATAATTATTTTTTGTAAATACTTAATTAATTATTTATACTGGATTATTGACTATAGATTTTAGTGTGTATATTTATATTGATAATATTCTCTATGTATTAGTTATAGATACTTTTTAATATTGAAAATTACATATTACTAAGACATAATGTGAAGTAATGCTATAGGAACTAAACCAAAGCTAGTAAAATAAAGTTGTGTGATGTGGACATGTGGTGGATTGGTTGAAGTGCTAAATTTTAATTTCAATGTTGTGGGTTTCAAACCCCATTGAATGCAAAAAAATTTAATTTTGTCTAATTGTAATACAACAAAAAGTAATATTATATTAGTGATAAAATTTGAATTGACAATGTTAAAATTATATATATATGTGTGTGTGTGTGTGTGTGTGTGTGACAATAATTTTTGTTTTGTCATAACAAGGATTTTTAATGACTTGTGCTTTTTTAAATTGTCACTATTGACAATTAGTAATGCATATATAGTGATAACTATATTATTGTCACGAAGTTGTCATTAAAGGTGTATCACTACTAATTGTCAATAGTGATAACAATTTTTTTGTCATTAATTATTAAGAACGACAACTTCAATACAAATCTTGTCACTATTAAACATGTAGAACCTATTCTTGTGACTAAAACAAAAATAGAGCTGAGATGGGTCGGGATAGATCCGGAGTTGCGAAATAAGGTCGAAATAGACCGGGGTTGTGAAAGAGTTGGAGAAGTGTGAGGCGCGCCCAGCGCACCATGATGGCGTCCAGGAGCTAGCGGATGTGCCCAAGATGCGCGTGTTTTTGACGAGTTTTGGCGAGTTTTTTATCTTGGGTGCAAGTTTGGTATATTTGAGTCCTAGTTTGATTAAAATTATTTTTTATTGTGTTTAGGAATTATTCGCTTTGTTTATTAGGATTGTTTTCCTAATGTGTTAGGGTTTAGACTTCTCCACTAGGATAAATATAAGAACTCTCCTTGTAATTTGATTGGTTTTTCACTTCGAAAGAAATAAAGATGTAGTCTAGGTTAGCTCGTGGATGTAGGCAATTATGCCGAACCATGTTAAAATCTTCATGTCGTTATCTTCATGTTTAGGCGTAGTTTTATTGTTTCTTGTTTCTTGTTTATTCTTCGTGCTCTGATGCCTACCATCCCTAACAATTGGTTTCAGATCCATAGGTTATAGATTTAGAAGAGCTCCTGAATCTAGATCTATGAGAAAGAATTTTTGGTTAAACACAGATTTTATCGTGAGAATGATGGTAGGAGATGAAAGAATAATTAAGCTCAACAATTTTATTGCAGAGAGCACGAATTGAGGTCGTGGTGAAGCCATAGAAGATAACAGAGGAGGATGGGATCAGTTAGATCACCAACCGAAAAAAGAGTAATCCCGTTGAACGTTAACGAGAAAACGTTGAAAATTCGTTGTGCCAGCAGTTAGGCAGATTCGCAGCAGCTGTGGCATTTTTGTGTTACAAGGTGGGTAAAACACGAAGCCAGTGGGAGCAGTTGCAATACCGGAGGCAGATCCGTAGAGCCAAAGATGAGAGAGCGAATTCGTGTTTTCGAGAGAGAGCAAACGAGTTGCTAGATTGGTTGGGGGACAGAGTTACGGTGCCAAGAAAGCAAATCCACCGAGCCAGAGGTCAGAGTGACAGAATCGGTAATCAAGAGGCTAGAGCCGTATAGTCCAGAGACCAGATGGCAGGATTTTGGAGTCATGACCACGTAGAGATAATCCATGAATGTAGGAAGCGGCGCCGGGAGGGATTGACCTTGGAGTTGAAAGTCATGGAGGCAGGATGCAAAGCCGGGTAGGCAGAGTCACGGAGTCGTTGGTTTTTTTTTTGGCAGAGGGATGCGACATAGCTCGTGGAGTGGGAGCATCGAGCAGGTGTGTCAGTGACCCGAGTTGGCCATTGAAAAACTAAGTAGGCGGATGGATCAGACATAGCTCATACAGGGGTATGGAATAGATATGTGAGAGATCTGAGATTGCCGTTGGAAAAAGTCCTTGGTTGAAAGATGTCAGTGGACGGATTGACCGAGGCGGTTTGGGTTGTGACATGTTCGGGATTTGGGAGTAACCTATATTCGTAGGTCAATTAGACTAAGATAGATATACCACGGTATTTAGAAGTTGGCTAATCACCAAAAGAATATGGTAGTGGCGAGAAGTTCAAAGAGAGGGAATGATGTTCACAGAGAAAGTTCATCAAGTGGGTGGCACTAGAGGATGAATGAATTGACGAGACATAGAAAGGTCTCGGGGTTTGATCTCCATTGGGCTTGGGGATGGGTCGACTAGAGTAAGGTTCACTTAGGAAAAGTGAAGTGGTGGTTCAAGTTGAGTTCGAGAATTTGAAGATCATTCTCCAATTGGGAGATTGATTGGTTTGTGTGGAGATGATTCAAATATCCAAGGAAAAGACTAAGGAAATTGACCAAAAAGAAGACAAAATAGAGCCGAGATGGGTCGGGGTAGATCCAGGGTTGTGAAATAGTGTCGGAATAGACCGGGGTCGTGAAGAAGTTGAAAAATGGAGTCGGAGCAGTGTGAGGTGCACACCGGTGACGGCGCCCAGGCGCAGATGTGCGCAATCTGTGTGTGTGTTTGACGAGTTTTGGCGAGTTTTTTGTCTTGGGGTGCAAGTTTGATGGATTTTGGCAGATTTGAGTCCTAGTTTGATTAGAATTATTTCCTATTGTATTTAGGAATTATTCCCTTTATTTATTAGGATTGTTTTCCTATTGTGTTAGGGTTTAGACTTCTCCACTAGTATAAATATAAGAACTCTCCTTGTAATTTAATTGATTTTTTACTTTGAAAGAAATAAAGATGCAGTCTAGGTTGACTCGTGGATGTAGGCAATTATGTTGAACCACATTAAAATCATCGTGTCGTTATCTTCATATTTAGGCTTAATTTTATTGCATCTTGTTTATTCTTCGTGCTCTGATGCCTACTATCCCTAATATTATTATCTCACTATTTGTTGCCATTCATTCTTATATTAATGATTGTATAATACTTAATTATTTGTTATAATTAATATAACACGAAACAATTGTGTAGCTCATCACTTCACTTAAAAAATAAATTTGAAACATCGATTAAGGTACGAGTGTCGTTCATAAGTATATAAGAATTCTAGAACTTTGAGAATTTGGAGCATAGATCTTCGTTAAGTCAATTTTCTTTAGTTATTTATATATTTACCACTTAAATTTGTAAAAATTAAGAAATATGAATAGAGTGCGGATAAAACACTACACCAAATCACGGCCAAATTTCAGTTTTCATCTCATGTAAGTACATAATGGGCCTTCCGAAACTCTTTCGGGTCGGCCTACGTAATAAATTAATATTAGTAATTATCCGTAATATATATTAATTCCCCATTATTCATACATCAATATTTCTTTTTACTAAAATATCCTTATTTTCACACATCACATTGGTTCCCAGTTCCCATGGGTAATTGAGAAGTGTGTTCAAGATTTTATACTCCATTTGTGCCAAATTATTTTGCTTAGTCTCTTTTCAAGAGTTCCAACATAAGGTTCTTGTTTTAAATGAATTTTTAATTCAAAAAGAAACTATTTATAGAAAGATTCTTGTAAACATCACGTGTCACTACAAAAAAAAAAAAAATTATTGCTCATGTCATTATGTCATGGTGAAAACTTCCTTTGCCATGATAAAACTAATTGACCACGACTTTGCTACGGCTTTGGCCGTCGTATTTGCAAGCATGGCCAAAACATTTTCCATGACTTATTGTCACGATCAATGTTTTGTTCATCGTAAAGACAATGACTTTTAGCTATTGTAAAAAAGTGTTAGGTTAACATTTCTTCCATCACGGCTAGTTAGAGCTTTAAAATAGCTCGCATTCTTTTGCACCATGGCTAACGTTAGTGTGGCTATATGAAACATTTACCGCGACCAAGTTAGCTGTGACCTTAAACCGCTATAAACCATGGGGTCAATACTCAATTTTCTTGTAGTGTGCATATCATCAAATGGTGCAAATAAAGTCGCGTCAATATAGTGTATATGCACTTAATCTACACTATTAGTGTATACCTATATATATACACATATACATACAAACATTTTCCCTATTTATATATCACTTTGAACTAATAATTTAGCTTCTCCAAGTTTCTGAAATATTCCTTCTATTTTTTCTCAAAGTAGAGAATACACAAACCACAATAACTTTTCCAAGAAAATTTTATTTTGGTGATCATTTCGAATTTATGACACAATTATCTGCAAGTTACCAGCCATAAACTTAAATGATAAGATACTGTTAGAAATGATCATCATCTTTGCTATTCAGGACATACAGTAAGGAAAAAAGCCAACACCAAAATCACTTCTGAAAATTGCTGGCAGGGGACGCTTCTTTAACCCTTGCGTCGGAGAGTCTTGCCACTAAATTAAATGTGGCGTTCAAATGGACATCCCATAATGTATCAATCCAATCCAATATTTAACGGTCAAACTCATATTCTCCATTAGTCAATATTTTTGCCCAATTTTATGAGAGAGGATTTGTGCATGAGTGGTACATGATATTGAAGTGAAAGACTTGTGATATTGGATACAATTCGTTTGTGAGTACCATTCGAGCACGAGCTCTCCCAAAATACAGGCCGAAAATCTTGACTAATGGAGCATATGGACTTCACCGTTGAATTTTGGACAGAAATTTCGGTCGTGACTAAATGTGAACATTTTGAAAGTTATGAGACTTAATGCGAAAAACTCATAACAAATGAGACGAAAATTTGAATGTATAGAATTGGGGACAAAAATGCAATTTTCCTAATATTTAATAAATATTCAAAGTACAATCTGGATAATATTTAAGACAATAATGTTAATTATCTGATCATTTGGTGGGCATGATCAACTAATCCGAGATATCCGAGTGGAGCCATGCATGCATGAGAGATTTTTGACGTTTTTTTACTTTAATAAATTGTGTTAGTTATAGTCTTACAGAATAATGCAAGTTTTGGTCTTTGAGCTAGCTAACGACTTGTAATTTATGTTAGTTAATTAAAACTCATATAGATTATACTTGTATAATACGTGTAGGTATGTATAATTGAAAATACTCTTGTTCCTCGTTGCATTATGAACATAAAATTAATGATTAATGCTGGTACTTTTGAGTTGAACCATTTAGTACACGTGTTTTAACTTGAAAAATAATACTTCATATTTGACCAAAAACATATTATTTTTATTTAAATTTTGAAAATAAAATAAATATTATTTTGATTATTAATTGAATATTATACAATTAAAAAACTCAATATTAATAATTTATCAAAATATTAATTATCGACAACTAATGACTCAAAAAACTACCTTTTTGTAATATAAAAGTGAGTACAAGCATTATATCTTACAAAATAATATAACAATAAGCCGTATTTTTACTTCCGTATAATTCATTTTTATTCATATTTACCCGTACGTTTTTTAATCCGTTTATTTCTCATTCCCATAACTTTTAGCTGATTTTTTCATCGTTAGTTTCAACAAAAATCTTTAACATACTCGTATGTATGAGATTTCCGAATTTTTGCCATCTCATATTTAACTATCTAGGGTTGTAATTAATAAGCAATTTTTATTATTTATGAAGAAATACAATTAAGATTCAATATTTTGGGCTTCACATTTTTCTTATCATGACCTTGTGGATGTAATGTGATCAATATAATATCCAAAGAAAAAAAAGATTCTTATTAATATTTTTCTAACCACGTCAATAAATATTCTATATATATAAGGAATATTGTATCTTGGTGACATATGTATATTGAATTGTGGTTCTACAAAATATTTTGTTATCAAAATAATAGTCCTTTTTATTTGCAACAATTGTTTTGATGTAATTTTTCATAAAAGTTGGCGAAAAAGTTTTGAGTTTTAGGTTTGAAGGATAATTTACATTCTTAGTTAAAATGCAAAACAAGCTTATTATTGTCCAAAATTAATTAAAAACCCAGATTGGGTTTTATATTTTAATTTATTGTTTCATTTTATTCAATGTACATCACCTATAAATGACACGTATTTGAAATATTTCTATAAACATATATAAAGATACAAAATTAATGACACTTGACATACATCTATGTAATGTAACATAAAATGAAACTCAAATTAATAAATGATCCAACACAAGAGATTATTGAGGCAACAAAATTGAGATTTATATTTTATACTGCGGAGTATAAAGAACAATACTATTGCCGCACCTTCCAAATAAGGAAACTAATCAACGTTAACCGTGTAAAGATTTTTCCAGCTTTTTGTTACTTTACGTCATGTTTGGTACAACCAAGATAAGAAGACTTGATATGTTTTAGGTTGGGATATTCGCACTAAACGTAGGAAAACACATTTCCATGCTTAGGCATTAATATTCTCTTTTTGCATATCAGATCTTTTGTACCATATGTATTTTATCATCTATTTTGTTTATTATATGTATGCCGCATGTATAAATTTTTTTTAAAATTATACAAGTGACGTGTATTTTATACATATGACATGTACTTATTATATGAAATAAGAGATGAAACATAATTTTCAAATGGAGAATCTGATTTACCCATTTTGTCCGATTAAGTGTAATTTATAATTCACAAGAGAACTTCGTCCTTTATTACTCGAAAGATCTCTTAATGCTCTCTCGCCGGCTTCACCCAAGAATATACGGTAAAAAGGAACAAACCTTTTAATGTGGGTGTTTCAATATATAAGTGCTTCTAAACGTCAAATATTTGGTGAAAATATAATCTAATTAAGGATTCTTGTAAGGCTATGTTCGATTCTTAGAAAATGGTGAAAAAAAGAAAGGAAAAATGAGAATGTCAAAGAATAAGGGACAAAGGTACTATAAGTTGAAGCAAGAATGCCATTTCTTTTTTGCTTTTCCTCAGCAAAATCTTGGCATAAAAGTATAAGAAAGAAAGTATAAAAATCAATATTTTGAAGATGTTACTTATTCCAAAATTCTACTCTAAATTAACTAAGAAATTGAACTTTTTAAAATTAGAAATCCATTTGGAATGGATTCCCCAACCCTTTCCAAATCATTTTCAAAGCAATGCATGCCATCACCAATACATGATACAATGTAGTTTGATTATTCCTGAACAAGAAGTAACTTGAATATATGAGATTAATATATTTAGACAGAGAGAATATCCTTGATTCCAGGAGAAAGATAATTCATATATGTATAACTTGCCCCTTTTTTACATTTACATGGGGTATATATAGTTTTACTGTTTTGCCAACACAAGTTAGCTCAGTTGGTAAGGACAAAGTCACTTCCCCTCAGAAGGTTGTGTGTTCGATTCTCTATACCCACGTGAGGGCTGTGTTGGTGGGCAATTTGTAAGTACCTCTGTAAGTGACATATGGTTCCGGAGGCATGCCCTAGCCTTGGTAGGTGACCTGAGCCGATTCTACCTAAACTTTTTTTCACAAAAAAAAAAAAAAAAACTTTACTGTTACTATTCATCTCTGTGGGTCTTGGGCTTTCCTAGTGTATATTGGACCAATATCCTTTTAGGACTGTTTTAGGTATTCAATAATTCCAGCCCATGGCTTGCAACCTAATAGGTGTCCTAGGCCCAGGCCCCAGAGATAAGCATTTAATTCTCTATCAATTCCTTTACGTCGTCAAAGTGAGTAAATGAAGAGAATTTGGTAAGTGGTAATTCATTTTGTATTTTCCTTTTCGTGAAAGTACTAATAAGTTTGTAGAGAAGGATTGATAGAAATGATTGAAAGAAGCCAAGAGAGCCAAGAAAGCAGTAAAAAATGTGAATCGGGGCGGTCAAAGATGGGTTGACCATAGTCAACACAAGTTTGACCAGGGATTGTTGTTTCATAAGCAGTTTTTGGCTTGTATTTGGTAGTTGGTCGTATTAGTATTGTTTTTTTTACCTAATTGTCTAGGAGTAGGATTGTATTTCTTATTCAAATTAAGTTTTAATTTCCTGTATCAAGTCTTTCATTTTATAAATAATAAACTGTCTACGAGCATCCATAAAAGATGGAGTTGAAACAAACATGTTAGAAATTGACATTAAATATCAGTATGATTTCTTTGTATTTGGACCTTTTTAGATGTCGGTTGGACGATATATATAATATATTTAGTATCAGATAGTACTACTTCCAGGAAAGAAATCCAAAGCTACTAGTAATGGTTAGATTTTCAAAAAGGTGTGCGAAACATCATTGGTTCTTCCTTTTGAATCACGTTTATTTTAATATACATATACATGTATATTATATATATATATATATATATATAGGATTCCCATATATATATATTATGGTTAGATGTGGATACTAATATTCCAATCAGTAGTTTCAAATCAATCAAAGAACATACTAATTAAAGATGGGTAATTGCATATTGCACCCCTAAATTGCCACCTTTTGGCACTTTGCACTCTTAAATTTTATTTTTAACACTTTGCACCCAAGAATTGCATATAATTTAATATTTTGCACCCTAAAACGAATTAACACCATCTAGCTCACGTAAAAAAGAAGTTCACTCGATTTAGAAGGGTAAATTTGTAAGTACAAAGAAGATGGAAATGAACCAAAAAAAAAACATGAAAATCTGTAACGTTTGAAAGCAAAATTGTACCATAAATAAAAACGTAGAATTTATGAAAGTCCTCTTAATCCTGGGTTTAGCCAATAAACTAATATTGTTAAAATCCCTTCTCAACACTTGAAGAACCTTTTATATGCAGAGACAACCAAGCTGAGATATTGAGGCTTGAGGTCACTGGTGAAGATTCTCCAATAGTTTTTCCAGGGTTGAATAGAGTGATTTTAAAAAAATTAGTTTGCCTAGAATTGAAAGGTATTTTATATATTTTTCACTATTTTTTTTTACAATTTTGCCTTCAGACTTTTACAGATTTTCACATTTTCTGGGTATAATTTTACATTTTTTGTATTTTTAATTTCGCTCAAAAAATTATGTAAACTCATGTTTTTTGTGAGTTAAATGGTGCAAATTCATTTTAAGGTGCGAAATACCAAGATATGTATATACTTTGAGGGTGCAAAGTGCCAAAAGGTGGTAATTCGGGGTGTGCATATTGCCAATTACCCATTAAAGATCTTTGTTTTACCCAAAAGGCTTAGCCAAAAACATCTGAGCCTAAGTAATTAGTGCCACAAGTAACTATATTGGATGTCCCACAATACATAAAATAATTCATCTTTTCAGGTAGCATGTTACTCCAATATCTTAATTAACCAAGTAACATGTATACTATTTTAATTGAAATTATAAAGAAAATAATAGTATGAAGCATCAACGTGTTAAATTTAATTAATTATATATAACTAAATCATTCCAATGTAAAAAATGAACCTTCGCAGAAATCACGTAAAATTATTGTATATTGTTAAAACTTTCTCTCTCATGCACTATATAAAGAACCATTAATCATATTATGAAATAACTACAAATATTATAAAATATATACAAATATTCTAAAGTAGAGAGACTAGAGAATTAAGAGGAGAATTCCTTCTTTGATTTTTGGTGTGTCTTAACAATACAACTTCATATCCTATTTATAGGCACAAAATAGTAGGTACAATTATTTCAAGAGTTGAGTGCATAATGGAAAAGATGGATTTACAAGTAGTGGAAGAGCAATGATCATTCACTATAACATAAAGAAGAGGAGAAATGATCATCCATCATATCATGTAGTGGAGGATACATGGACATCCATATAATTATTCATAACACTCCCCCTTGGATGTCCATCACTTAAGAATATGCCTCGTTAAAACCTTACTAGGAAAAACCCAATTGGACAAAAACCTAGTGAAGGAAAAAGAGTACATATCAATACGCAATGAGATGCTGCCTCATTAAAAACCTTACCAGGAAAACCCAGTGGGAAAAACCTTGGTTAAGGGAAAAAGAGTGCGGCGCGTATTATCTCCCCCTCATGACAATATCAGTCAAGATCTTTAAGTCTACGTACTCCAATATTGTAGACTAGTTTTTCAAACGTTGCTGTGGGAAGTGCCTTGGTGAACAAATCAGCAAGATTATCACTGGAACGGATTTGTTGAACATTAATATCACCATTCTTTTGAAGATCATGAGTGAAAAAGAACTTTGGTGAAAATGTTTTGTTCTATCTCCTTTAATGTACCCTTCTTTCAATTGTGCGATACATGCGGAATTATCTTCATATAAGATCGTCGGGATCATTTTTCCAGAAGATAAACCACAAGTCCCTCGAATGTGTTGAATCATGGATCTTAACCAAACACATTCTCGACTTGCCTCGTGAATAGCCAAGATTTCTGCATGATTAGATGATGTGGCCGATATAGTTTGTTTCATAGATCGCCATGAAATAGCTGTGCCACCACATGTAAATAAATAGCCCGTTTGTGAACGACCATTATGAGGATCAAACATATATCCAGCATCTGCATATCCAACCAATTCGGACTTGGGTACATTTGAATAAAACAAGCCCATATCGATTGTTCCTCTAAGGTAGTGGAGTACCTGTTTAACCCCATTCCAATGCCTTCGTGTAGGAGAAGAACTATATAGATTAACAGCGAATGCTATATCAGGTCGAGTGTGACAAGCAAGATACATTAGTGCACCGATTGCACTTAGATATGGTACTTCAGGACCAAGTAGTTCTTCATCACTTTCTCGAGGTCGAAAAGGATCTTTGTTCACATCTAGTGACCTTACGACCATCGGGGTGCTCAATGGATGTGATTTATCCATATAGAATCGTTTTAGCACCTTTGATATATAAGCGTCTTGATATACAAAAATTCCATTATTTAAATATTCAATTCGCAACCCAAGGCAAAATTTTGTTCTTCCAAGATCTTTCATCTCAAATTCTTTCTTCAAGCAATTAACAGTTTTTGAAATCTCTTCAGGAGTTCCAACGATATTTAAATCGTCAACATAAACTGTAATTATAACAAACTCATTTCCAGATGAAAATACAAGGACAAATTTGATCATTCTTATATCCTTCCTTCAACAAATATTCACTGAGACGATTATACCATATTCGTCCAGATTGTTTCAGTCCATACAATGACTTACTTAATTTAATTGAATAATGTTCTCGAGAACTTGAATTATATGCTTCAGGCATATCAAATCCTTCAGGGATTTTCATATATATATCATTATCAAGCGAGCCATACAAATAGGCTGTAATAACATCCATTAGACGCAAATCAAGTTTTTCATGCACTGCCAGACTTATTATATAACAAAAAGTAGTTGCATCCACCACAGGAGAATCAGTCTCCTCATATCTATGCCAGGTCGTTGCGAAAACCCTTGGGCAACAAGACGTGCCTTATATCTTACAATTTCACTTTTTTCATTTCGTTTTCGCATAAATACCCATTTTGTATCCTACTGACTTTACATCTTCAGGTGTACGAACTACAGGTCCAAAAACTTTTACATCTTCAGGTGTACGGACTACAAGTCCAAAAACTTTTACATCTTCAGGTGTACGGACTACAGGTCCAAAAACTTTTCGTTTGTTCAAGCGAGTTTAACTCTGCCCTCATTGCGTCTTTTCATTTTGGCCAATCATTTCTTTGTCGACATTCATTAACAGACTTTGGTTCTTGATCCTCATTATCATTCATCATATTTAGCGCTACATTATATGCAAATTTATCGTCAACGTTGACTTCATTTCGATTCCATCGTTTCCCGTTCATAACATAATCTATTGAGATCTCATTATTTTCACAATTTTCAGGTACCTGAGGTTCTTCTGGAACCGAAATATTAGTTATGACTAGGGACTCTTCTGGAGTTATTTTATCCTCGATTAGACCATCTTGATTCTTAGCTCCTTTTCTTTTTCGAGGATGACTATCTTTGGAACCGATAGGTCTACCACGCTCCAGGCGTGCAGTAGACTCATTACTTTGCCCTTCAGGGACAACAATTCTTACTGGAGCATTAACAGCTGGTACATGTGACTTAGTCACTTTCTTTAAGTCAGTAAATGCGTCTGGCAGTTGGTTAGCTAAACCTTGCAAGTGAATTATCTTTTGAACTTCCAGTTCACTTTGTTTTGTTCGAGGATCAAGATGAGATAAAGATAATTCATTCCAACTAATTTTCTTTTCCAGCTGCTTATTTTCTCCCCTTAATGTTGGGAAATCTGATTCATCAAAATGACAATCAGCAAATCGAGCCTTAAATAAATCTCCAGTCAATGGCTCTAGATACTTTATTATCGATGGAGAATCGAATCCCATCTTAGTGCGTTGTGGTGGAGCAATTGGAACATATACCGCACATCCAAAAATTCTTAGATGGGAAATATTTGGTTCCTGACCAAAAACCAAGTGTAATGGGGGAGAACTTATGATAACTTGTTGACCTTATGCGAATAAGTGCTGCTGCATGCAAAATAGTATGTCCCTAACAAGAAATAGGAAGTTTTGATCTCATAAGTAAAGGTCTTGCAATTAACTGCAGACGTTTAATAAACGATTCTGCTAGACCGTTTTGTGTATGAACATGTGCTACAGGATGTTCAACATCAATTCCAATAGACATACAATAGTCATTGAACGTTTTGGAAGTAAATTCACCCGCATTATCAAGGCGTATCTTCTTAATAGGATAATCAGGAAAATGTGCTCGTAGTCTAATCAATTGAGCAAGCAATCTCGCAAACGCCAGATTGCGAGTTGATAACAAAGATACATGTGACCATCTTGTTGATGCATCAATTAAAACCATAAAATATCTAAATGGTCCACACGACGGGTGTATTGGTCCACAAATATCGCCTTGAATACGTTTCAAAAACGTAAGAGATTCACTTCCTACTTTTGTTGTTGATGGTCGAATAATCAACTTTCCTTGTGAACAAGCAACACATGAGAAATCATTCGATTGAAGAATCTGCTGGCTCTTCAATGGATGACCACATGAATTCTCAATTATCTTTCGCATCATAATTGATCCGGGATGGCCCAACCGGTCATGCCAAATAACAAACTTATTTTGATTCGCAAACTTCTGGTTTACGATAACATATGTTTCAATAGTAGATATATGCGTGTAGTACAAACCGGAGGAAAATGCAGGCAATTTTTCCAATATACATTTGTTACCAGATATTGTATTAGTGATGTAAAGATACTCAATATTGCCATCACTTGTTGTCTCAATATGATATCCATTTCGGCGGATATCTTTGAAGCTTAGTAAATTTCTTTGAGATTTGGTAGAATATAATGTTTCATCAATATAAAATTGCGTTCCTCCGGGTAACAATATATTAGCTCTGCCGGAGCCTTCAATTAACTTTGTACTACCTGATATAGTACTAACATTGGCTTCTTGCATTACTAAATAAGAGAAGTATTTTTTATTTTTGAGGATGGTGTGAGTTGTTGTACTATCAGCGAGACATATTTTCATTATTGATGTTGTTGCTGATAGAGTAAATACTCATTCTTTATTGGAACATAAAAAGACATAAATCAATATCAAAAAATATTATTTAATATAAGAAACGATAATCTTATGAATAAATTCATTCTTAAAAAGAAAACAACATGCTTAAATATTTATTTATAAAGTACTAGAATTAAAATTTAACAAATTTATTTTTGAACACTTCAATCTCCAATCAAGTGACCAATTTTTTCATTAGGATCATCAAAGAAATCAGCAACATCTAAATGAGTGTCATCAAAATCGGCCATGATCAGAATCGCCTTCTTCAAAAGCAAAATTTGTTTCTATTTTCTTTCTTTTACTTTTTAGCGATTCTTGGTAAAGGTCAACAAGATGTTTTGGTGTACGACAGGTACATGACCAATGACCTTTACTACCACAACGATAACATAAATTTTTCACAAATTTGCTATTTTGGCCACTTTCATGTTTCTCTTCATTATTTTTCCACTTCTGGTGGAAAGATGTATTCTTTGAATAACCACCACGATTTCCATAACCATATCCACGACCACGCCCACGTCCATGATTTCTTTAATGATTAAAATAGTTATGTGCTGCTACTTTCACTTCAGGGAATGTAGCAGAACTAGTTGGACGGGACTCATGATTAAAATAATTATATATTGCTCAACACATTCACTTCAGGGAATGAAGTATAGTTATTTGCATATATGAATTTATATATTGCTCAACACATTCACTTCAGGGAATTGAGTATAGTTATTTGCATCAAGATGAATTTCAACATCTAACGCCCAAGAAAAATAATTTTTCCTCGTAATATCAAGAGTCACAAAGTCAAGTTTTTTCAAGATTCATCAATATAATACTATTATCAAAGTATAAAATGAATAACATAACAATCATTCAACTTCTTAAATATTTTCAACATGATAGGATTATTCAAAAGAATAATACTAATCAAATATATGCACATATACATATGTCTTCTTTCCAAACATCAAGAGAATTATTGCATATTTCTATTTTTGTTAAATATTGAAATATACGTACCTTTTTTTTACCTTTTCTTCTTGCTTTGTTTTAAAAATCTTGTCCATCAATTTTCTTTACAAACTCATAATAACTCACGAAAATCTCTCAATGGATTTTACATCATACGTTGAGTACCCCATGTACATCTTTAGCCAAATTTCAAAATGATTAACATCTTGAGACGGATCGTGCTGATAACGTGTTATGAAATAACTACAAATATTATAAAATATATACAAATATTCTAAAGTAGAGAGACTAGAGAATTAAGAGGAGAATTCCTTCTTTGATTTTTGGTGTGTCTTAACAATACAACTTCATGTCCTATTTATAGGCACAAAATAGTAGGTACAATTATTTCAAGAGTTGAGTGCATAATGGAAAAGATGGATTTACAAGTAGTGGAAGAGCAATGATCATCCACTATAACATAAAGAGGAGGAGAAATGATCATCCATCATATCATGTAGTGGAGGATACATGGACATCCATATAATTATTCATAACAAATCAAACATTATTGCAGATACTCACAAAGAATTCTTTAAACAGTCAAATATCCTGAGATAAAATCAAAACTGTAATGGAAGCACAAAATATATCAGATTTTGATTTGGGTTTGCTCCAATCCATACAAAACTATCTTCTCACTGATTTCGATTTACCGCAAGATTTTCAATGCAATAATGTAACCTTAGTCAACGAAGAAGACGAATATTCGTCGCAAATGGTGGAAGAGTTATTGTTTAACGAAGAAGACGAATATTCGTCGCAAATGGTGGATGAGTTATTGTGTAGCAATAACGACGGTACGCCGAGTAAAGATTTTCAGACGCCGGCGGTCAAGTGGAAGAGGTATAGGGGAGTGAGGAGGCGGCCGTGGGGGAAGTTTGCGGCGGAGATGAGGGACCCCGCCAAGAAAGGCTCCAGAATATGGCTCGGGACTTACGAGACACCGGAGGCGGCGGCTTTGGCTTACGATCGAGCCGCTTTTAAACATCGTGGCTCACGGGCTCGGGTTAATTTTCCTCACCTTATTGGGTCCAATAATATAGAGCCAATCAGGGTGACTTATAAGCGACGAAGCCATATCTCACCGGATTATGAGCCGGCGCCATTGTTCTCACCTTCATTCACAATAAATGTAACTCCAAAGAAAATGAAAATAGTTATGACCAGGGGCGGATCTACTTGAGGCCCGGGGGGCAGTGCCCGCACTGAATTTTTTTTTAATATATAGATATTTTAAAATTTTAATTTATAAATTACATTAATGCACCCACTCAAATTATTAAATGCCCCCCTCAATTTTAAAAAATCATTTTTTTACCTTACAAAATTTTTTATATTTGAATTTCGTCCCCCTCAAGATCGAGAAATATCATGTTTTCCCCCTTTACTTTGAGTTCGCCCCCCCCCCCCCCCCAAAACGCAAAATCCTGGCTATAACAAAAGAGGTATAAGAGTATAAATTATGTCAAAAGTTGTAATTGAACCTAATTTCTTATTATATTTTCCCCCATAAATATAGTGTATCGTACTGCGGGGGCAAGCCCCCCGCACCCCCTTAACAAATTGTATAACTATATCACAACAATCTCGTCCCCCCTGGTAAATTCCTGGTGCCCCCACTGAACAAAAATTCTAGATCCGCCACTGGTTATGATCTAATATAAATTGAATGTTAGGATTTGTTTGGATTGAGTGCACATGTTGCTCTCGTTCCACAAATCTAGGGGTTGGATTACAATAGATTAGAGTTTAGAGATTTTAAATTTTTGAAATTGTATTTTATAGGGAAAATACAATTTACTACCAAGAATTATATCCCTTGTATTAAATACCCCTTAAAACAATTTTTTTTTTTTATCATTTACTCCTTCTAAAATATATATGTCCATTGTACGGTGAGAAAACTCACGTTAAAATCGTACCATGGTTGCATTACTGAGACTTTTTTACCCTTGCACTCGACATCACGATTTTTTAAACTTCTTAATAGAAGTATTAACGCAAAACCATGCATGTTGTATTAATTAAACCTAAGAATGAAATTGGTGTATTATAATGTTTTATATTTTTGGCATGCAACTAAAAGAAAAGACTTAATTGTTTGAGAGACTAAATAGAATTCAGGACAATAGTGCAACAAACATAATCATACCTCTTTACTTTGAAAATTTGCATGCGAGACTTGATCCTACAAAAATCAGCCGGAAAAACGGCCTGAAGGACTAATCTATAACAATAATTAAACTCTGGGGAATATAACTTAATATTTGATACTTAAGGATCAAAGTGATATAAAGATTAAACTATAGAGATTATTGTTGATGTAATGACACTTACAGTCCCGAAGTACAAGATTAATGTCAAAGTAGTCCCTAATCTAGAAAATGTAACTTTATTGTCTCTAAAGTTCAGCTTTCGTTTCACTTAAGTCCTTTTTGACATTTTTATCCTTATGTGTAAGCATGCTTTTTGAAGCAAATCTAACGATAAAAATGTCCAAAAATGATGTAAGTGAAACAAAATTTGAACGTAAGGGAAAATATGGCTAATTTTTCTACATTAGGGACTACTCTGACACACAAATCTTGTACTTGAGAGACTATAAATATTATTTTCCCTTGCTGATATTAACCCTTAATCCTACGTGATATACCAAACTTGGGTCCTGGGTCGTTCTTGTACACGAACCTATCTAACTTGACTTACCAAACCTAAGGCACCAACTTGTGTTAGAATATTGGTCAAGGCTTCGACTCGTACCAACACACAAGTCTACACTAAGGCCACTTAACCTATCATCTAAATATTTACTTCATCAGTATAAAAATTCATACACATTAAAACGTCTTCTTAAATACTGAAGAAGTGGGGGACTTAATGATATACCAAACTTGGGCCCTGGGTCGTTCTCGCACACGAAATCGTTGGTGATGTCGATTTTTCTCGCCAAAACTGCCAGGTCGGTCATTAATACGAGGCTAGTGAGTGGTGAAAGTGAATACGAGTCCAGCCTTCAATTACAAATTATGCTCTGGTATTAGGTTCGAAGAATCCGCGTGTTTCTAAGTGGATCAAATAGGGTCGACCCGTAACCTTAAGTGTGACCCAGGATCAGAACCATCTATTAACTACACGTGGCGTGATCTTAGGGCCCCAACTATCACCATCATATCCGTACGATACAACATCTATAAATTTCATCTCAAAACAAGTAACAAAGGTGGACAATCTGATTTTCTACTATAGACTTATAAGTAAGTTCCTTAAATATAAATTTGGGTTCTCAGTTCGTTAGTACGACTCTCCAACTGGAAGCATATCTCATACTTGAACTACGATAGACTTGATCCTCAAGTGGGTACGTAGGTAGCTTAGTATCATCTAAGTGCAGTCTATAATCTAATTTTCACCTCATTAGTCGTACGACTTGACCCAGACTGAGATAGGAAGGGTCCCCCCGGATCTGACCTAAATCAGTTGGCGCCGTCTATGGAAACTTTTACTTTGGGTTGCTGGGTAGAATTTCAGGTATGGACACTGCGAATCAAAAGTTGAAGCAAATGCAGATAGAGGAGTCGTCCACCGATGGTCCAGACAGAGAAGATGTAGCTACGAGTGCAGGAGTGATCACAATGACGATGGAGGAGCTGAATCGGAAACTGAAAGAGCATGGGGATGAGATATTGAGGAGGTTTATGACACAGACCCCGACAACACCAAACATAGGTCAGGTGCATCCTTCGCCCCCAACTCCGAGGAGATTGTTCCATGGGCAAAGAGGCGAAAAAGGTGATAAAGAGAAAAATGGAGCTCAGAGGCATTTGTCAGATGACGAAGTGGACAATCGTGGGCTATTGGGCGAAAGAAAGGGAAAAGCCCCTATGACTGAGGTCCCGAAGGAGAAACCAACTCTATCCTGGGTAGAAATTGAAGATATGTATGAGAAGCTGGATATGGTCAGTCAGAAAGTGGAAGCGCCTGAGAGGAAGTTTAGGCATGTGACACCATTGTTGGCTAGAAACTCCCCATTCTGCGTCGATATTTTGAGGGAAGTGCCTTTAGCCAACTTTAAGATGCCCGAACTAATGAGGTACGATGGTACCGGCGACCCTAGAGCTCATCTAACCCCATATGAATTGATGATGTCTTTACAGGAACAATCCGAGGCAGTAAAAGCACGGATATTTATCACGAATCTAACGGGACGGGCGCTCGAATGGTTTACGAACTAGGCGCCTGGAACCATAGTGTCGTACGAACAACTAATTCTCAAATTTGAAAATCACTTCGGGATTAACAAAAAGGGGGAAAAATCAGTCTCGGAAATAATGGGATTGAAACAAGGTGTATCGGAGACCCTACGAGATTTTATACATCGGTTCAACCAAGAAGTTTGGAGATACCTGAGTTGACGGAGGAGCTGATTGTGACTTTCTTGCTGTTGGGTCTCCAGAAGGGACCATTTGCTTCGACCTTGGCGCGAGGTGCTCCTCGAGACCATGAAGGTCTCATAGAGTTGGCAGAGCAATACATCAACGAAGAGGAGATGAATTTGTTAAAAGATGCTGAAAATCTTCCTCCCATGAACGATCGAAAAGATCGAAGGGATAAACATAATGAACGACACGAAGGGTCGGGGTCCAACAGAGACCATGAATGACGCCGTCGATTTGTAAGCAATGAACGACACGAAGGGTCGGGGTCCAACAGAGACCATGAACGACCCCGTCGATTTGTGAAATATGAACAGTACGCGCCTCTTAACTCTACGCGAAGTAGAGCATTGATGGCAGTTCAGCATATGAATGTTCTCCAGTGGCCAAGACAAATGAAAACAGGGCATCATAGAGATCCGCATAAATACTGTGAGTTTCACAAAGTCAAGGGGCACGACACTGAAGATTTCTTCTAATTGAAGGATAAAATAGAGCGATTGATAAAAAGCGGATTGCTTAACGACTTCATCGATCGCACTCTAGAGGACGTAAGAGCCCCCGAGGCCGACCGCAGGAAAGAGGTAAGACGCTCGTGCAGTAGGTCTCAGGATCGTGAGTACAATCGAGGTCGTCAGGGTCGTCGAGAGGATCAACCAAACCGAGACTATTATCGGGAGAATGACCAAGCTCGGAATAACAATTACCGACAGAACAATAACCAAAATCGGGAGGAAAACCCTCGTCGTGACAATCGACGACGTGAAGGAAATGAAACCAGAAACCTGGCCACAAGGGTGAGATTCATATGATAGCTGGAGGTCCGACGTGCGGAGATTCTTCGAATGCCAGGAAAAGACATGCTAGGGAAATTCGATCTTCGTACTATCGAAGTGAACCTATACGTGTACTCTCTGTCGCATCGAAAGACGAACCTATCACCTTTGATGATAGCGATTTTGATGGAATGACGGAACCACATAATGATCCCATGGTCATTACGATGGATGTTGCGAATTTTCCTGTCTACAAAGTATTGGTAGACACAGGGAGTTCAGCGGATATAATTTTTTGGAATGTGTTGCAGCAAATGGACTTGGGACGGATGAACTTGCGTCCGGTGAGTACTCCTTTAGTCGGATTCACCGGATCACAAATTATGCCGATGGGATCAATTGAGCTTGATGTATCTTTGGGATCTGCCTCGAAGCGAAAAACAAAAAGGGTGGTATTTTTGGTGGTGGATGCACCATTTGCTTATAATATGATAGTGGGCCGACCTATGTTGAACTTATTCGGAGCTATTGTCTCTACTCCGCATTTGAAGATGAAGTTTAAAACTTAGGATGGTATTGGTGAAGTCCGAGGCAATCAGCTCGAAGCTCGACAATGTTATACTACTTACCTAAAGCCCAATACTGGTAAGAAGCGGAAATTCGAGGCTACCAGGGTAGAAATACTCTACCCGGAGGCTCATATTCTTATGCAGAACCAAGAGAAGAAATACAAGAGAGACGACCTCCGAGTCCAGCCAATTGAGCATAAAACTATAGAACTTTTTGAAAGAGACTCATAGAAGACAACCAGGATCGGAGCACAGATGAGTCCTCAAATGGAGTTGAACATGATAAACTTTTTGAGGGAAAACTTTGATATTTTTGCATGGAAAGCTGCGGACTTTCAAGGAATCGACCCTTCGGTGATTGTGCATCGCTTGAATGTCGACCCAACTGCGAAGCCGGTCCGCCAGAAGCGTAGGAACTTCGATCCCGATCGCGACATGATCATTGAAGAAGAAGTGAAGAAACTCTTAGATGTTGGATATGTAAATGAAATTCAATTCACTGAATGGCTTGCTAATGTAGTCCTTGTTCTGAAATCGGGGAACAAGTGGAGAATGTGTACCGATTTTACTGATTTGAACAAAGTTTGTCCTCGAGACCCTTACCCCTTGCCTCGTATAGATTTACTGGTTGATTTGACTGCTGGATGTGCATTTCTTAGTATGATGGATGCCTACCAAGGCTTCAATCAAATAATGATGGCAGAAGAGGATAGAGACAAAATTCCTTTGTCACAGCCCGAGGAGTTTATTGTTACAAAGTTATGCCTTTTGGCTTACGAAATTCGGGGCTACCTATCAAAGGTTAGTGAATATGATGTTTGCAGAAGAGATAGGAAAAACAATAGAGGTTTACGTAGATGATATGCTCATAAAAAGTGTTGAAGAGGACCAACATCTATCTCACTTACAAAAATCTTTTGCTATAATGAAACAATATGGAATGAAACTGAATCCGCACAAGTGCATCTTTGGTGTACGAGGTGGGAGATTTTTGGGATACATGGTTACGGAACGTGGGATAGAAGCCAAACCTGAAAAGATAGAAGCAACTTTAGGTATGACCTCCCCGAAAAGTGTGAAAGAAGTGCAAAAGCTGACAGGTCGAATGGCTAGCTTAAATCGTTTTATATCATGATCCGCGGATAAGGGCTTACACTTCTTTAAAATCCTGAGGAAAGTAAAACAGTTCGTATGGACAAACGAATGTGAGGAAGCTTTTCAGAGCTTAAAGTCATACTTGATGTCGCCTCCGCTTTTGACCAAATCGGTTACAGGAGAGCCTTTATTTCTATATCTGGGAGTCTCTGTAGCTGCGTTAAGTGTTGTCCTCGTACGTGAAACCGAAGGTAACCACATACCGGTTTACTACGTGAGTAAATTAATCCAAGGTGCTGAGCTAAATTACATGGAGATCGAAAAATGGGCCTTTGCTCTAATGACTGCAGCTCGAAAATTGCGACCCTATTTTCACTCTCATCATATCATCGTTTAACGAATCAACCTCAAACAGAGGTATCGTTATCAGGAAAGAATTGGATTAAACAAACTAACTTTCAAGTGTAATATAGATACGAAACTTCTCTCTGATCCGTAGTGTAATGAATTGATTATTCTAACGAATAACCTTAAAAGAGGGGGGTTCTAGCAAAAACCGACGTCTCGGGAAGGATAGTGAAATGGGATCTGGAATTGGGAGAATTTAGCATGGAGTATCGAACAGTCGGTCACTTGTTAAGGCTCAAATATGGTGATTTTTGGTTGAGGAATGACAGCTGACCAAATCAGGTAGTTGCAACTGCGGAAGCACCGATGCCATGGATACTAATGTGGATGGATTGTCATGTGATGCGAGAGGAGGGGTAGGGGGAATTGGTTAGATCACCTGACGGATCAGATTGGGAGTTTGCACTGAAGCTAATTTTGATGTAACAAGGATAACAAGGCTTGAGTATGAAGCGTTATAGCAGTGAGGTGAAAAATGGCAAGAGAACTGAAGTAAACATCATAAAATCTGACGATTCCCAGTGAATAGCGAAACAAAATGCCGGGACTAGGAAACAAAAGAGAAGACGGTGATAAAATAACTGGGCAAATAGAGAATTGATGTCCGGATTCGTAGAGAGTGAACTCAACAAAAATTCCACGAGAGGAGAATGATCTTCTTCTTCTTTTTTTTATTTCAAGAAACAATTTTTATTTTCAATGAGTGAAATCATAAATATATATTTTTAAATATGTTATATACTGGATCATAACATATTTTATACTTTTTTCATATGAGCTTTAATCTATTTATAGTGCATAGCACGGGGACAGTTAGTTAACTAGGAAAGTGAATTACCTTTCTTATACATATATACGTTTGATCAAATCAAACCAGCTATATTTTGTTCATATGATATCATATATTGGTGTTTTATTGTAATTTGTTTTTTATGAAAGATTTATCATGTGAATTAGCGTTAGCTCAAAAGTCAAACTTGAAAAATAAGTGACCGAAAAGAATATCAACCTAATTAATTTGGACTTAAACATTACGTCACAATTCGATAATAGTTTATGAAATTAATAACAAAAACATTACTAATTTTAAAGAAACGTTTAAAACCATAAAAAAAGAAAAAATGTGTACTTCCACTATAATTGTCTTCCACGCGACCTCTCCTTTAATTTAATTGGTCCCATGCATGGAGCACTTTATAAGCAAAGGCGTGCGATGAGACTTTCCTTTTTTCCCTTAAAACGCGCTTTTCTACAATATATAGTAGAAGAATGAAATGAAAAGGTCCTTTGGTGGGAGAGTGGGGATTCCATGTTTCAGACGTAGGGTGTTTACCCTGGTCCACCACAAAGAAGGACACAAATTGGACGTCCGACTGAACGAAACTCCTCCCCCAATAGTATTCAGGGGGACAATTACTAGTAACATTGTTTTTAACTTTGTATATAGATGTAACATATCGATCAATCATATAAGAAAAGATATTATAATATTTTGCACTTTCATTTAGCCAACTTCCAAATGACCACATTGGATAATTTGACAAAAAAAAAAGAAAAAAAAAGGAATACTTAGCTTAACTTCAAAGTGAAAGTTTGTCAATTCAAGTATTCACATTAAATATGTGAATATTATATATATATACACACACATATGTATCATAATATATACTACATAGATGTGAATATCTAATGACTAGATGAACGAGTCTTTACATGCATGAAATATAGAGAGGGAAGCAACATATGCCTAAATTAGGATTCCGTTACACAAGAAAATGACTTAAAGCTATAATTAGTTTGATGAAAGCAGATTCTAGCATGCTAGTATGCTTTTTCTTAGTGAAGAAATTAAGTTATCGATCATTCTATTACAAAGATATCGATAACTAGATAAATTATAAGATCGAAATTATTTATATTGAATTGATTACAATGAATAACGAGATAAATATTTAGTAGGACTTGAACCTTAAACGTTAATACCTATAGATTTAAAGTTTTGAGGTATTATCATGTATGCTTGTAGTAACAATTTAGAGCCGGTTTGGCTTCAGGTTGAAAAGTACTTATATATAGTAATTAGGGTTTGTACTGCAAATGCCGTTTGGTTGTTTGCAGGAATGTTTGACCCTTTTTGTATAATTTTTATTGGATTTTTTGCATTTTAAAACCATATTTCCACAAATTAACGTTAAAAATTCAAGCTTTTGTCGTAAACTAATTTTACTAAAATCAACTCTTCCACTATCATTGTGCAGCAAATAAACTAAATACACTCGAGGAATATACCCTGTCTTAAGCATATCATACTTGTAAGTCAGAATTATTCTAAGCTTGCAGGAACATGAAAAATAACCAAACTATTCAATACTTGATTATGTTTAAAATCGATTGCTAAAAACATGTTTGAGCGCATTTCGTTATAGTATAACAACCAAGTTTGCACACATTTTCATTTGATAAGATTTGAATTCATTCTCGACTCGATTAGATAAAAAATGATAAATTAATGAAAAAAACTACTCATATTCTAGTCGAGTAAAGCTCGTTCGAGTTCAAGTTCATTTCAATCAATGTCCAAACACATTTACAAGTTTGATGAAATTTCACCTAAAATTAATCAATCTATTATTCGATTAGACCGTTTATAGTTGCAAACAACTAATGAAAAATCTTGTCGAGCATATGTCCAAATGTACTGTAAATCAAATTACTCCAAAAGCTACGAATTCATGAGGCCATCAATCTTGGTACAAAAGAGACATGATAATTATGATTTGCAAATTAAGATAACAAATAGTCAAAAAGATTGTTAAGTGTCTATAACTTGAAGGTTGGAAGAGTGACATACATTTACATGGACAAATCTCCTTTTTGCAAGAATGCGACCAAAAAAAGCAAACATTAAGATCCAAATATTCAAACAAAGCTAAGAGAAAGACCCTTTTTAAAAATAATAATGGATTTCCATAAATCCACTTTAAAAAAGAACCCTAGCTTTAGGGCAACAAACATATGAAGATTTCACTTTAATTTTCTCTCTTGCCCCTTTCACTGTCCTAAACAAACGTGCCCTTCACTCTGCATTAAAGAGACAAACTCTGCATGCGGGAATTTATATATATATATATATATATATACACACACATGTATATACATACATAAAGGTACACACACATATCTATCTATCTATATATATATTCCAAGAACCTGGTTCATCTGCTTAAGTTTCAACAATCTACCACAATGGATACAGAAAAAGAACACCTTCAGAGCCAAGATAGGCATAATTCTTCGTATATAAGCAATCGAGCTTCGTTCTTCAAGTTTTGTGATGAGGGATAAATTATTTTTGAATAAAAATGATGAATATTGGTTGATTATATATCTTCCATGCGCGTATATGCGAAGGGGAATCAAGAACTCCTGGTCCGATCACTGAGTATTGATTTTTTTTTTGTTTTTTGTCGATTGATTTTTATTTCGCATATAGGATATATGCATATATCCTATGTACTATAGGATATATGCATATAGATTAGCTCTGGTGCCTTTAGTGTACGTGAGAAATATGAGTGCTTTTAGATGTTTGGTTTGATTGTACTTGTTTTTACCTTGATTTTGGTTCTTATATATATACACTTGGATTTTATGCAGTAAATCTCTATTTTAATATATTCTTTTTAATTTCTTTTTGAATATTTGTTCCTGGGCACTGCAAGATTTATTATATCCCCATAATTTCTTATTGAAAATATATGTGGAGTCATGAATTAATGATTCAATGATGAGTCCAATATTGATTGAATTTTAATTCATTAACATGATTTAAAAATAAGTCAAGATATACTACAAAAAATAATACATTAATAACAAAATATCAAGTGGCAATGTCAAAGTGATCACTAATTGTAAATTTTTAGTGATAAGAATTTTTGTTTTGTCACAAGAATAGGTTTTATATGTTTAATAGTGACAAGATTTGTATAGAAGTTGTCACTCTTGATAGTTAGTGACAAGGAAGCTGTTGTCACTATTGACAAATAGTGACACACCTTTAGTGATAACTTAATGACAACAATTATAGTTGTCACTCTATTTGTGTTGTCAATATATATATATGTCACTAATTGTCAGCAGTGACGACTTTAGAGAAACTCTTGTCACTAAACATTCTTATAGTGACAAAACAAATATTTTTGTCACTCATTCTTTATATCTAGTGACAATTTTAATATTGTCACTTCAAATTTTATCACTAATATTTCTTTTTGTTGTAGTGATAATATTTGTATATATAAGAATTATCGTAAAATAATAACTCAAGAATTTTTTAATAGCCAGCTAGCTATTAGTTTTGCTATCTTTTCTTTGTGAAAAACTTTCTACGTATCCGGAATTAATTATACAATCATTTGAGTAAGATTCTCCATATTCATTTTTTGGGATACTTATGGGGTGCACTATGAGCAATACGCCTAGTTTTAATATATTATTATTATTTTAATGTGATCTCTCGCATTCGTTGTGTGGAAGATCGAGATTGGGATGTCTCATTTCAATTGATTTGGCGGGAAGCAAACCAAGTAGCGGATGCTTTAGCTAAAATGGGGACTTAATTCGCACATGCACCTTACGGATGCACCACACTCACAAGTCTATCACCTCTTAGATAATGATAGAGAAAGCATTACATGGCCTCGTTTTGTGACTATGAACCCGAGTATATCGGGCTAGATGACAGTTTTTGGGTACCCCTCCATTGCAATGAAAAAAAAATATTTATATTATTATTATTATTATTATAGGGTGCACTAGGAGCAGTACAGATTTTCTATGTTCACTTTTTGGGATACTTATAGGGTGCACTATGAGCGATACTCATAGTTTTTAATTTATTATTATTATTATTATTATTATTATTATTATTATTATTATTATTATAGGGTGCACTATGAGCAGTACTCTTTATATAGTTGCACAAGGTGCAAATGGATGTTAGATAGGCAATCTCATGACAATTGCACGCTCATGCCCGAAAGTTGTCATTGTATACTCCAATGGGTTGGAAGGCGGTGAGCAAAGGAGGGGGATGGTGGATGAGATCTATCAGTAGCAACTACGACATACAAATGGATCGGAGCAACCTATCTATGGAATTTTTTTAAATACACTCAGTACACCATACACCAAATGATGTAGATTATGCTGCATCATCGTATATACATATATATGCATGGTGTATGTCAGTACTGACATGACAAAACATGAAATACAAAAAATGATGTCAGTATTGTTTTAATTTTCACGATAATAGTGAGAAATACAAAACATGAAAAGTTACTCATATTGTATATAAGACAACAGATAATATTGTATTATTTAGGTTTTTGTGGTTTTCCTTTATAGGATTTATATTATAATATTAGTCCTATAAAATTGGACATGTTGCAATTTTAGTTTTGTTGTTTACACACTTGCAAAATTAGTCACATAGAAATTGTCTGCAATTTTGGTCTTGTTCGTTAAATGTTGTATTTCATTTGCACGTACCGTTAAGTTTATTACTGATCACATACCTTGCACGTGACCAAACTAACGCTTTCTATTTATTTTTAATAGTTGGGACTAAAAATGCTTAAAAAAAAATTAAAAAATACATTATATGAGACTAATTTTTATAAATTTGTAAACATTGGGACTAAAATTGGAAAGAGCATATCCTATAGTAGTCAATTTGCACTTTTCCCTATATAAGTTGTGGTATTGGATGTTTCTAGTTTGATTAAAAATCTAATCTATGACTGTGCAAATAGTCCATGCGTATTAAATTGTTTCACACCTTTAGTAAAATAAATATGAAACTATTGAGTACTATTACTACAATAAAAAGTCATGTTAGTGACAAAAGTGTATGTGACAATGTTAAATGTTAAAATTGTCACTAGATATATATAATGAGTGACAATAATTTTACTTTGTCACAAAAATATTTTTTAGTGACAAGAGTTTCTTTAAATTTCACTATTGACAATTAGTGACACATGTATAGTGATAATACAAATAGAGTGACGACTATAATTGTTGTCACTAAGTTATCACTAAAGTTGTGTCACTAGTACTGACAACAAATTACTTGTCACTAAGTATCAAGAGTGACAATTTTTATGCAAATCTTGTCACTATTAAACATGTAAAATTTATTCTTGTGACAAAACAAAAATTCTTGTCACTAAAAATTTGCAATTAGTGACAATATTTACATTGTCACTTGACATTTTGTCATTAATATATAATTTTTTTGTAGTGTATATAACTATCAATATTAGTATATATGAGCATATGACAGATATCAGGACTCGCGCATGCCCTTCAAATGTGATTTTTGTAATTGTTGAAAAGTTAGGAATATAAGATAATGCGATTCAATAGTCATGCCATTTATCATTTGGTCATAAATAATATGAACCTTCAAGGTCATGTACATTGATATAAGAAAAAAAGAGAAAAAAAGAAGCCAATTCAAAGTCAATTAAAGTTAACACTTATGTATTTTTGCATATATTTTGAGATTTTCACCCATTTGCTCGCCAATTAACTTATTTTTATTATAATGTTATAGAAAAGACAAATTTATCAGCAAAAATAAATAAAACTATCGATTATGTGACCCTTTATTGTTAGTGTAATCAAAATTCTTATTTATTCATTTCTGCAAGAGATGATATGAAATAATAGAATTTCTTTCTCATACTTTTTTTTTCAATTAGGTGTTTGTTGTGAACTCCTACAATGTTAGGAATATTTTTATTAATATTTATAATTCTATGCTCTTATCTTTCCAATCAAGTTTTTCAATTGTAATTTAAAAGTCAATGAACTGCAAATAGAAAAACTTAAAAAAGTTAAAAAAAAAAAGAAAGAAGAAAGAAAGTAAAGCATGCATAATGGAATATATCACCAACAACCCAATCTTTTTAATAATTAGATTTTTGAAATTTCTTATATTATAAAATTCATGTAGAAATCCATTTTACAGCTCTTATATTGCTCATTAGAAAAAAAACATATTTATTATAAAAAAAAATATGTGGTGAAATACATAAAACTACTTACTACTATTTAAACTTATATATATGTCAATCATTTGCACAAAAATATCACATATTATTCAATATAAAAGAATATATACGAAATTACTTATGAGTAAATAAGTGCATATGAAGACAACATTACTTTTTTTTAGAAGGTTAGATTAAATTAATTAAAAATACAATTAATTTATTTACTTAATTCACTTACCTTTTTTTTCTAGAATACATTCATGTATAGTTATTTTAATTTTCACATAAAATTAAAAAATGTAAATCATCCTTTACCTTTCATACTATTCGCGAATATATCATGTGGATTAAATGGTTTGATACCACTACCAAATATGAAATTACTATAAGTACTATGTGACTATAACTCACATAGTACTATAATTACTATGCGACTGTCAATATTATTATAGGGATAACTGCATCAATCTCCCCTAAACTATAACCATTTAACACCCACACTCCTCACGTTTGGAATATTGGCATGAACCTCCCCTCCTTCATTTTTTTCGTTAAATTAACTAGTTATGGACTACAACACCCTTCATTATTGAATTAAACTATTGAATTGTACTTAATAATTTATTGGAGAATGAAAAAATTTCAAAAAAATCCATGAAATGACATTATAAGGCGAATTGCATTTTTCGTCCGTTTATCTTTACCACTTTTGGGTTTTGGTCCTTTTTTTTTTCGATTTGCAAAGTCGTCCAATACTATCCAACTTTTGGTAATTTTAGTCCGATTTTGACCGGAGAGACCAATTTGGCCGAAATTTGCCACGTGTCGGACACGTGGCGCTGACATGGACAAAAATTGGGGATTTTTCAATTTTTCCACCAAAATGGACGCTGACTAGGACAAAGTTGATGAGGTGTCATACCATTTGGCATGCAACATCATCAATTTTGTCCTAATCAGTGTCTATTTGTTATGCCACCTCATCAATTTTGTCTGATCAGCATCACACGTGGTAAATTCCGGCTAAATTGGTCAGCTCAGGTCAAAAGCGGACTAAAATTGCCAAAAGTCGGATAGTTACAGGACGACTTTGCAAATCAAAAAAAAAAAAATAGGACCAAAATTCAAAAGTGAAAAAGATACAGGACGAAAATCGCAATTAGCCCAACATTATAAGAAACACAAAAAATAAAGAGGTAATGACATTGACCCATCCAAACTATTTGGGTTTTTGCATTTTTATAAACTAACTTTATTTTTTTGCATTTTTTTTATCTGAGCTACACTTGTTTTTACACTATTTTATCTAAACTTATTTATTTTTTCACTTTCTTATCTAAACTACACGAATTTTTACAAAATTTTATACTTTTAGCATTTTTGGCAGAATATTCGCCGAATTTTATTACATACATTGCATGTTACTCTTTTAAGAGTAAAAATGACATTTAATGGAACTTGCATTTCACTATTTTTACCCTTTTAAGTTGAAATAATACTTTGAATAGTAGAATTAAAAAGAGTGAAGCCACAACAAATTGTTGTTTCAATTGATAAAATTTCATATTTATCCTTAAAAAGGTCATATGTGATATATATGATGAAATCTCTGTGGAATACTCCCACTATTTCTCCGAAAAATGCTAAAATATAAAATTCTGTAAAAATTAATGTAGTTCAGATAAGAAAGTGCAAAAAAATAAAGTTTGTTTACAAAAGTGCAAAAACCCATAAAGTTTGGATGGATTAATGTCATTACCCCAAAAAAAATCATCGATTTTTTTTTAGAATGTATTTTTAAAATCTTAAACCATAAATGAATGAGATAACCTTCGGCTGCTCTTGCTCATAAATTAAAATAATAACAATAATAAAATATTAACTAAAAACTATAGTATAAATAAATTACATATTAATGGAAACCAATATAACTAAAATAGCAGCAAATTAAAACACTCTCTCTCTTAGTCATGAATTTGATTTAATTGAAAGAAAATAAAAATTCAAAGTATCACCCTAAATCATCAATCATGAATATGAAATTATACTAACTAAAATATGAACAAAAAAGCACTAAACAAATTGATTGGATATTCCCATAGAAATAAACTACGGTGTAACAAGTAAAAACAACACAAATAAAATATAAATATTTTTACATGATAAATTATTCACAAAATAAAGAGTTTTTTTTTATTAATTTAAGATTTAAAGATATTAGTTATTTCTAAAAAAATTTCATTTTGAATTCTTTATTATTTGATTTTATTACAAAGTCATTTAATGACATTTTGACAATTCTTTTATTAAACAAAATATTTTTAGTTCAGAAGTAAAGGGCATTATTGTCTTTAACTTGTAAAATTAATGAAAAAGGTGAAGAAGAGGATGTAGATACCAATATACCAAATGTAAGGGGGTGTGGATGCCAATTACCTATAATTCAAGGGAGGTCAATGCAATAATCCCTATTATTATATATGGTTAAAAACTATTACCCATTCTAACTTTGCAGCTTTTTACACTTTTAGCAAACTTTTTCTTTATGCTTTTTTATATCAACTCCATGGGTTACACTTTCTCCAATGGAATATCCTACCGGAACTTCCGGCGGAGGTGAGATAAAAAAAATGTAAAAGAAAAGTTTGGATAAAAAAGTTGGTTTAATCTCCACGGGGTGAAAATTTGGCGGAATATTCCGTCGAAATAGGCTCGTATATAGAAAAGTGTAAATTTCATGGAGTTGACATAAAAAAGTGTAAGAAAAAATTTTGTTGAGAAAATGTAAAAATCTGCAAAGTTCGGATGGGTAATGTTTTTTACCCTACTATATATGACATACATCGTGACTGGGACATGCTCTTTGGACTCAAGTGTGATCTTTGTATTTCTGAAAAGATTAAAATATAAAATAATCAAATCTATTGCTCGTACGAGTTATCATTCAATCTCATTAATTATGTGATCCTTCAAGGATTATTAACAATGATATATAAGAAAGAAAATTGGGTACCAATCCAAATTCATTTAAAGTTAACCGTTCCATATTTTTGTGGATTTTTTAAAAATTTCTTATCATTATAGTACTAGATAGATAAAACAAACTTATCAATAAAAATAAGTAAAAATATTTATCCCTTGACTATTTATTGTTATTTTAAAAAATGAATAGGTAATTCTAAATGAATTTTATTTGTTCATTATGTCTGCAACAGGTTATATGGGTAATAAAATTTCTTTGACCTCATAATTTTTTTCTTTTTCAATTACGTGTTCATTATGACTCTCATAGTGTTAGGAATACTTTTTCATATTTATGATTTTATGTCCTGACCTTTCCAATTAAGTTTTTACTTGAAATTTAAAGCCAATGAACTCAAAATAAAACAATAATAATAATAAAAAAAGAGAGTAAACCATGCATAATGGGATCTGTCACCAACTTCCAACCTTTTTTTCCTCAAATTTTAATTTTTAATTTTTATGTTATAAAATTCAGGTAGAATATGTATTGAATTTTGTATCAAATAATATACTATATAAAGTCCATTTGTATTGATTTCCAAACGTTTGCTCAAAATCGCCGGTAGTGTTTATTGAACTTAAAGTGTACAATGTACACATTCAACTGCGAAACCGCTTTACATATAAAACATAGTGAATTCATATGTTCGATTTCAAACAAGAATATCGATTAGAAAATTCCATCCAAACAGGGGAGGAAATTATAAAAGAGAGGCAAATGCCGTAACATATTAAAAGAAATTTTAGAAAATTTACGCAAAAAATATATCTAATTTACACAATCAATAATAATTCATGCATAGGAAACTTTTCAAGATACTGTAACAGTTTGTCGCGTGAAAATCCAAGTCACTCAATAAGTTCATTATAATTGCATTATGCATACACATGATTTTGACAAAACGAAAATTATATTAACTATAAAGCATATGCTAGGGATTAAGAACGGAGAAGATGATGAATGAACTTTACACCCCCATCTGGCTAAATATTGGCCAACGCCCAACGTATTATAAGAATTGTGATGGAATAAGAAAAAATTACTTACTATTATGTATACTTATATATATATATATATCAATTATGTTTACAATTGTATTAAATAATATTCAATTAAAATAATAGATAAAAGAATATTTATGAGTAAATACAATGAACACCATGACTCATTTATTACAATGGAGCATACAATGAACAAACATTAGTATTTTTAGAAGGCTAGATTAAATTAATCATGAATATATTCAATTATTTAAACATTACTTTTTCCCATGCATAATATTCATATAGGGTTATTTTAACTTTAATTATAAGTATATTATATATATATATATATACTAGTCGAGAGTACACCGCGCTACGCGCGGCGCAAATTGCCCAGACTAAACGTCTAAGTTCTAGTGATTGGGATCCACCGTATTGGAGTAGGCTTTATAAAGAGGTAAATTTTGCTTTATTTGTAATTATGAGCCCAGATGGGCCTAGTTTTATTATTTAGAATGTTTCAAATATCCTTCTAAACCACATATCAGGTACCAGAATAGTTTCTTTGCATTTTTCTATTGAATTGGAGTCCCATAATATCATTGTCCTTGTCCAACATTAGATAATGTGTTTAATTAAAAATTTTAAATATAATTATTTAATAAGAATTTATAAAAATTAATTTTCTTTTTATCACTTGATTAATATATCTAACCCTTTTAATCACCAATTCCAGAAATATGGAAAGAGGCATAAATTTGTTGAAAATTTGAATATAACTTACGCCCAAAGTAGTTAAATTTGATTACAAAATGATATCATCCAAAGTTCATCCAAATTTGATTAAAAAGAAAGAAAAACAACTTGCATTTAAAAAATAAAAACTAAAAACCTCAGAGTAAATAGAGAACGGCCTTGAGAGAGTACCCTATCCCGTAATCCGCCAAAAGCCATAATCAGAAACTCACATTTGAATGTTAAAGGAAAGTTAATAAACTCAGGTTCACGAATAATCACTGTACATTTGTTGTTCAGTGTGTGCAATTATCCGTACTTCAAAAGTACACCTGTTGACTTATATTGACTTATATTGTTAAAGGTCCCCCTTTTCTGCTTTACATCTCAACTTGGATATGTAGCTGTCACACTTGGATAAACTTGCTGCCGCAATATCATTTTTTCTGAGTAATTGTCACACTGCTCATTTTGATTCCAAATGTTATCCTACATCCAGATGCTAGAGAGTAAATTTCACAAGATTTCTGGCGCTAATGCAAATGATCTCTGATCTTCCCAAGTGAAGCACCCATCAAATCTATGTTGAATAAAGAGTGAATACATTAAGAGTTCCTTATTTCGAATACAAAATTAATAATATTTATTAACTGAAAAAAAGAAAATTCTTTTTCTGAGCCCGAGCTCAAGTTCTGTTCGACTCTGCCCCGGCTCGAGGTCGATCTGCTCAACTCGACCAAGGCTCGAGCTCGGACTCTAAATTCTTAGATCGAGCTCAACTCGTGGGCACCCCTAGACGACACATAGAGTCAGATAGAGTTGAAAGATGAATCAAATCACTCAATAATCGACTTGAAAAGATGTACACAAAGCTATAAAACTTTGTGAATATGCAATGGTGGCCACTGATCCAAAGACTACTTCTCTAGGCTCAAATTTGGAGGTATAACAGCATCACCCAATTTCTTTGCTAAGCAAGATCTGAAACTAAAATGCAATACCCACCATAATTTAAAACTATGATGAGAAGTAAGCATCTTAAAAATAACCATATGAAATGCACCCAACAACTATGCATGACTAATCAGGTTAGATTGAAAATTTTTAGAGCTAAAAATATGAAATGCACTGCACAAGGATGATATCCATGATTCACCAGGCCAATTTCATGCTCCCACTTATTTTTAAACCCATAAACCAATTTTACCTCAAAAAACCCAATATAAAGCTTCACACCTGAATGGTTGCCTCAAATTTAAAACCCATTGCTCAGACTCACGCAGACTAAGACACAACACAACAAAGAACGAAATTGAAACCCATCACAATCAACAAACAAAATAAACCAGCAGACCACTATGCAATACATATGATGCAAAAAAGCACACACAACCAAATATCAAACCCAACAGCAGGCTCAGCTGCCTGGACGAATAATCCGTAGGAAACCCACTGAACAATAAGGCCGGAAGAGAGAAACAAACCACGGAATGCGTTGAACGGTCAGAGCAGCTGCATAAAAATAATTATACGTCCAGAAAATTATAAAAGTTGAACAAAAATTGAGTATTAAAAAAAGAAGTTGATGTTTACCAGACCTAGCTTTTCTAGGCCATTGGCAGCTGGCTAACCGACCTTGCAAATCGACATGAAATCGTGACCAGATTCCCGACATCAGGCTTATCCTCTCCATACTTCTTAATTACCCCCGATTTCTTCCACGTCCCCACCGAAAACCCCGACTTCTTCCCGGATCTAGCCGCCTTCTTCATCTTCAGATGAACCTCAACCTCGGTCCTAATAATCTTTTCCTGACTATTCCTTCACAAAGCAAACCAAGTTTATCAGCATACTAAATTGCAAAATTACTAATAAAAAATAAAAGGAAAAAAAAAAAAAAAGCTCAGTGATAGCCAACAATCGAACACACACATATTCTAGCTAATGGTTATATTATACATGTCCATTTTCCTACGCAACTACTTCCTTGAGGATCCAAACCTCTCACTCTTACATTATGAATCTACAAAGTTAACTGTCTTTTGGACAGTAAATTTTCTGGATGTTTCATATTACACTTGGAAGTATCTTTTGTGTTGTTTAATTCTCAGTATAACAATATCACATAGTAAAATACGAAGCTGCAATAGTCAAAGACATAGACAGGACAATGAACATACCATTGTGCAAGACATACCAGAAAATGCTAGCGAATACCACAGAGCCAGGTGATAATCCATGATCAAAGCAATAGCAGCAAGGAAAATCTGGAAAATGAAAACACAAGTTAGATTATATACTTTCAGTACGTTAAGAGCGACAAGTATATAAAATGAAACAAAAGGGCTTGTGATGAACAAAGATGAAATTTATGTCCCATATAAATATTGTTTAGTGTGATACTAACTTTCCCGCTTTAAATAATAACAAGTTCTTCAAATGCCTTTTTTTGCAATTATTCCACCTGCATGAGAAAGACCGGATAACAGCTACAAGAGAACAATACCATATGAGAAAGAACATAAAGGCTGTGCACAGCTCATCAGGAAAATATTCAAAAGAATGACTTCCTGAGACTTCGAAATTTCATTTATAAAAGTACCAAATTTGGTTTCAATCTCAACTTCATACTCGTGGCCTGCACGTATGCGGGCAAACAGCATGCACATAGAGCAGTAGTTTATGAGGACGGCTGTGCGTGCATTTGTGTTTATCCACAGAACGGTAATCGAAAATTGTTCTTTAAAATGTATACATGAATAGGAAAAGTGAGAAATCAAATCCAACAAAGCAGGAAAATGAGCACCTTTGCATAGAATAAAGTATCTACTACATAAGCCTCCCATGAATCCGTTCTCACCACCTGCAAGTTAAACTGAGACACCATTAGGATGGTCTGTTAAGAATTGAAGTCTCCTATAATCTTTACACAGCAAAGACAAGCATTTAAAAATAACCACTCGGTTCTTGTTCCAACTTAAAAGAGAGGATACCAACACAATATTAAACTTCCTAGCACAAACAATCCTAGCTGCTTAAACTTGAAACAGAACTCAATAACTAAATTTAGCAATAGCATGATTTCCCCAAATAAAATCAAAAATAAATTCAAACGTAAATGACTGTACAGATACAAAAATCAAACGTCTCCTCAATATCATAAAAAATTTAGATGAATTGAGTAATAAGAAAAATTGATCATAATAATAACATAATGTTACCAAATAAAATACAAACTAAAATTCAAACCTAAATGACAGTCAGATACTCAAAATCAATACGTCTCCTCGATATCATCTAAAATTTAGATGAATCAAGTAACAAAAAAAATTGATCATAATAATAAACTAAAATAAAATTACCAAATAATCGCACCTTGACAGCAGCTAAAACACAAAAAGAAAGCAGCGCTTGAATCTCCTGCACAAAATAACCAAAACGCAAATGTAAAAATGAATATCGGCCAACTCGCCGTTCCACCTGCATCCGTGTAAAACGGCCTCACATAGAAAATGCCCATCTTTTTGTTTAGACTAATGTAGATAGTCGAACCAGAGAATAACCAAATTAACCCGATGAAGGAGGTAGCTCTTCTAAAACCATCATACATGACTGAGTATCGCATGACACAGAAGAAATAAAACCCTAGACTAACTTAGAGCCCCCATTAAAAGAACCAAACACACAGTGGCGACGAACACATGCACCCCCATCAAACAGACAGCAGAGCATGTGACAAACGCGTAAATTAATTAAGCTCAACATTTGCGGTACAGAGTGAAGAAAATAGGAATCAAATCATTAATTAATGGGAAGAATATTGGAGAGAAAATTGATGTTGGAAATCTTAGATGGAATGGAACTAACATATGAACTCATAAGTAAACATTTTACTCTTTGGTAGAAATCGCAATGTGGTTCTGATGCAATATAATTTTATCCATTCTCATCCATTTAACTGAAAGCTTAATTAAAGTACACGACGTTAAATGATGACAAAACTAACCTTATCCGCAGCAGTAACAACAGAAACTACATTATCTCTGTCCAAATTCTGCAACCCTGAGATGATCTAAATGAAATATGAAATTCCATAAATCAGTCCAAGTACACACGCACCCACACTTGCATTATAGTTGTTTATTGAGACTGGAAGAAAAGTATAATTTAAAACACTACAAATGCGGAAAAAAAAAAAGTGAAAATAAGGAAAGATGTGAGACTATATTCAGAACTTAGAGACATGGTTCTATTACTTCAACACATTTTTTAACACACTTTTTCAGCTAATATGATTCTTTTACTTTCTCTGATCCAATTAACCCATATGATTCTCTCATCTCAACACACTTCTTCACAGAAGAATACACCACCAGCTCATCCTTGAATCAACATGCAAGATTGAAGACAAAAATGCGGTTCAGTTGATGAACCGGGATTTGATAGATCAATTAAAAACCGAGAAGTGTAACTGAATAAGATCAATATAAGGCGCAGAACCCAGATAATTGTCATAAAACCAGGCGTACAATGAAATCAATGCAATAAGTTAGACCAACGTTGGATCCCCCCTAGGTTCACATCTAAAATACCATGTTTCTTTCAAGATTTCTTAGTTTTGAAAGAATTCTAATTTGAGAACACGAAACCAAACTATTCGTAAAATCTTTAAAGGAACAAACAAGAAAGAAATGATGCACGCAATTAAAAAATTACACACCAGAGAAGGGGCATCCACATGTACAGAGTCCTACCCGCATGGAAGAAAGGATTCTCCAAGAAGCAGAGATAAAGAAAGGAAAGGACGAAAATCGAAGCTTTCCACCTTAAGCTACTCCATAGCTCCCTTGTCCGCCTATCTGTGTCAACCTAGCTCTATCAACCGAACATGAAAAATCAGAATCATCCAAACAATACGCCTACTTTCGTAATTAAGATCCGCAGAAACCGTAATCACCGTAAGACCATCAAATGGGAAAAGGAAAGAATTACCTCCAATAAAACCAAAATCAATATTCTACAACTAACACTCACCTGAACCGGTCAGCACTCTCGAAAATCTGACGTATGCTTACCTAAAAAGTCTACATGATAACAATGACATGCAAGATGCACTTAAAACAAACTACTTGGCGCAAAGGGTAGAGAAAATGATACGCAGGAGCAAGGAAGCACAGAAACAACAAGGAACGCAAAAGGTATTGAGGGGAATCACCTTTAGGAACTGGAATGGTGGATTAATCAGAAGTTAAGTAATAGCCCCTGTTCATGCCCAAAAATCTTTTTGGCAAATTTGCGAATCATTTTTGAAAATTATTATACTCACCTTCTAATTATCAACTAACATTTGAAGTAAAAAGTGAAGAACCAACCTTCGATATATTGAGGAACCTTTCATGGGTTTTTGCCCATATCTTCTCATGGACTACATGTCAGACAATAAGCTCTTAGCAGGTACATGACAAATCCTCTTCAAATTCAAATTGGTCTTCCTGTATAAAAATTACCCAAAAAAAACAAAATATCAGTATTCCATGCTCTTTATATTTAAATTATTGAAAAATGTATAAGTTTACCACATAGATAGTCGCATATAAATCAGCAATGTTAGTTGCCTCGAATGACTATTTTAGTCCAGACATTTGTGTATTTTACTGTAATGTAATTTACATTGTAGCCAAATTTTTTATATCATTAGCAAGCATATAATCTGATTCAAGGTTGATTGAATTGGTAGCAAATTGAACTCATCCATTTTATTACTCCTAAAGTTATAAACAAGGATAAAATTCATTCTCAAAAATACGTACAAGTGCTTTTTTTTTCCTTTTTTTTTTTAAGTATAGCAAAGACTACACAAAACATGCAATGTCACAATTTTCTTTGAACATACTGAAGTGCACATGCATTACCCTGTAACATTCTTATTTCATATAAATAATCCATCCACATAATGACCCCCTTTTCTAGCATGCAAACAGCGCGCGTCAGACAATATGGTCTCATACAGCCGATAACCAAAGCAATAAGAGAACGCGGGGCAGGCAGAAACTGAGCAAATATCCCGGCTAAAAATACCACACACATATCACCATAGGATCAAATAACAAATAACTATCAGAAAAAGTGTGATTCACCTTACCCTCAGAACCCTAACAATCGTTTTTTGAAACAGAAACAGAGATAAAAGAAGAATATTACTTTTGTATAAATTGACCCAATTGATTGAGTAAAACAGGTGGGCCACTTACCACGTAACTCAGACTTATCACAACTATTAAGCAATTCAGAATGTGAAGAATGAATGTTGGCTAACTAAAAATAAAAAATCTATATGCATATGGAGAAACAAAGATACTAATTGACGAGCAGGAATTTTTCATTTTCTAAACAAATCGAGTTCAGTCGAGTTGAGCAAAATGCCACATAAATAATAAAATGCATAGTAAAAACTCACTAAAATCTATCATGAGAGGCATGAGATCGCCGAGCAAAGAAACGATGACAGAAACACACCACAAATTGCTAAATTAAAGTACAAAATAAAATAAGACAAAATTAAACCTTTATGAACATAATCAAACCCCATTAGATCCAAACCATTAATTCAAACCTCAAATAATTCCAATTTCCAACCCTAACTCTTATCCAAAACCTATATCTCTCAAGCATAACAAAGAAATTGAAATTACGCCACTACAATTCGGAAAATACAGCAAAACTGAACTCTAAAAAATTCCTTACCAACTTAGCGCGGATGTCGTTTCCATACTCCACAATGTACTCATCCTCCTCGTCGCCGAGACTGCGGAAGCCGTCAGATTTGATCATCGATTGATGAACGAACAGATCTTCGGTTCCATCCCCAAGTGTCACAAACCCAAACCCCTTTTGATCGTCAAACCATTTAACAGTCCCCTTTTTCACATCAGCCCCTGCCATTGCTACAACAATCCGGGTTAAATAGTCAAGAATAACCTTTTTCACTTGGACCATACGTCGCAGCTTTCCACATACAGTAAATGAAGTCCAACCTGTTTAAACTGTGTATTAGTTTAGAAGCTTTCTACTTTTTATATCAATCGGAAACATTAGCACTATAGGAAGAACAAAATTCATGGAAAAATATGATTCACACTCAACTTTAGAATCCTCTTTAACAGTTTATGAAATTCATCAGACCTGGAAACCCGATAAACGTCTAACCTACAGTCCGAAAAAAACCAAAGGCAACGGAAATATCACAAATTAACACACCTTTAGGTTTGTTCACCAACACCACAGTCCCATAGGGACCATCCCATTTAGGCGGAAGCCCAACAATCTGTGTAGAAAGAAACGGCTCGGGATCTGCAACATCTCAAGTGCCATTCTCATTGGGGAATTTCTTCAAACATTTGAAGAAGTCCTCCACTTTCTTCTCAGTAACATCTTCAACTCTCACATCCTTCACTTCCTTCTCACTCTCCTCAAAAAACACCATCCCACTATCATTCCTGCCCGACGCATCTCTGCATTAGTTGAAATATGTGAGAGTTACAATTAATATTTTTCAGTAATATTATTTGGGATCATAAAAGGATTCATGATTAAATTGCATTTTCTTAGTTAATTTAAATATTAGGAATCTTAGAACTATACTATATTTCTAGAATCTTTTTAATTTAAGATGCTTTATTATTTATTTTTTATTACTATGCAATTTAGTGGTGCTTTTCCAGGCTCCAACTAATTGTTTAATTTTACCTTTTTTTAGCCCATATTTGAAGGGCTTTTTAGTCTTTCAGTAATAAATCTAGTGAAAAAGTTGAATAAGGGGAGGTTTATGCCAATATACCAAACATAAAGGGGTGTGGTTGCCAAATGTCTATAGTTCAAGGGAGGTTAATGCAATTTTCCCATATATATATATATATATATATACATATATATATATATACACGTTTTGTTCTTCCCCCAACTACTTCCCTTTCCTGCTCACTGAGATCCATCCCCATTCTCTTGTATTTCATCAATCAATCAATGGCCCATGATATAAATTTAGGTGCTATCATGAATTGAATTTAAACCACACCATTAAAACCCAAAATATAGTATTAAAAGGTATATATTCAACCGGAAAAGTGGGACAATCTTTAACTCCTAGACAAACTCCAGTAAAGACATAATAAATTAGAGGTATAAACAAACATTTCTTGCTCTTGACCATATCCTCCACAAAGTACAAAACTAAATCATCTTCTGGAAAAAAACTGATCTCCCAAAAGGCCTAAGAAATGACTCAGGAACAACTCTTATTTTGGGCAGGGGGAGCCAAGCTAAGGTTCAGGTATTAGAACAATTTGTTTTGAATGTACCAGCTCACGGTACTATAAGATAAAAAAACTGATGTACCCTATCCGTCTCTCAGAATTTGAATTGATATATTTTCTTGTTTAGAATTATTTGATATTCTGCATGAGTTGCGTGCTTTTGTGTGAACTGATGAGAATTTAATCCGACTGATTATACTGAGTATCTTGTGCAAAAAACTTACAATTGTTCAGCTAACCATTTATCACTCAGAATTTCTTATGAAGTTTCGTATAAGATTATGCCAACTCGGTTCAAAATCAGTTGAGAAACATGAACAAAGAGAAAAGAAACTCAAGTCTAAACTAATGGCCTAAAACTACAAACAAAACAGGATTCCCAAAGCAGAAGGTTCAATAACATCACAATCGCCCGGAACACAATCCAAACTTTGAAAAATTAAACCCTTTATGGATAAGACTGAAGTTCAACCCAAACTTACTTATATTCACACGTAAATGCTCCGTCTTGGAAGTTTTTCAGCACCTGAGGGGCTCCATTAGTAATTCTGTCATAGGATACACACCGAAAAATAAATTTTCAAGGTAAAACGTAAATGAATTGAAAATACAGGTAAATTAGCAACATACAAAAATTACAGATACGTTAATCATACAGACTGCAAAATACTTCTCAATATTGCCGAATAATTTACTTGCGTCAAGATATTAGAAAAGGCAATTCGATATACTTCCTAAAATCTAAACAAAATTTAGTGAATTGATGGTAAATTACCGGCGGTAGAGGCGGAGAGAGCGTCATCGGAGAAGGCTGCAGCGCCGGCGGAGTTGAGAACATAACCGGAGGAAAGAAAAGCGCCGTGAATGGCGAACGCCGCCTTGTCGCGACGGCTGCCGAACAGCGGCCGAGCAGCTCAGATCACCGCCATGATCGACTGTTTAGTTGCCATTATTTAGGTTTTCTTCTGCTCAATCGATAGATTTCTGCTCTTGCAACAAACTTGATTGTGTGATTTCTCCGTCGGTACAGCAAAGCAGCAGCGCAGCCTCCACAACAAAGCCCAAACCTTGAACCAAGACAAGGCACAACAAAAAACAATTCAAATCCCCAACAATCAACAATCACAAAAACCAAAAGAAGAAATAATTCGCCCAACCCAAACAAGCAGGGAAAAATAAAAAACCCCAATTACCGGTAACTGAGAACCGACGGTGATACGCCGTAATACAGATGGCGTGCAAAAAAACCCGCGTGTCATCATGGAGGACAGATGAGAGCCAGAAACAACACGTGGGAGTCCCGCCGGTGACGCGTGGCCGGAGAAACTCCGCCCCGAGCAATCGCAGGGGGCAGGTGTCCTTCAGGAGGGGGTGCCAAAAACGACGCCGTTCTGCCGGACTGAAATGAGTAAAAAAAAAATCAACAAGACCATCAAAACGGCGTCGTTTTGCACGTTAGTGGGCATTAAAAAAAATTAAAAATTATTTACGACCAAAATGAAAAACTTGAAAGGGATACACCCCTATATAGTTTAGTAATATATATATATATACTACGATGGAGTATGCACTACGCAAGGCGCGGTTGATAATGCCCAAACTACAAATTTATAAGCATAATTTAAAATTGTAGATCAGTTCCAACAGATATTTCAAAGCCCCAAAATACAAGGGAGTTCTCATAATCTAATGGGCTAGGGAAACATCCATTTTTCATAAATAGATATTTAAAGGCCCCAAAACAAAAGGGAGTTCTGATTCACCTTAAGACAACAGACAAATTAATATAATGGGCTAGGAAAACATCCACTGTGACTTTTTGGGGGCTTCCTTAACAATTACAAAAATTAACTTATCCCCCGTCGTAATTCATTTTTAGAAACACATACTTAAAAGCCCCAAAACAAAAAGGAGTTCTGATTCACCTTAAGACAATAGACATAATAATCTAACATAATAATCTAATGGGCTAGGAAAACATCCATTGTGACTTTTTGGGGGGTTTCCTTAACATTTACAAAAATCGTAATTCATTTTTAGAAACAAAATTCCACTTTAACTTTATTTCCATTCATCCAAAGGTTTGCACATTTTACTGGTTTAGAATTTGTAAAACCAAAACCATACCAAAATAATCGGTACGATCTCGGCTCATACCAAAACCTACATTTGTACAAAAAAACCCATAATTTGGATGCGATTCGGTACGTTATGATCGGTAGGGTACGATTTTGAAAAAGCATAAACATCCCTATAGTGAAGTGTAGAAAACACAAGTTATTTTATGGCAGACTTCGTGCAATGGGTTAGTATGATTGCAAAAATTACTCAAAATATTAATTAAATTTTGATGTGCATCTAACTAATTTAATATATTAATTAAATTTGACATGAACTAAATCTCAAACAACCTTCATTAACAGTTGCCAAATAAAATGCAAAACAAACAATAACTATCAAAAATAATTTTTTTTTTAATTTTAACAATGGAGATGTCTGTTGGGTGAATAGCCTTTTCTCTTTTGTGTTGACTGCTATGAAAAAAAGTAGACACAAAAGTATTTAATTATATGGCAAGTGCATTTTTTTTCCCCACTTTTTTTGAAATTTACTGTAGAACAAGATGTAATTATTATATTGATAAGGGACTTAAAAAACAAATTGTGGTTATTACGTGTTGTTATCAAGATTGCTTATTGAAGTATTTATATTCGTATTTAGGGGTGAAAGACGAACCAAACTATTCGACACTCGGGTCGAACTTGATAACTAAAAGATCGTTTGAACTTGGATTGTTAACATATTAAAACAAAGTTGAACTTTTTTTTGTGTTTAATAAGTTTTGAAGTTTGGTTCGAATTAATCTTAATTAGTTAAAAATATTAAAGATATGTATAAAAACACAAACTATTTGAACGCTACTCGTGTACAGCTCAATTAAAACTTCTTTGAGCTCAACTCGATTAATAATCAATCAAACTCAAACACAAACTTTGAATCTCAATTGTATTTCAAACAAGGTTAAACAGTATCTCATTTGGTTCGGTTCGACTATGTTACACTACTATTCGTATTTAGAACCTTTTATGGCTAGTCAAATGAACACTAAATATTTTGTTTAAAAGGAAATAAAATTGAGGATGAATTATTACGTGCCACTACTTGTATTATGGAATTTGCCTTAATAATACATAAAACCATACTCAATAGGGTCATTCTCTTAACGTGCTATGTTTGCATATAACGGGAAATTTCATGCTATCAAAGTGAGTAATATTTAAGTGTACTTATCAATTACTGGATATGCACATGGTGATGTTATAAAGTGAAACAACCACATCATCATGTATGATATAACGGTTTAAAACTCAATTGGGCACATACCCAAGTGGCTAGCATCTCATTTCCCAGATATATCGATTGTAATATTGACTTAATTGCAGAGTTAATGGAAATGGGCAAGAACTAAAATAAATGCCCAACTAACTGTTGAAGAATGACTCATTTCAAAAGAAGAGTAAAAGTCCCACATAGGAAAACATTTGAAGTGGAAGGCTCTTTTGTTGTATAAAAGTGGGTCTTCTCTTCACCTTAGAAGATATCCCAAATTGCCTAAGTCTTTTAGCAATTTCTTCTTTCTTCCTCTATAGTTTGTAATAGTTTCACTTTAGTCCTTTAGTGAAATATTTTGGTGGGGTCCGAGGACGTAGGCTAAATTAGCCGAACCTCGTTAAATTTGGTGTTCTTTATTTTGTGCTATTCTTCAAGTAGCCATTGTTAGTTATAGTTGTAGTGTTATATTGTGCTATTAAATTCGTCTAGTTAATTCTGTCTAGGAGGTTGGGTTTTAAGCGCGACCGTTGTGACGCCTCCAATCTTTCCTGGGAATTAAATCTAGTGTGATTTTCTAGTATAATATTTCTCTCGCTATTTCTATATTTGGTGGAATATGACTCTGAGTTCCACAACACTAACAACTCCCAACGACCTTTTTAATTCATTGCACAATTTAAGACACATATATAAATGTATGAACTGTGACTTTGATTGGATTTGTATCGGTCTGGAAGCAAATAAATCCAGCTTGCTTCAAATCTTGCAAAATCTTTTCAAAAGTCCAATGGTGGCTCTCTCTCCTGACACAATCAGTAACATAAACAGAGGAAGATCTTTAAAATATTTATAGGAAATTAATTGAGCACAAGTTCTAACTTTTTTTGGGGTCCGCTTTCTATATTCCTCCATTTAATGCATCCATCTTTTTTTAAGAAAGCCGACATTTTTTAAAAATAGACAATTTGTTAAGCATGTTGTAGATGTGCAACAACTGATTTCATCATATTTATTTATATTTAAATATATATATAGTAAAACCATGTATATGATATATAATATAATATATAATCTATAACATATCTATACTATTATATATTTGAAGGATGTGTAGGACCCACATTTGACTTCAATTGTTTAATTTTGACCAAAATGGTGAATTCTTAGAATTTTGAATTAATTTTATTCTCTAAAAAAATTTCTTTTTCAATTTAATATTTTAAATTTTGAAATTTGAAGTCAAGAACAATTTTGTCTAGCATTTATGTTGGATTTGACTTTTCCTAAACCAACCACCCCTTGATGAGTACGGATCCTATTTAAAGAAACAATCCTTTTCTTTTTATTT